>CM069912.1:11218371-11642419 GCA_036172215.1 Camellia granthamiana
TATTCTCACATTAACAACAATATAACCCATATAGAGCAAAATGGAAAACAAGATTTGTGCAGCTGATGACAAATAGTTTTGTTATGTATGGCTTTGTAAAGTTTTAGAAAAGAGGCCAAAGGTACTTGAACATTCAGAGAGTTCCATGTATGTAGGAGGCAGATAGTTGTTTTTCCAAGGAAAAGAAGTTTTATACGAGAAGCAATACCTGAGGAAGCACATGTACTCACAAGCTGTGGAAGAAGAATTTGAGGATCTCTCACCTCCATGCAATTGAACAAAAGTATCTGCAAGGTATGAACATTGTGCATGAAGTTTTATGCTAATGAACCATCTATATCACACTGATTGTTATGGATTGTACCCGCTTTGATATTTTGTCCATTTCTTTCTCCTTTTCATGGTGGGCATAACCATTGTCCCATAGTTCCTCTGCATTCCCAACCTTAAAAGAAGAAGATTGCGACGATAGATTCCTGTTAACTTTCACAGCATTAGAGAACCATCTGCCACAAACCTCCATGCTCTCAGGACTATGAGCTCCATCCAAGTAAAATATTAAATCTCCAGAAGAGTTTTCCATCACTTCTGAAGGACTGTGAGACTTTAGGAAAGGATCATGAACAATTTGAGCCCTTCCAGAAAGATGTGCAGTTGAAAGGCCTCTCAGAAATGCCTCCGGCAAATTGTATTCCAGGCTATCCTGATTTGATAAACTGAGCAATTAATCATATATGCAACCAGAAAAACAGAACATAAAAAAGAATAAAAACACACTTTGTAGTACACCAACCAACTTCTAAATTTGTAATTTCAGGAACTCATTTTAGATAGCTCTCTCTCTCTCTCTCTCTCTCTCTCTCTCTCTCTCTCTCTAATTATCCATCCCACGATCCCGCACAAGAAGTATTTGAACACTTTATAGTCCTCCTCAAACCCTCCCACCGTCACACACAAACACACACGACTGCAGGTACAAATATTTATCATTTCTATCAGTGAGATGACACTAATTCAACCACTTTCTCAGTATTTCTGACAAACAAAGAACTTAAGGTTTCTGCAAGTTTAGAAACCTATTGAGACGATAATATGTGCTCCTTCAGTCCCATTTTATGTGTCTTACTTGACTACGCACAAAGCTTAAAGAAGGCATCTTTGAATGATAAATTCACAAAAATATCCTTTTGCCTTTTTTCGCATAAGGTTTTTTGAAATTGAGATTGTATTTAAACATAAATGTAAAGAAGGGTAATATGGGAAAGTGGTGTTCAATTTTTTTTTTTTTAATTCTGAAACTAAGACACATAAAATGGGACCGATGGAGTAGTTTTTATGTAAATCACAGATAATAATTGTGCAAAAGTTCATGGCATTTTACTAACATTTTGGAATAGTTTTTCCCAGTTCCCTGTAATTCGAAGCCAGCTTTTGCAAAGGGAGACAGCAAGACCAGCATTGATGAATTGGTGATCACCAGATAAGCTTAGCTTTTGGCCACCCAATATTTTAGGGTCAAGTGGTGCCACCTCTTCCAAAGGAACCTACAATTGGTAAGAATAGATCAACTGGCAATGCTGCTACATAATTAAAAAGACTTGTGTATTTATCCATGTGAATATATAAAATATATAGGCATGCATATATTGATGCCATAGAGGCTCATAGACTAGTTTAAAAAAAATCCATCACTTCCTAAAACATTAATTTGCTTTCGTGTTGTACCCGTTATGATCTCCACTCAGCCCATCTCTAGATGGGATATGGATATAATATACATGCAAGATTGTAAATGTATGATCCAAATACAAATAAATTGATCTAGTATGATGCTCTAATCTTCAGATATAATACATTTTTTTGGGGGGGGGGGGGGGGGGGGGGGGGGGGGAATTACACATCCCTGTAGATATATAAGAGGGATACATTTTGTTTTCTGTACATGTCATGTGTACAAGGTTATGTCCCCTTTTGTGGTGCTTTCTTTTTAATGAAATTTTATTGACAAAAGGGATAACATGTTCAAAATATAATCTGTCATAGACAATACAATAGGTACTAAGGAAGGTCAAGTTACCATTTTCTCACGAGCCTTCTCATGAAGAACATCCATTGCTTCAGAAAGTTGTGGTACCGTGAACGCAGGAACTTGAGGCTTCAGGAGCAGGGAAGACATCAACCCAATTCAGAAAATACTTGAAAAATGAAAACTGCCATTCAGGATATTCGGAACAGAAATTTTGCGATAAATAATCCATTAACAAGGAAACCATATACATGCTAGTGTTTGCATGAGAGCTTTGTACCTTGAAAATTCCAGCTTTGTGGGAAGCAATCTTTCCAATGGTATCTCCTACATAATATTAATGTGAAATCCCACATTAAAACACACCTATATCATTTCTTTTATATTTCTTACTAGTACAACTTTCACTAGCATAAGAGGACAAACAATAAAGAAAAATATAAGAAAATGCACTAAAAAAAATGTGAGATCAGTAAATGCAAGCCAAATAAATAATAAAGCATTCCCTCAGAAACATCATAAATATGCAAATGAAGCATTGAAAGAACATATAATATAAATATATATATATATCAATGAGGGCAGAGAAAATTTGAGGAGGATGAAATGTTCATAAGTGGACGCACCCAATGTTTCCATGTGATCCAAACCCAAAGAAGTAATGCCACAGACAACAGGTTTCTGAATCTGCACAATTTATCACCAAATTCCATCACCATGAATGTCAAAGTCTTAATTTCTACACACCTTTCCAAGAGACCAAAGAGAAAACAATGGGCGTTTGTTGAATTATATGCTATTCTCAAATAAGAATTATTATAGTTAATAATTCACATAACTTTGGAAGTCAATTAGTTCAGGTGAATCTAAAAGAAGATGCATTACCACATTTGTTGAGTCCCTACTCCCTCCAAGACCGACCTCAATAACAGCAACGTCTACCTGTGAACAGAAAACTACTTTCAGAAAGCACAGAACAGTCATATAAAGTATAACAAAACAAGTTGAGATCAAAGAGCCAATATTGTAGTCAAAGAAGAACCGATACTCTATAATTGTCATGGGTGCTAGAGAAGTAAAAAAAGAGTTCTATTACAGCAATGTAGTGTCTTCATTTAAGGACCAAAGAATGTACAAGGATATGGGAGCAAAAAAGGCATTAGGTATTTTAAATGGCTAATGGTGGCATAGAAAATATGCAGAGACAGTACTGCGTCTTGGATTCCTCTTTCATCAGATAGGTGTTGAAACTCTTTTAAATGGAATCACAAATTGATTTCATCCTAGTTTTTAGGTGGTAAATTTGAGTCATAAACAGGATTCTCAAAGGTAAAAACTGTTAAGGAAGCTGATACATTCCCACTGTAATTCAGCCTCTACATGACCCCATAAAACCTTATAGAAAGAGCTAAGGAAAAAATATTTGGCTGCATTGTTGTTACACATCAAGATTTATATCAGTTAGAAGGTCTTCTTCTTTGATTTTCCATGTGCATTTTCAAACAAAAATGTTAGATAGCCAAATTGCAACTGCCTTTAACCAGTTAAGTCAAACTTTGTACAACTTACAAATCTCCGTAGCAATTCAAAGTGAAAACTGACCTTTTCAGATATGAATATCTTAAATGCCAATACAGTAAGGAACTGGAAAAGTGGAGGCATTGGCAAGTCCTCTGTAACGCTTTCCTGCAAATTGAAATTCCCAGGATCAGGGCATGTTCACTACAAGACTGTTATGCTCAGGAGGGCACAACATAAAGAAGGATGCACCAAAATAGATCCAACTTCCAATACTCAGGCTGGAATCACTCAGCTTCCAAAAAACCTTCCAATTGGAAAATAAAGCAAATCATAATAAATAATGTCTCTATTTTTCTGATTTTTGTCGTCTCAATTGGGAGGTGGAGTAAGTAGAGGCATTTTTTCAGTATGATTTCAGGTAGCTGTATTCAGGTGGGGCAGAGGATACTTTGGCCTTGAAAGAAGCTAGGAATGGTGGGGGCAACTTGATTTCCTTGGAAAGGTATGTGGCACCTGAGAGCTAAGTAGCACAGACACTCAACACAACACGACAAGGACACGCCAACATATCAATTTTCAAAAAAATGTAGGACACAACACAACACACTTGGGACACATTAAAATTTTGTATTTTTACAAATTTATTATGTAATATGAAAAATGTATTCAAAGATAATGAAAAATATGTAATATAAAACAAAACAAAAAAAATAAATAAAAAATTATGTATTTCATGACAACATAAAAATATTATTCACACTATAAAGAATGCAAAACAATTTATAGAACATTGTAATACACAATGTAAACATAAAAACAATGTATTCATCTCATAAATGTTTCAAAAGATATTTAGAGTGCATAAGTTGTGTTTTGAAGAATGCAAAATATTGGTATTATGAAAAGATTCATCACATAGGATGCATTCGGAGAGTCCATGAAAAGAAAATGAAGATGATAAGGTGTTATTAGTCACAGACAAGCATGGAATGTTACCTTCAATTGGTTCCAGCAATCCCAAAAATACATCAAAAATTTATCTTCAGATATATCCAATCTACACAATTCAAAGATAGATCTCAAAATAATATAATGGAAGGTAATAAAAGTCAACCAAGCAAAGGCACATCTTTTTACAAGTCCATAATTATACACATCATAATTTGGTTGTGGTTCAGATCTGAAGTTTTAGGCTTCCGTATGCATCAAAGGGAAGATTCCTATTATTAATCCCTCCCCAATAAGAGAATGCCTCCTTAGTACCCATTTAACAGAAATTTCAATGAACAACTTTTCAGTGGAATTCACTTGGAAATCAAATTCAGTTAACGTCTTTAACAATATAGCACACCCTTACAGAGGAAACATGAGCCGCCTAGTTATAGAAGGTGATGCATTTGAACACTGACCCATTCAGACGGAATCTTTCTCTAACATCAATCAGGTGAGGAGAAGTAAAGAGTCCAGTTCTAAAACCGCACTCCCGTAAAATTGCCTCACAGAATGTGCATGTTGAACCCTGAAATAAAAATTGCATTAGCAAAGTGGAAAGATATTAGACAAAAAATCCACTACGTTAAATCCCTGTAGACCATAATGTTGGGAAAAAAAAAAATAGTTTTTTGGTTTGAGAATTGAATGAAAATTGTCTCATACATAATACATTAGAGTTTACTCCTAAAGCAATAGCTTTTTGAGGAACCTACTCTGTTCCACTGTGAACAAAATAAAAAAATATAGTGATATTATAAAAGAAAAAAATTATTTCCATTTTTTCTATTACATCCCTAAACTATTAATTTATTTAATCCTTTACGTTTCTGATTTCTGTTCATGTGGTCCAATTTGAGATGATTGTACAAATCAGTAACTATCGAAGCCTAATTTGATAGGCAAAAGGATAATTTCGTAATTTGGACAACTTAAATCAATACAACCGAAGATAATTTTTGTCAACCATATTTAATGACGGTTAAAAGTGAGAAAGTACCTTTCCTTTAGTGCCAGCAACATGGATAATGTTAAGGCCAGCCATCTGTTCCTCCAAGCCAAATATCTGAAAAGAAAACATGCATTCCTTTTGTCACTTTCCAAGCAATATGTCTTAGCAAAACTTCTAAATAGAAATAAATCAAATTCTGGCGACCAAGTAGAATGACCACAAAAATTTGACATGAAGGCTTATTTTCCACTACCATAACAAAGGAAAAGTTTTACTGGAAATGATACAAGAAACTATATTATCACCCCTTGATGAAACCCTAAGTAGAATAGGCAATCCAATGGATAAGTTCATGATGGCTATAGGAAATAAAAGGTCAGTCCCTAAGTTCATGACAGCTATAGACATCAACAGATCAGTTTAGGAACATAAAAATAAGACCATAATCAGATACTACTATCCCATATGTTGAAATAGCAGACCTTTAAACACCAAAAAAAGGGGGTCAAACACAAATGTGAAATTGAACCAAACTGATCTTTCTCTCAGGCACCCACCCACCCCTACACACACACACCAAAAAAAAAAAAAAGGTGCATACAAATTCAGTAGAATGGTTTTGACGGCAAAATCAAACCAAACTGATCTCTCTCTCAGGTATTCATGGGTCCAAGTCAATATCCATATGGATTTGGTCCAAAAATTCAAGATCAAATTCTAATTCATGTCCACAATGCCAGTATTTCAGCTAAGACAAAAATCCAAATGGGGAAAATTTGCGGAAGATATGATACAAGATGCAGGTTCATTTATATTACACTTCAACAACAGCAAGAATAAAAACAAACAAATGATGCTTTTCGTTGATGAAAGAAAGAAAACAGTCATATAAAGTGTTTATAATTATTGTAAGGGTCCTGACTGCTGCTAAATAGCATCATTTCAAAGGTAGAGATGGTATGTATCTTGTACTGGCCTGGTTTAGTTCTATGGCCTGAACAAATGAAGGTATAGCTTTTACCTTCAAGACCATACACACAGCAAGTTGGCAATTCTGACGTATCTAAAAATATACATCTCTGAAATATAAAAGTAACTCTGAATGCATTCTCTTCTCAACTGTATGTACTACCATAATAAGTTGGCAGATTTTGGAAGTTTTACCTTAATATACATCAACATTCTATTCAATTTCCCAGTTTTAGCCCCAACAACAGTTCTGTTTCCACGTTTTTGGCCAGTAATGAGAGATGAAAGTGCTTCCATGGCAGTTTCATATGTAGATGAAAGAGGCAAGTCTTGTAAGTTTTCTTTGATGACCACATCGCTTCCCAGTTTTTCAATGATCTCTGACGACATCTTTGTGTTTCTAAAACCTGAACATTCAGCCAAAAGAAGTTGGGAAAATCAAGGTAAATGATTTGCATCAAAGGACCAATAAACTGTACATTATTGTGACAAACACTTTCTGCATTGATCCATCCATGCAAACCCCTGGTACATCCATGTGGAAAACCCAATGCATCCCAAAACATGTAAGAAACAATCCCCACAAGTCTGAAGTCACCTCGCAATGTATAAGCAAATGGTCCACTAACTCATCATGCTTACACATGCTAGCATGATGAGGATTGCTTAGTTAGGCTTATAAGCACACAAGTGATGTATAATGTTAGCATGTTTCCTATTGAAGCATCAGTATTTTGATAAGCAGTGGACTTTACCACTAAGCTTGGGTATCCAACAGTTCCAAATGATTACTAGGCAACTCAACTCCACTTTTGTCTGGGGTTTATTGAGAACACATGTACCCAGGACAATGACATTCAAAGGATTTTGTGTTTACTAAACTTTAAAAGTGCAGGACTTTCTTCTATTTATAGATGAGTACAAAGTTAGGAATTCATTCGACCTTAAGCACTAACTCGAATTTGCCTCACTTTTCTGAGAATACAACCTGAGCACCAAGCTTGATTTAAAGAGCTGCATATATTTCATGTCAGTGCCTATGGAATTTCTATTAAAAGATGTTGTGGATGCCAACAAGAAGAAAAGGGTTCAAGTTCCACAGACCAACAAAAATGACTCTGGCCTCCTTCACACAATATATATTTTACAATAACATAACTTCTTCAAGTATTATACTATAAGTAATGAAATCTTCTAAATACCCCTGTTTCCCTTGGTTATTAATGCATATTAAAGACCAATCATCAAAATGATAAAATAAGATTCAGGTATTAGAAAGTGCACATATTGATTAGGTGTACCTTTGTGTGTGCTATTTGTTTGAGAATGGAGCTTATCAAGTCTGGTTATATCCAGGGCATCTAGGCAAGCTGGCAAACATGAAACTGTCTGTGTTAATCTGTAGGCATATTGGCGTTCCCTCCGTTGGAAAGATGTAACGCCAAGTATTCCCTGCCTCAGATTAGTGCTTTTATGAATGAGCATTAAGTGACATCAATCCTGCAAGGCACAACAATTGTCAGTTAGCACTGAGAACTAAACGGAAATTGTACACAATGAGGATTACAAAAAAAACTGATAATTTAACTGTGCAGAAATTAGGTGGAGGAATCTAAAATAAAAAAATATTGGACATGTGTCTATATTCTACAACTTATACCTTTTTTTACATAAGTTCTATAATTTGCACTAATTTTACATTACCACCTATAAGACCTAAATGTGAAAAAATAAAATGCCTATCAGAGAGATATCATGCCACTTGCATAAATGAGATGCTTCAAACAGGTCCATCAAATATAAAATTTGAGGTAACAAAAGTGTGCTGGATTTAACCAATCTGCTGATTCTAGATGCATATAAGTGCATTATCCACATCAGAATAACTTAATGCAAAACAAACTTCACATGCCTAAATGTACTAACTAAAGACATTCCCAAACAATAAGTTAAAATTAGGAGTTCACTCATCAAGATTCCTAATCCAATAAACAAGTTCCATCAGGCAGATTTCTTTATCTTATATTTTTCTATAAAAAAACATCCATAAAGGAGTACGACACAGAAAAAGTATTAAAAGTAAATCAACTACTAAAGTTTTAAATTGGGAATTGTGGGAGATACATATATTTTTTCTCCCAAGAATCTATCAGTTTTTCCTTTGATCCAAATTGCTTAAATATCATAGACCACATTCTGTTTCTTTCACTATTCCCACCAAGGTTTCCTCTTTTGGTTTTACTTTACTTACACTTAAGGAACACATGATAGGCCACAAAAAGATCCCGCCATAGCAAATAGAAAGAGCATTAAAGCCCAATAAAGCTTAAAGCTGTTAAAAAACAACTTTTAATTCTATTTCTGCATAATTAGATTCATCAAGCATGCTTGTTCAATAAACTTCAAACATTCTATACATTAAGAGCACACCCCTCACCAATGTTCATCGGATGCAGAATTAAACAACCTTCACTAATACTGATCTGTCTGAATAGTTTCAATTCAACATCTTTCCATACAATAAATTTCCAAACAACTAGAAACATCATACCCACTTGTTAATTTCACATTGGCCTATGAATTATCATTGAAAATGATTCCAAAAAAAGAAAAAGAAAAAGAGACTTGAATATCATATTGATTGTGTGCTTGTACTGCTGTTCTCCCAAAACCATAAACTTCTAGTTATATGATACGACCTATATTAGTCTGAACTTACCCTCTGTTTGACTCTAGGAAAGAGAACATAAGGAAATGCAAGAAAATATCATCTTGAACAATGTTTTTCCTTTTCCCTTGTTCTTTGAAAAATTACTGTTTGGTTGAATTTTCAGAAAAGAAACTAGTTTGACAAAACTAACACCTAAAAAAAAGAAATTTTTAATATTTTAAAAATTATTTCCGTCCCCAAAAGCAGAAGAACATATGAAAATAATCATTTTTTTCACCAAACTAGTTTGTTTTTGAAAATTTTTCAGAAAACAAAATCCGAAAATTCAACCAAACAGAGAGAAACAAACAACAGTATCAACAACAGTCTTGAAACTCTCAAAGCATGAACTAAACAGCTTGCAGTGTATCAAAACAGTCATCAATCAAAATTATGAAAAATAAAAAAATAATAATAAAAAAAAAACCATGAACAGATAGATCCCAGTAAACATATATTCATTTCATGAAAGAAGGTATATGAATATGTAGACATAAGTAATAATGAAATTGGCATAGTGAGAGCCAAAATTTGAGTTAATAGATTTTGGGTACTTACTCTATCTATGGTTGCCTGCTAATGGGAAATGACCCAGATGCCATTACCCAGCTAATTAACTCTCTCTCTCTCTCTCTCTCTCCCTCCCCTTATGCTTTTTGGGTCTATCCCCACTTTCCTGGAATTGACTCTCTCTCTCTCTCTCTCTCTCTCTATGCTTTTTGGGTCTCTCTTTCGCTCTGTGTCTGTGTATCAATGCACTGGTTCTGGTGGATTCTTTTTGCTTGCGGCTGTGATAACGGTTAATATGTCGTGTGGTGGCTGGCTAACCCACCAACCGTGACATAGTGTGCTAGGGTTTTCTGGGCCCCAGCTTCTTCTTTTTTTTTTTTTTTTCTTTTTTAATATAAATAATTTATTTTAATTTAATATTAATTTTAAAAATATTTAATTTTTGTTCAAAATTTATATTCAAATAATGATGTGAATTGAGAAAAAATTGTGATATGCAAATAAAAATGGGCAAAAATTTAAAATTGAATCCAATTTTTTCTTTTTTTTTTTTGTTGAAAAAATTATCGTTAAGTGCTACGTTTTAACAATATTATGGTTGAGGCTAATCAAATTTTAACATAGCATGTAAATCCTAATTTTGATAAATTATTCCAAACAGCTAAGTTTATGTAATGATATAATTTATTCCAAATTTACTGTTTTTTATTAAAATATGAATTACACTTTATAATTTATTTTAATAATTAAGCAAATTTTAATAAACATTTGGATCTACTTTCGGTTTGTTTGTTTGTGTGTGTCAATATCTCTACTCAAAAAAAATTAATTGCAAGGCTTTTTTTTTTTTTTTTTTTTTTTTTGGCCGCTAAACTTCATAGATCAAAATCAATGAACAAAAGAGAAAAAAACATAAAAACAAAATATGTAGGGGATAAAATTACTAGGGTCCTTGAAATGTTTATTCAGCTGTTGGTATCAACTGGGCCTACTCTCTCACCAACAGCTGAAAAAACTTGTCCTCGGCTCATGATGCACACATTTTAGCCTAAAGAAAATCATTATTAAATTTGAAAAAAAAAAGAGATTAAAAAAAACCCAAAAAATATTTCAAATTTAGAATTAATGGCCAAGATTTACTCAAGGCTGGACCACATAGAACCTTTTTGAATTTGAATCACCTTAAAGACGACCACTAGAAATTTGTCCCATTGTTTTAAGGTATTAGAATTAGTTGAGATGCGCGTAAACTAACCCAAATACCTAATTATTACAAATATATATATATACAATATCCTAAAAAAAAATTAATCATCTGTAATAATTTTCTCCACATATTGCTTCCAAGTCGGTTGGAATAGTCCATACATTTTATTTATTTATTTATTTATTTGGTTAGAACGAAACTTCCATTGAAATATGCACCTACCAATATAATTATCACACACTAAAAAATTAAGGAATATATTATTCACATATGATATATACCATTCTAAAAATTGTGTACTACATTTTTTTGGCCAAGTTGATTATCCATTTGTTTAGCCATTAAAAATAGATCCCATGTGACTTGTTTTTTTTTTTTTGGGTGGATATCCATGTGCTTAGTTAGGTTTCATTAAAAAGCAACTTATTTTTTCGATTTTGTTTTGCTTTTTCTGATTTTTTTGTAACTCTGCGTAATTTTTTTTAAGGGTTTGTTCTGTCAATAATAATAAAGTATTTGAGTTATTTTTTAAAAAAAAATATAAAAATAAAATTTTAGTATAATTTAGTTGAGATAGATCTACAAAATAAAAAATTTAACATACCTTTTTTAAAAAATGTGTTTAAAATCGAAAAGAAGTCAAACTAAAAAATAAAAAATAAAAAATAAAAAAAACAACTCCCCCAAAAGAGTACTAGGATGCTTGAGAGAATTTTTCAAGATGATGACAGACTATAAATAACCATTTAATATGTCACATTTGATCAGAATAATAAGATGCTTCAGAACCCTTATTTATTTATTTATTTGTTCAACATTCACATTCAACAATGGTTGCCAAAGTAAAATATGATTGAGGATACTATTATTTTAAAATTATTCTTTTTTATTTTTTTAATGTTTAACATCTCAGCGGATCCGAATAATCCTGGATTCCATATAATATGCCAATTAATCCACCAGCTTAATTTTAAAATTTTAAGACAACTAACCACTCATTAATGTAATCACAGCTCATCGCTTCAATAATGCTAAGTACTCAGAAAATTTATCAACAAAAAGCAACGTGCGATAAAGATCTATTTCAATTGTAGGTCTGCACAAAAAAGTTTTGCTGGAACACATAACAAGTCTGTTTAGTCGCAAAGAAAATTCCGGGATCTTTCAGCTTTCTTGTGACTCTCTCTCTCTCTCTCTCTCCTAATAATCACCATTTTCTTCTAATTATAAAGTAAAGCACAAATTGGCAAACAAGAAGATGATAAATTTAGGCTTACAAATCATATAAAGTACAACAAGAAGATACAGCAGGAGGGCAAAGAAGAGTAATCAATGCGGTTTCAGACAATATCACATGCCTGTCTACTATTAATATTAGCTGTGATTAGAGGTTTGATATTTCCATCCAAAACAGAGTTTAGGTCGGGCAATTGGATGCCGGTTTTTACATCTTGTACAAGCTTGTGTGGGTGAAACATGTACCTTCTAGTCTGTTGATGCCACGCATCAGTGATTGCATCGTTCTTGATGGTCCCTATATTGGAAATTCCTTGGTCTCTCAGAATCATAAGTAGTTTGGCCTTCAAGCGATTAAGGGCCTTGATCTTATTTGCAAAGCGGTTTCTTTCTCCTGCAAAATGAAGCACATTCTCTCTTACTACTTACACAAACTGGGGATCACAATCCCAAATCAATACTCAATGATCAATTGCCAATATTCATATCAAGTCTAGTCTAATAAAGCATTACATAAAAGGCATATATATAGATGCATAAGGATTATCTAATTAGAAAAACAAAGGAGTACGAAATCAACTAATAAAGCAATAAAATCCTAACAAAATTCTTATATTCTTCAATTTAATGTCATCCAATGTCTTTCTGATCCCCATCACTTCTCCACTTCCCAGCATCTGCTAAGAATGACTCTGACCGCAAAGTGGCTTAAAATATTTTCAGACTCCAAAAACACTTGAGAAGAAGGTTTTTAAAGTTCAATCCTTTTCAAGTTGGTTCCTAATACATAAAATGCTGTTTAGGGACTTCTCAGTTTGACTTAAAATATTACAGTCATATTATCAAATGCAATATATGTTTGTGCGAGCGTGCACCCATGCATGAATTATGATAACAACCAATGAATAAATAAGCTAAAATAATTTAATTCAAGCTCAATAAAATTTTGAGCAATGGTTCTGAAATGTCCTTTTACCCGAGGATTCTACTCTTAAGCCAGTCGGAATATGCTGAATGCGTACTGTAAATCCAGTTTTACCCCACCCTGTTCCACATGATGATGGCGATGAGATAAATAAATCCTCATCATCAATTAGTAGGTCAGGAGCTGTTTCCAGGAACAGAGGAATAACATCCACCGCAGCCATGCTAGCCTGCAAGAGATCAAAATTAGCCAAGACATTGCCAAGATGACTACATGAAACTAAACAATTTTGAAGGATAGTGATCATAGTTTCATAACAGATGCAACAAATCTAGGGTGGCCCAAGGCGAATGAGTTGGTGTTTGAGTACCCTAGTGTCATGATCGAGGCTTGCCATACGAGTTGACATCTGATTTTAAGGCCAAAAGAGAAGGGAATTCATACCTCATGAGAAACAGATGTATTTTGGGAACTGCTTATCATGGAGTGAACACCTCTTTCCCCTGACAGATAGCCATAGGCATACTTGGATTCAAACTCGATGGTTGCAGACTTGATACCACCATTCTTTGAAAGACATTTTTCAACTATCCTTCCTCCAAGGTCTTGCTTTTCAGCCCATTTTATGTACATTTGCAGTATCTGTTCTGCCCATATCTGGATTGGGAAATTTGCAAAATCATTCAGTGAGATCAAGAGAAAATTCTAGTAGCGAAAATCAGATACAAAGCTATCAATGAGCCAACTCGACAAAGCCTCATCCCATCTTCACAAAGCTGTCAAAGTAATTTATTGTTTAACACTTTCCACAAGGATTATGACTGGGATAATATTGTTGTAGTAACCAGATTAGTGTCGTATATTACAAAGATGACGAGGTCAACGGTTTATGTAGCTTTTCTTACGGGACAGGTTCTCAGAATGATAACAATAACGATGGTAATAGTAGAGTTGGTGGTAGTAATGATTAAAGTCATCATTGATAAATGAAATATTTTTAATGCAAGTCTTATTTGCAAGCTGAGTAAGCACACTGAGGAGCAGAACATAAATATCAAACCTCAGGATAGAAGCCTGAAATTCCAGCTTTAATTATAACGCATGCTCCCTCAATGTCATATGGCCCCCTAAGGAGTTTGGACATCTCATACTTGTCCAAGAACTTGCTTACATCTAAAGAGGCACTGTATGCTTGCTTAAAAAGCCTAAAATTTATAGCATCCATCTCTGCCAACTGCGTGATCAGCTTAGCTTCTTCAGCCTGCACAAAGTAGCATAGACAATAATGCGCATCCTTTGCTTTCACAGTCTTATCTAAAAAAGGAATGAATAGTGTATGGGACATAATATATCTCAACCAATGCAAAGTCTTCTATGCATGAAATGCTCTTGTAAATTAAAGATGGGAATGTAACAATCATGACTATTACCATGACATGCAAAAAATCATTAACCAGTGTATTTGTTTTGAGAAGCAACACAGGACTTTATTAATAGAAAGAAAATGTCAAAAGATTACATATCACAAATATCACAAAAAAAATTACATATCACAAAGTGCTCTCTAATCTCTACTAATTAAGAACAACAGAGTCCCTTTAAATGGAGCTATCACCGAAGCCCAAAATGTAAACAAATAACAAACTTTATCCGATAAACCTTGAAGGTCAACAAACTTATTTTAAATAATTTGAACATCTCTCCAACCAAATCACCCAAACACAAGGCAAAAAATGCAAAGCACCCAAAAATAAAAAAGACGAAGAAAAAAGAGAGCCTTTTTTTATTGTTACCAAGGCTCTTATAGTCAATCAAGAGCAACCGTACACATCTCTCAGGAACCACCCTATAGTCATCCACCAACTGATATAGTCTATGCCATAGTGACATTGCTACATAACTATGCAAACATAAATAATCATAATTTCTCTCATCCTTCCTACATTTATACACCATTGAGGGAGCAAGTCAACTAGTGCTTTTCATACGATGTGTCGGGCCCAACCTAACGAATTGCCAAAATTTCATGTAGAATAATGTTGTTGACACCAAACGGTGCACTGTTTGGTGAGTCTAGCACAACTTTTTCACATGTCCAAAGTCTATTAAGTGAATGACTGAAAGGCATAGACCCTAATAAAAATCCTGCAAAAATGTTTTGTGTAGAATATCACCTTATATCTCAAGTCTTTGAGAGCATCAACCACTTTGGAGCTAGCAGCTAACTTCACAAGGATTTCATTTGATTTAGCTAGGTCATCCCACAAGTTATATTGGCGTATCATTTCTTCCTGTTTAATGCAGCTTGCTTCTTCAAGTTCCAATGCTGTTGGTGCCACTGTCTCAGCACGAAGAACCGCATCTTCAATCTTCTTTCTTAAAGAGAACATACCTGAGCAAAACTCCAATATCATTGCCAGCTCAAAATATGAAATAACTAAGTATTCACATATGTAATTAATTATTGGAAAACATGGAACAAACAGATTCCCTTGGATAAGATACAGTTCATGCATACAAAAGTGAACAAAAACTTATCACTAAGTAGCCCAATTAAAAGTTGTGTTGAATAGGTTTTTCCAAATCTTGTGATTGGTATACAAAAATCCAATAAAACTTGCTGAACTAGGGGTGGCCATCAACCCAGCGGGGTTTAGGCCCGGATTGCACTACTTAGGTCTCGTTTGGAAACATGTTATTTTAATAACTTTTTGGCTTTTTGACTAAAATATGAGGTAAAAAAAACTAGTATGTTTGGGGTGACTTTTTGACTTTTTACAAAAAGATATACAAAAAGTAGAGAGAAAAGAAAATCTTTGACTTTTTGGTATAGGTTATAGGCTTTTTTGGCTTTTTTAGTAACTTTTTGACTTTTTGCTAAAATATTAACTTGCCAAACAAGGCCTTAATAAGAAATTTTGTGTCTACCCAAGCCAGGCCCAAACTTGGGCTAGCCCTAGTTGGTTAGGAGTTATAAAAAAATTAACATAGTGGTTCGAACAACTTATTAATCCTAAAACATTTCAATATTAAAAGGTTAGTTCTCCCAAAAAAGAGGTTATTAATGCACATAGTAAGAGAAGTGACCATGTAATGAATTTATCAAGCTTTAAATCAAGCTTAAATCTTTTCATTTACAAAATATTTAATTTTTAGAGTGGTGTTTTTACTATTATTGTAATTTTTTTATTCCAAGTTAGGTTTTTAGGAAGCAGATTTAAGTCCCAATTTGGCATTACTACCCAAGGTAGAAATATTCCCATCCCATGTATCTAATTCTCTTGCAGCGTTCATAGTCATCGAGGACATGAAACAAACTCATTCCCCTCAACCTATTGAAATTTGAGATACATGACCCAACATTTGCATGTAGAATATGCACCTAGACTTCTAGATTTATCAATGCAAATCACTAGCCTCTCTCCTCCCTCTCCCCTCTTCGCTTTCTAGTATTCTACTCTTGCATATGCAAGTGTCTCCCTCTAATATTCTCCTCTTTTTTCTTCTATGCTCCATCATTTATTGAATTTCCTTTTCTTTGCAAGAACGAGCTGTCCAATCCAACATGGCATTTCCAACAAAAGGGATTATCCAATGTAATCTTTGCCGCATAAGTAACCCTCCGAAAATCTTTACACTTTAGTGCCTAGCAACATCCACACTCTTTGAGAGATTTTCTCAAACACTTGACATATAAGTACAAACCCATCCCAATTAGGCCTACCCATTTCAAACTTGTGTACCCAAAGTGAACTTTCAGAGATTTAAAAAATGAACTTCAATATAAAACATGGAATTAATACACTGGGTCCAACTCAATCCAAAAATTGACACCCAACAAAGAAGAAAAGAATAAACAGACAAAGACCAAACAATTTACTAGTGCCTAGCAACATCCACATACGAAAAGAAACACCCTTTGAGAGATTTTCTCAAACACTTGACATATAAGTACAAACCCATCTCAATTCATAGGCATTCATGCCCACCCATTTCAAATTTGTGTACAACAAGTGAACTTTCAGAAATTAAAAAAATGAATTTCAATATTAAACATTGGTCCAACTCAATCCAAAAGCAAATGAGAGAAAGGAGACAAACCCAGTTCTTTGTAGACCTTGTTCTTGTCCTCCATAGGCTGAGAAGCTCGAATTGTTGAAGATTGAAATGGGCAAGCATTGAATTTGAAACTTCTTGAAGCTTTCCATTTTGGGGTGAATGAAGCATTTGAATCAACTGTCCATACAGATACTGATTCAGCAGCTATTGTAGCCATGGAAGAGCAACCGAGTCACTATTCTCTTCGAAGCTCGAAGGTGTTTCGGCTTGCAACTCCGCCAATCTGCTTTTCAATTTTTCATTTTTATTTTTCAAATACACAAACAAGAGGGCGTGCGGTGGCCACGAACATAGAAATAGATTATTCCTATGGCCTTGGTGGGGGAGTTGGTTAGTGGGTTATTTTAATTTTAATTTTTTTTTACTATTTTAATAGGTTAAAATTTTTATATTTAGGTAAATGATTAAATTTTTTTATAGTTGGATATGATATTTGTGAGAAAAAAGTAAAATTATTATAGATTTAATGTGATATTTTTTCTTATTAAACTATTTTAGCATATTTTATCTTTTTATAAATTTTAGGTCTCGTTTGACAAGTTACTTTTTTAGTTAAAAAGTTAAAAAATTATTAAAAAAATCAAAAAACTAACTTATATAAAAAACAACATTGCTAGAGACTTCCAGTACGGAGACCCCCACTGACGACCCCCACTGACGTGTCGGCGCGTGATTGGCTGAAATCCAAAAAAAAAAAAAAAATTGTTTTCTCCACCAATCAGGGAAGACCCCAGCATCCCCAGCTGGGGGTCCAAGTCATTTTTCTATCAAAAATTCAAAAAATTCTTTTTCTCTTTATTTTTTGCACATCTTTTCGTAAAAAACTAAAAAATTATTCCAAACATACTAATTTTTTTACATCATATTTTAACTAAAAAATTAAAAAATTACTAAAAAAACATATTCTCAAACGGGTTCTTAGTCTAAAAAGTTAATTTTTAGCATTTTCCAAACCAGGCCTATGAATTATTATTATTAAATTTTTTCAAATCATTAATGATAAGATTGTATTGATTCTTACTTTAATCCGAACCTACATATATATTATTTAAATTTCTATTTATATGCCACTATTTATTTTGAACCAAGTATTTTACAGTAATATTTTATTTTATTTTATTTTATTAAGAGCTCGTTCGGGAAGCCAAGAAAAAATAAGTTATTTTAATTAAATATAATAAAATGTCACATTCAATTCATAATTATTTTATTTTTTTCTTGTAAAAATTAAAAAATTCAAAAAATCTATCCAAAAGAAAAATTTTAATCCTAAGCTAAAATAATTAAAAGGTCAATTCACATCCTAAACAAATTCTGAGTGTATTATTAAATTTCTTTTATTCTAATAAAAAAAACAGTTCTAATTAATACATATACATATATATATATATATATATTAATATGTGTTTGAGAGAAATGATCGATAATGTGGGTGTTTGGGAAATTGATTTTTTTTGTAGGTTTTTTTAGTTGTAGAATATTATTAGAGAAATTTTTTTTGAGTATGTTTGGTTTGTGTTTGAGAGATGTGTTTTAGAGATAAAAAGTACGAAAACATGTTTGGTTTAGTTTTTTTGGAAAATTGTTTTGGAAAATTGTTTTGAGAGAGAGTTTTAGAAAAAGTGATTGATTTGATATGTGTGTGTGAAAGATTTGTTTGGAAAACTTGTTTGGTTTGTGTGTTTTGGAAAAATTTTTTGGGAAAATTTGTTTGTTTTGATTACTTTTGAAAACTTATTTGTAGAAAAAATTTGAAATTTTTTTTTCCCAAAATCAAACCAAACGAACCCTTTATGTTTGGAAAGATAGTTGATTTTTTTGTGATTAGATGTGATATTTGTTAAAAAAAAGTGAAATGATTATGGGATTTGACGTGATATTTTATTTGGATTTATTTTTATTTTTTGTTTTGTAACCAATTTGTCTTTTAGTGAAAAAAATAAAAAAAAAAATCTAAAAAAAATCCTTCCCAAACACCCCATGTGTGTTTAGTATTAATTAATTAATTTATTTTCTACATTAGATTAGCTTGTCTCAAATTAGAAATCTATATTTGATGATGAGATTGAGATCGAGAATCGGGTGTCTCGAAAGACCAACATCGCTTCCAAGCAGCATCACATTGGCAAAAAGGTACATGACCTCGTTCACCAGCTTCTTTTAGGGATGCAATTAGGGCTGCAAATGAACCGAGCTGTTCGTGAACAGGCTCGGCTCGGCTCGGTAAGGGCTCGGCTCGGCTCGGCTCGTTTAGTAAACGAGCCGAGCTCGAGCTCGATTATTGGGCTCGTTTCGTTAACGAGCCGAGCTCGAGCTCGCCTGTGTTCGGCTCGGTAGGCTCGGCTCGTTTATCTATAATTAAATTATATAATAAATATATTATTTATATATTAAATAATATATAAATATATATAAATACATTATTTATATATTAAAAATATATAAATATATATATAAATAATAATATAAATGCATTTTTTATATATTAAATAATATAAATAATAATTTTTATTTAAAAATTTATATTTAAATAATATAAATAATATTAAAAAAAATTTATCGAGCCGAGCCGAGCCGAGCTCGAGTTCGACAAAAATTAACGAGCCGAGCCGAGCTCGAGCCCAGTCCCTTATCGAGCCGAGCTCGAGCTCAATAAACGAGCTCGATAGCTTAACGAGCCGAGCTCGAGCCCAGCAAAGCTCGGCTCGGCTCGGCTCGTTTGCACCCCTAGATGCAATGGATAACTTATTCTGTGAATATTCATAGAGATCTAACTCAAATATATGGATTTTTTTTTTTTCTTATCCATTGGGTAGGGTAGGTGATATTCTTTAAATATTCACTGGGGATGGGTACCCACTAATTTCTCCATATGTTTTTTTTTTTTTTTTTTTTTTTTTTTTTTTTTTTTTAAGATTCACAACTAAAACTAAATATACATTCAATTTTTTTTTTCTTTTATTTATTTATTTATTTTCAAGTTCACAATTTTTTTTTTTTTTTTTTTTTTTAAGATTCACAACCAAAACTAAATATACATTGAATCTTTATTTATTTATTTATTTTTTCAGGTTCATAAATTTTTTTTTTTTTTTTAAGATTCACAACCAAAACTAAATATACATTCAATCTTTTTTCTTTTATTTATTTATTTTTTTTTTCAGGTTCACAAAAAATATATATATTTTTTTTTTAAGATTCACAAGCAAAACTAAATATACATTCAATCTTTTTTCTTTTATTTATTTATTTTTTTTTCAGGTTCACAAAATTTTTTTTTTTTTTTAAGATTCACAAGCAAAACTAAATATACATTCAATCTTTTTTCTTTTATTTATTTATTTATTTTTTCAGGTTCACAAAAAACTCTTTTTTTTTTTTTTTTAAGATCCACAACCAAAGCTAAATATACCTCCAATCTTTTTTTTAATTTTTAAGATTCACAACCAAAACTAAATATGCATTCAATCTTTTTTATTTTTTTTATTTTTTTTATTTTTTAAGGTTCACAACCAATTTTTTTTTTTTTAAAGATTCACAACCAAAGCTAAATATACATTCAATCTTATTTTATTTTATTTGGCTCAATAATAAAATCAAATACACATTAATTAACATTGTCAATTATTCTTGTCAAATTTTATGCATATCTAGAATTTTTTAAATTTATTTAAAAAAATTAAGGACACTGTCTAGTACAGGTTTCGGTTTGCTTTTCTATGTTATTTTGTTTTGTTATGTATTGTAATTTTCAGAATGGTTTGTTTATTCTGAAATTTCAATTAACGAGTATGAATCTATTTGTTTAATGTTATCACACAATTTATACAATATATATATATATATATGAATGTATTTGAAAATAAGAAAATTCTAGATAATCGAAACAAGCATGAGTCGTGATTGGTTAGAAATGATGGGTACAAAGATTTATTTGCTAGAAAAACAAAAAGGGGATACAAAGTCTTACTAAATATTTTTTTTTTTAAATAAAAGAATTTTTCTTAGTTATGGACAGATTTAACTGAAATCAGCTTGTTTCCCAATGTTATGCTTCATTTATTTAGATAGAAAATATTTTTTAATGAAAAATATTTTTTTATAAAAAAAATTAAAAAAATATTTTTTTATATTTGGTGGTGGTGGTGATGGAACGAAGCTGAAAATAGAGATTGTAACATAGTAGTGGGGTGATGGCGGTAGTGATGATGGTAGTGGCTATTGTGATGGTAGTGTGATAGTGAAGGTGAGAATAGTGGTGATGGTGTTGTGAAATTAATAAAAATTTAATTGAAAAATCATTTTTTGTTTTTTAAAAGTAACAAACAACAAAATTCGTGGGGACTAAAGGAAGAAGATGGAGGATGGATTTGGTGTGGTAAGGCATAGATATCTTAAAATGAATGGTTCAGATTTGTTAAAAGGTATAATTAGATTTTGGATAAATTAAAATGAATGGCTCAAATTTGCTAAAAGAAAGATGGTTTAATGTCTAAAATGTCTGTGGCTAAGAGATCAACAAACAATTCCTTATTTATGCCCTGATGCAATTTAATATGAGTCTTATAACACTTTCTTCAAACAGGTTCTTTCACATTTTATTTCTTCAAACAGGCTCTTATAACATTGTAAACAGGTTCTTATAACATGTAGGGGAGAGAGTGAGAGTGAGAGTGAGAGAGAGAGATGGTTGTAATTTTTTTTTTAATCTTTCACGTTCTTCCACATTTTTTTTAATTACTAAAACTTATTTGATTGTCTCAAAATTATATATTTGATTATTATAAAACAAACTTTTTAATTAATTAATTAATGTGTATTTGATTTTGTTGTTGAACCAAATAAAATAAAATAAGATTGAATGTATATTTAGCTTTTGTTGTGAACCCTAAAAAAAATAAAAAAAATAAGTTGTTAACATTAAATATATTAAAAAAGAAAGAAAAAATATTGAAGGTATATTTAGCTAAAACCTTAAAAAAAAAAAAAGTTGTTAACATTAAATATATTAAAAAAGAAAGAAAAAATATCGAAGGTATATTTAGCTTTTGTTGTGAACCTTTAAAAAAAAAAAAAAAAAAAAAAAAAAAAAAAGTTGTTAACATTAAATATATTAAAAAAAAAGAAAAAAGAAAAAAATTTGAAGGTATATTTAGCTTTTATTGTGAACCTTAAAAAAAAAAAAAAAAAGTTGTTAACATTAAATATATTAAAAAAAAAAGAAAAAAATTTGAAGGTATATTTAGCTTTTATTGTGAACCTTAAAAAAAAAAAAAAAAAAAAAGGTTGTTAACATTAAATATATTAAAAAAGAAAGAAAAAAGATTGAAGGTATATTTAGCTTTTGTTGTGAACCTTAAAAAAAAAATTTGTTAACATTAAATATATTAAAAAAAAGAAAAAAAATTGAAGGTATATATAGCTTTTGTTGTGAACTTTAAAAAAAAAAAAAAAGTTATTATTAACATTAAATATAAAAAATAAAAATAAAATAAAAATGGGGATTAAAGTGGGTTGGGGAAAATCCAAACCAATTAGGATATGGGGAGGGTGGTACCCATGGGGAATGGGGAATGGGAAAAATTTATTATAGGGGAATAGGGATGGGGAATTAATATCCACCCTATTAATCCCCATTGCCATCCCTAGCTTCTTTGCCAAAAACAAACGAACATTCTATTTGAACTTAAAAATTATTTTAATTTGTACAATTTAAATTTTTATTATATTATGCAAATTTATTAATAAAGATAATATATATTAAATTTTAAAATAAAATATTATTTTTTTCTCATGATATACTCTAATCAATGATATGTATTCTTTACATTCAAATCATTTTATCTTCTTTCCTAAGTTTCAATTATTATTATTTTTTTCTTCTTCTTCTTCTTCTTCATTACTCAAAAAGTCCAATCCATTATACCAAAACTCACTCTTATCATCAACATTATTGTTTATTATTATATTATTACTTGTAAATAGAATAAAGTTTGAATAAAATCAAACAATATGGATAAAAGTGATAATTAAAATAGTTTTTTGAAATAACTCATTAAAGAGGAGGTAAGTATTCACATAATATCAAAGTACAATTATTGATTTTTGTATTTTTTTTTTACATAAAAATGAATATTCAGTCTGTTTTTTGTCATCGTGGGTGTTTGAGAAGTGGGTTTTTTTTGTAGGTTTTTTTAGTTGTAGATATTATTGGAGAATTTTTTTTTGTGTTTGGGAAGATAATTAGATTTTTTTGTGGTTGGATATAATCTTTGTGAGAGAAAAAGTGAAATGATTATGGGATTTGATGTGACATTTTGTTTGGATTTATTTTTTTTTAATTTTGTAACCAATTTGTCTTTTAGTAAAAAAAAAAACCCAAAAAACTTCAATCCCAAACACCGCCATTATTGTTCAGACTTTCATAACCAAACAAATTCACTTGGTTCGGTTTTAGAAGTTTGAACGAAAAGTTTACCCTCTTCTTCTCCTTCACCTACATCGTTTTTCTTCACTGTTCTTCTTCGTCAGTGCCGGATTCCATGGTCGTATTTCTTATATATACCTGAACAAAACAAAGATTTTTTAAAAGTAATTTGAATTTTTTAATTTGTTTTATTTGAGTGTACCTCCAAAAAGATAATTTGAGAAAAAAAATAGTGTGTACTAAAAATAAATTATAATCTTAAATAACTTAATAGAGTGTATTGAAAAATTAGACTCATTTAACCACCAATCCCCCCGGCCGCCGGGGGCGACGGCCGCCGGGGCTAAAAAAAAAAAAAGTGTTATTTGGAGCGGTAGGCTCAACTCAAGTTTTGTTATAATGATCCTCATAATTTGTTTTATAATGCATATATTATTTTTATAAAAAATTAGATCAAGTTAATAATAATAATATTTTTATTTTATTAGATCTCCGGATACTAAGAAATAAGTAATTAAAGGAGGTGAGGGTGCAACTCTGTGAGGGATTTAAACACAGAATTGCATCCTCATGTTTTGTGTAATTATTTTTGAACATTTATAGACTAAATTGTAATTCTCATACAAAAGATTTTAGGAAAAATTTCATTGCAGTGCTAGTTTTGAAAAAAGAATTACAAATAGATGATAAATTTTATAAATATTAATAATTAAAAATATAAACTGTTTCAGAATTATTTTTTTTGACAGCATCATCAATTAATAATTTCCGGTGTTTTAAAAACAGAAGTATGTATCATAGTTGGGATTGCACATTTGCGAAACATAAAAATAAAGAACTGTATATACATTAAAAAAAATTACAATTATAAGTGATGCATAAACTGCATTCTATGAGAAGTTACAAATGAGAGGGCATAAGAAAATGCTGCAAATACCTAAGAGCATCATCAACACTCACATATCTCCAACTCACTATGCTCAACACACCCACCCCCACCTTCTCCACCACCATCTTCCCACCACCACCACTCTCTCCCTTTCCCCCTAACCCTAACCTCAAATCCGCCACCAACCCACTTGTCCCCACCCCGGAACAACAACCTGGTGACGGAAGCTCCTCCGAGAACCACCACCCATCACTTCCTCTCCCCCTACACTCCATCATAGTGAAAACCCTTTTATACCCTTCCAAAACCACATTCCATGCAAGCCTCAACCCACCTAAATCATCATCACCCACCAATATTTTCTCACCATCAACATCGATATCAATATCAAATCGAAACACGCCATTAGGATCGGTTTTGAGTTCCCCTCCCAGTTTCAAGGCAGTGAAAACGAGTGAATTGTTGTTGTGGACAACGTCGATGGTGAACATGAGATTGTTGAGAGACAAATGTGGTTTTCGGGGCTTCTGAAGGCGGCGCTTGGCAGATATGCGGCCTAGAGAGTAGAGGCGGTGGTAAGGCACGGTGGAGTCGGCGAAGTGGAGGGTGGAGAGGGAGGGGAAGTGGGTGGAGCAAATGGGTTGCCAGAGATGGTCTGAGGACATGGAAATGAACCATGATTTGGAGACACAAGAGGCTATGGCTAGGGTTTTGGGGTCGAGGTGGTTGGCAACAAGAACAAGGACTTGCCATGGAGGAGAGGAGGAACCAGAGGATGCCATCATGGTTTTAAAAACCGGACCGGACCGGCCGGTTCAACCGGTGACCGGATGGGGTTCCGGTCCGGTCGACCCTCAAAAACCGGCCAACTGTGAAAACCGGCTTAGTTTTTGAAAACCGGTGAACCCACCGGTTAAACCGGTGAACCGGTCGACCCGGTACCGGGTTGACTGAACCGGTCCGGACCTTTTTTTTTTTTTTTTTTTTTTTTTTTTTTCTTCAGTTTTTCTTCTTTTTTATTTTCATTCTTTCTTTTCTTTCTTTCTTTCTTATTATATATATATATATTATATATTATATATATAATAAAAATTTAATTGGAAACTCTCTTTTAAGGGTCTCCTCTTGTGAGGAATCCCATTGAGAGCTTGAAATTATTGTGAAAGAGCTTCTATCTATTTATAAAAAAAAAATTCTTCCCAAAAAACTCAAGAAACCTATGTGGGATTCAATCAAATTCATTAGAGGGAAACTTGAAATTTTGATATCCCTCCAAAACTTAAAATCATATGGAGGGAATATTAAATATTTGATTTCATCTTCCAAAATTGAAATTAATAATATTTCAAAATATATTATTATATTTTTCAGTAAAAAAAATATTAGGACAAATATTTAAGATATTTTAATAATTTTAAAATTTTTAATTTATAATTTTATTACTTATATTTTTATTTAAATATAATTTTAATATATTTATTACGTCACGGTTCGATTCCGGTTTGATTCCGGTTTGATTCCGGTTGAACCGGTGACCCGTCCACCCGGTCCCTTTTCCGGTTCGCTCACCGGTCCGGTTTTTAAAACATTGGATGCCATTGTGTTCGGTTTGTTTGTTTTCCAAAAAAATGTAAAAAGCAGTTTTGCGTTTGGTGTGTTCGTTCGGTTATATGTGTGTCAATCTTTTGTGGGAGTGACACCTCATTGTAAAAACAATTAACGCACAATATCAAGCCACTTGTGAGAAGTAGGATTGTGCAAAAAAAAAAAAAATTACAAACTAATAGAAAATGGTAAACCAATCTTATCCGAGTCGAATTGCACAGTTTGACTAGTTTTTTCATTGAATAGTTTGATATTAATTCTTAAAATAGGGGAGTTGTATATCATGATTTAATCTATAGTTTATAGTTAAACATTTAAAATCGAATCAAATCATTTAAATATATCTATATTATTATATATATGTGAGCACATGACTTAATATTTAATAGTGTGGTGACTTTTTCTTCTATCACGTGGCAGCACATGACTTGATGTCTAATAGTGTAGTTGTTTCTCTTTTTGCCACGTGACAAATTTTTCTATCTTAAGATATAAAAAAATATTATTCAAAGGCGTGAGCAAGATTTAAACTTAAGATCTTGAGTTTCATTAAGAACACTCTTACTATTTAGACAATATACATATTATGATATTAATTTCTTTATTATTTATATTTATGTTTACTTATCTAAATTACACATGTGTTGCGTGTGCCACCCACTAGTATATCTATCATAACACTTAAAATTTTTATTAATATTAAATGTATTCATAAATTGTAATCATATTGTAACCTTTCACTTTTACAAGCATGTCATTTATAATAAAATAAGTAATTCTAAATAATTCTTAACTTATTAAAAATATTTTGTGATCATGTTGTAAATAATAACAATAACTTTAAAACTCATAATTTTAAATTGAACCAAATCACATTTTACTGGTTCATCTAATTTAATTCTAAATTTCATAAAACTCTAAGTAATGATTTAATCTTTAATTTATTTTTAAATTGAGTCAATTCATGCTCACCTCTAACTACAAGTGTTTAAAACAACAATAAAACTTGTTATTCCTGTTTTTTTTTCCCCAAACGAGAGGGCTTCTTCTCCTGGCAGCCAAGTTACGAATCATACTGGAAGAAGCCCAAAGCAAAAACAATACCCTGAATCTTTTCATCCTTATCGAAATATATACATACATACATACATACATACATACATACATATATATATATATATATTGTTTTCTTCTAATTATTATTATTATTTTATTTGTAACCAATTTTGTTCAAACCTCAACATCCATCGTATTAGTTGTTGGTACAATATATGTGCAATTTAAATAAGTAAAGATAAAATAAAATATTTACAATATATTAAATATTATATAGGGATTTTTTTTTAAGGTCTCTGGTATTAAGATTTTATAGTATAAAGTACACCAAATATTTTCATAATATCTAAGGTCCCTTAATTTGATCTAAAGAAATTCTCATCCAGAGAAATTTCTTCCCAGAATTTCTCTAGACTTCTGAATGTGAACGTGGTAAGAATGCAAGTATCAAACAACACTGATTTGCTTCTATTTCCTCAAATAGCAACAGGTTTAACTATTGTATCAATATCAAGGATACTTCTGCAGGCATGTTTGTGCACTTTATCCCATCATGTTTTCTCTTTTCAACATCATTTCTTGAAGCAAAGTATATCCATGCATGATTTGCAGTTGGAGAAATATTTTTCAACAGGAAACATTGATATTGCTTTGTGGAAGTTTGAGACCACCAAATACTATTGCATTGTCAATAATGCTCCTGGCCATCGTGATTTCATCAACTCCACCACTAGTAGTTTTGAAGCCGGTATTTCCAATGATGGTCAAATGCCTAAGCAGCATGCTTTGCTTGCCTTCACTCTTGGTGTCAAGCAAATTATGGGAATTTCTTTGGCATTTTCCAGAGAAATTCTCTTTGGAGAGAATAAGAGATGAAATCGAACTGCTTGAAGCTTAGTGAGATGGCGTAGAGATCAAATAGCAAGAGAGAGAGAGAGAGAGAGAACAAGAAAGATGAACTTGAGCTGTGAGAAACTCATATTCATCTTCTCTGTATATTAGATGAGTCACATTATCTAAAACCCAATTTTCTTTGAAGAGGGGTTCAAACCAGAGAAAATTACACATGACAGAGAAAATTAAACATGGCAGAAAATTTCTCTGGGAAGGTCAGAGAAATTTTGGATTCCAATCTAGAGATTTTCTTTGGATTTTCAGAGAATTTATCTGGATTTTCTCTGAATTTTCTTTGGATTTCAAGTGAACTATAAAGCATAAAGTTTGTTTGGTTGCCAAGAAAAATAAGTGAAAAATAATTTCCATCCACAGAATACTATGCTAATTGATGATAAGTACCAAGTTAAACCACATCTTTTCCCCTTTTCAAGCACAATATTGTATCTTCATCATCTCACTATGATTACTAAGCGAATGAATAAAAAGAAATATAAAAAAAAAAATTAGATACTTTCAACTGAACTTAATAATTTCATATCATAATAAGCAATGTGAATTAAAAGCAGCTGTGGCTCAGCATTACAATAACAAACAACACAATTTACAGCATAGAACATCAATATTCACCTAATTTAAACACCAATTCTTCTACTTTTAGTTTCAAATTTGGTAAACGCAAGTGCATATATATAGTATTATGTTCCAGGATTAAATTTAGAACGCATGGCGAAGAAAACTGACAATGCCAAGTCAACAATGTTCCGATCAAACGCAGCAGATTTGATTAAACAACAATTTGAACCGGTTACAACACTACCACCACTTGGATTCAAGTTTTCTTCGATCAAATCCAAGGCTTCATTCGCATTTTTCGATGCAGAGACTCAGTTAAGCAAGTCATCATTATTATTGAACAATTCGGAAACAAATGAGGACTCGGCGTAGAGGTCAAAGATGGTGCGGCAGGAGCGGAGGAAGCTAAATTTGGACTCGAACTGGATGATCTTCCATGCGACGCGAGATCTGTAGCTGTGTTCTTGTGCTAGGTGGTAGTACTTGTCCAAACGATACTTGCCCTTGACTTTGCCTATCTCTTCTTTCTAGGGTTTTGGAGAGAGAGAGAGAGAGAGGAAGTGCTGCTCTGCAGTAGAGGAGGAGAGATAAAGAGTCAAATTTCTCTGATATATGTTAGGGACCTTAGATATTAAAAAATAATTTTGTGGATCTCTTCCATTACTAAAAATGAAAGAGTGACCTTAGACTAATTTTCCTTATTATATATCACTTAAGTGATAAAAAAGTATTCTTCAATAGACCCATGAGGTTCAAGTCCCACTTTACCCATCAATTTAATTCTTTTGAGTTATTTAAAAAAATAACAGACACGTGATATCTAATTTTAATATTATTATTAATAGTATAAATACCAAGAAAGTCAAGTCATTCCTTTTTAGACTGTGCAAAATATCGTCTAATTCGTCAAAATTGCATTGATCCGTATCAATTTGTACCACTCTAACCGCTAACCGCGATTTAAACTTTAAAATTTATAATTCGTCTTTCAAACCGTTCTGTTCCACTATAGTTTAATATATATATATATATTTTTTTTAACCTCCAATGAACTATCAATGTAAAAATGAGTGTGAAAAAGATTTAAGATATGAAATTTATTACAAATTAGTAATTATATATATGAAACATATTATGTAAAATTATTTTGTGTTATATATACAAAAAATATAATACAAATTAGTGTTATATATTATGTAAATATATGATAATTAGTTAGAATATTTTTCAATCTGCCAAAAATTGCCCAAATCACAAATTGTCAATCTGCTAATCCATCAATCCCCCATTTAATTTATAATTTTACTCTCAAACCGCTCGAACCCTACCTTACACACCCCTGATTCCTTTTTTCCGGAGTCAGCTCAAACCTATTGGCGCCCCAAGGCAATAAATCTAATGAGATTTTTAATAATTTTTTACATTGTATTTTTTTTATACTATGATTTTTATTTAAAATTCTTAACATGCCCAATCAAAACAATTTATTTATTTATTCTCTTTTATTATTTACATGGGACCCTAGACAAAGGGTCAAACATATTTTTTTTCCACGATTTATTTAGCATGTATTGACTTAATGAGTTTTCAACACAACCAAAGCACAATTAATACTAAAAAAAAAATATGGTAAGAAACTATGATCCTAAAAAAATGTGGATAAACCCAAAATACACCCATTCGTAAGGTCTGTAGTAAAAAATTAAAAAAATCACAATAACTTATCATATCATCCCTTTTATTTTTTTTTATACGTCTTTTCATAAGAAATTAAAATAGACAAATTGGAGGACCTCTGTAATAACAATTGCTGTAGAACTAATAGATAAAAGTTACAAATCAGAGGGCAAAAGAAAATGCTGCAAGTACCTAAGAGCAGGGAGGGAAGAAAAATGGGAAAAAAAGTGACCACATCAATTGAATCGGAACAAATTGACTATATTTAGTCTATTTTTTAACAAGAATCGGTCTGTGCAGTTTTTATATTTGATTTTTTTCAGTTTTCGATTCGGTATCGGTTTAAGTATTTTGTGCACCAATCCAAACTGAAACCAATTGCTTCAACATATATTGTATTTATAATATATATGTATATAATCTAATAATATAATGATATCAATAAATATAATAAATTATTAACCTTAATTAATTAACTTTATCATCTTTATAAACTAAGTTTGTAAACTCTTATTATATATAATCTTAACTCTAACTCATTATTCTTGAAACCTTAGTATTTTAAATTTTTTTGTTTTTATTTTTGTTAATTTAGGAATTGAAAAGTATGTATTAAATGGATGGATTGGATATGTTTGAAATAGTAGACAAATAACTAATTTAATATTTTTATATAGATTAATTATTATATTTAAAAGTGGCTCAAGTTTGAAAAATCTTAAACTAATTAAACCGTACTAAACCGAATTGTTTCAATCGGTTTAGTTCGGTGCGGTTTGATGAGAGAAGCAGTTTGTATCGGTGTTCAAAATAATAAAACCGACATTATCGATTCAGTGTAATTTTTTACCTAAATACCGACCATACCGAACCAATTACATCTCTACCTAAGAGCATCATCAACAATCACAGATCTCCAACTCACTATGCTCAACACACCCACTACCACCTTCTCTACCACCACCACCACTCTTTCCTCTCTTTCCCCCTAACGCTAACCTCAAAACCGCCACCAACCCACTCATTCCCACCTCAGAACAACAGCATGGCGATGAAAGCTCCTCCGAGAACCACCCATCATTTTCATTGCCTCTACAGGCCATCATAGTGAAAACCACTTTAAACCCTTCTAAAACCACATTCCATGCAAGTCTCAACCCAACTAAATCATCATCACTATAACGCCCCAAAAATAATAATCATAATTCATCTCACGATATTAATTAAATAACAACACAATTCTGAATATATTATTCTTTCATTCATATGATCTTATTGTACAAAATGTAACATATGCAGTTATACATTCATAAGCCCTAACTCTGAATCTATAGCATGTGCTACCAGTTACTAGTACGAAATAAAAGTTAAACAAATATATTAATGCCCTAATGGCTACAACTCTCCAAGACAATACTTGGTTACACCAAAAGTGAGTTTAAACTCAATACAAATAAAGCCTTAGGTTTGCACAAAATAAATACAACAAAAACAAAACAAGAAGCTCTCAGCTCCAAGTTCTTCCAAGCTTCAGCTTTGGCAGAGGCATCATCAGTGTCTGAAAATAGTTTTCCACATAGGATAAGCCAAAGTCCAGTAGAGATACTCTAATACAATGTATGAATCTTAATAAAGTTATAAGGTGAATGCATATGCAATGCTCGTGTCAAAACGTTTTATATCTCTTTCCAAAACTATGCAATGCCAGATTATGTCACATTCATGAAATTATTTCCTTTACAATAAAAAATAGGGTAGTGGATACAATATTAGGAATCTTTACGTATGTGTCTGCAAGTAAGCTATACAAGCATTACCAATTGTCATTTTTATCGATACTAACTGGAAGGCTCGACATCTAACTGCGCGGGTTTTTGAACTTTCATCAAGAACATACATGCCAACAATAATACCATAACCACACCCTTTACCTAGATTCACCAAAGTATTCACTATTTTTTCTCAAAACAATGTATATTTTCAATGTGTCAAGTATGCAACAATGCAAATGGATGAGAAATTAGTTTCAATTCTTCTAGTTCTCATGCTATTTCTACAACAATCATAGTTATCCCCCACTGATAGCCCAAAACAGATATCTCTAAACAGATAGATAATTCCTAATAAAGATAAATTTTTCAAAATTTCAAGATGGGAGTGATAACACATCCAACTCAACCATCATCATCATCATCATTCCAATTCCATAAAACCCAACATCATTTCCATTTCTATTTTACAAAATCAAATATTTGCAATTTAGGGAAAAAAATCTCCTTTCCTTTATAAATCAATTCCAATGATAAAAATTCACCATTTTATCACAACTCAACCAAATTTACAAACCGACAATCATTTCCAAGAAACCATTTTGAAAACCTCTCTTTTGATTTTAAAACCAAAACCTTAAGTTTATCCAAAAATTCGGAAATCACAATATTGTTTAGAAAAACAAATAATCAAGTTAAAAATCATACAAAAGTATAAAGAAATCCCTACCTCAAAACTAGAAGACAAGGGAAAGCAAGCACAAAACTTAGCGAACCCGAAAGTGAACTTTGCTCTGATCAAATGGAAGCTCCAAGCAAGCTCCACCATTTTTTCCAAAGGACAATGGTGTAGAAACTAATAGATTAAGAGTATTTGGAGGTTGAAGATGAGTTTTAGAGAGAGAATGTCTAGATTTAGGGTTTTGAAATGTTCAGAGAGAGAGATATATGAAAAAGTGACTCAAAAAGTGAGTTTTACGAATTAATATATGCGCAGACTGCTCGATCGACCAAAACACTGCTCGAGTGACCATACACAACAAGTGAGACCGCTCGAGCGAAGAAAGTGACCGCTTGAGAGAAGAATACCACATTCCCAGTACTTTTACAGGCCTGCAAAAGTACTGAGAGTTCCCAAAGACCGCTCGAGTGCAAGAAACACCGTTTGTTACGACCCCATTCTGCCCCTAATAGAATGGTGCCATGATGGCCAGTAACCCGAGGTTACCAAAGGCTAACTTACAAGGATTCACACACAATCAGAGTATATATATGGGGCTTACAGGTGCGGAAGCAATACATTTAAATCTAAGTAGTCCATAAGAGCTGTGCATAGATAAAATGAAGTGGCATACATCTTAATCATAATATTACAACTTGGATACGAATAAAGTAAGGTACATATTACATCTTGATCAAAAGGCTTATCAAGCCGACATAAATATTGCCGACATAACATGAATCCAAAACATCTTGCAAAACACACACATCTAGGCGTCACCGCCTTCTTGCTTAGCACCTACATATATATATATAAAGAGAGTGAGTTTGGATACTCAGCGAATGATATAAATAATAAAGGGTTAAATGAATGATATCCGAGATTTTTATCAAAACCATACATATCAAAGCTTGTAACAAAACATGGGATGAATCAAGTTCATCAATCAAATCTTTCAAAGCTTCTTTGGATGTTTAATAACATCAACATAATACTTGGAGTGATGACATTTCGGACAAAACAAGGGAATAATCGACCCGGAATCGATTAGACAAATCTACCCGTTCATAGACCGTCGGTGGGGCCATCCGTTCATAGACCGTCGATGGCAGAGATCTCTCAAACATGATGCTACATGGGCTTAGAGTCCCCTAGCATAGGAGGACTTTCCAAGAATGTCATCTAAAACAAAGCTAATACTTGATACACAAAATAGGAATAATCATTCATGCTTAACAAATACTTTTTCAAAACAAAGCAAAGCAGAGCTTTATCAAAACATTATAACATAACTTTATTAAAAATACCACTCACATAGCTCTTTGGACGCCGAGGTTAAAGCAAGGGTCCAAGTCTTACAAATACATGGTAAAAGCCTACTGAATGCCCTTCAAGAAGACAAGAAAGAATGCTCAAGGATGGATATGAAATGCACTCTTAAAACAAGCCTCACATGAATGCAAATGATCTCAGCGTTTCTTTTAAAACTCGGTCAAGTCAAAGCAAAACATGTTGGGTACCAACCAGGCCTTTGCCGAGGTCCCACACCTCTTGGCCGAGGTTTGGTTACCAAGGCTTCGGCGAACAGCTGTCTGCCGAGGTGTTCATGCGAGATGACTAATGGTGCAAGTGATCATGCAAGGTAGGCCAAGGTGAGATACGATGCTTGGCCTAGGTGTGAGATCTAGGCAAGAGTGGTCTCGGCGACTATACCTAGGGAAAGGTGAAGTCTGGAAATCTGGGTTTCCTTCCATGAAGAATATGAAGAACATGAACATAAAGAACATAAATAACATGAATGCTAAAACCATAACTTGTTATTACAAAATCTGAGATTTCATGCTGTGAGTTCGAAAACATAGACCTGGGTACTCATACTCTTATGAAGACAAACACAAAAACATGAATCTTGATGCAACCTTTCGGATCAAACAAGGCTTTTATTCAAGAACACATGAATATTATTTTCTCTTTTTAAAACAAGCTTTAAATCAATGCATAACTCATGAATCATGCAAGATCATGCAATGCAATCAGATCAACATAAGGAACAACAAGAGAAGATCAAGATTCTAACCTCAAAACACGAATTAAACGGCTCAAACTCCTAAAGATCAAGCTTGGGATCTAGCTCCTCTCACTCCAACTTCCTCTCCTCTTCCTAGAGCTTCTCTCTCTACCATGCAAGAGGTAAGACACAAAAAATGATATGTTTCTAACTCTGCCGGCTGACTTAACCCTCAGCTGGGACACGTGGCATCGGCTGGTTGGCTCTTCTCAAAAAGGTGACTGAGTGAAAAGACAAGACTATATCATAGTGTGTTCAACAAGCAAGATGGCATAGGCACTCCGGCAGGTAATGATCTTGGCTAAGGGCAAGGCTTCGGCAAGTAAGGTCTCAATGATCTCGGTTAGGAAGGATAACACTTGACTTAGCTGTGCCACACCTCGGCCTAGATGTGCCACACCTCGGTCTAGGTCATACCAATCCAGGAACAGATCACTAGGCGCAAGGGTAATATCTCGCCTAGATAATACACATCTCGGCCTTGGTGATACGCACCTCAGCCCAGATGATGACATCTCGGCCAATATGCCAGGACGTAGATGGAGATCAACCAAAGTGGTTCCAAGGTAGTTTTAGAATTAAGATTGACCTCGGCTTGGAAATCCTAGGCTTGTCACAGTAAGGAAGGAACAAAACATGCATACAACACTTAAGCAAAACAAGACAAGGTTCATGAATGCAAACTTAACAAGACAAGGTTATGCAAATGCACATGAACATGACTAAGACATGAATGTGGGTTATTACATCATTCCACCCTAAAAGAAGTTTGGTCCCAAACTTAACTTACTTTGTCCCCAAAACAATTCCGATGTCGGGTTCTCATCTCTTCTTATCGTCTCTAGCCCTTACCTTGGACAATCCTTAATACGATGACCCATCTCACCGCATTCAAAACATGCTCCAGATATCCGATGACAAACTCCAAAATTGTTGCCTCCCGCAACTTGTACATGTCGGCCTGGTGCCACCTTCCTTGATTCGTGTTGTTGGAACTGCCCACATTTGTTTTTTTCTCGGCATCACACGGGTCTGGGCGATTGTCATAGGTCTGCCTCTTTTTCTGATTCTCCCCCAAATTCTGACTCTTGTTCAAGTTGGCTTTTGCCAGGATGGCTTTATCTAATACTCTGGCATACGTCGGCATGTTGAGTAAATTAACCCAATCTTGTATTGGTCCCTGAAGTCCACTCTCAAACTTCCTAGCTTTCCTGTATTCGTTGTTGATCATATGGGGTGCATACCTTGCCAACTCAGTGAAAGCACGATCGTATTCGGCCATTGTTTTGCTGCTTGTGTTAACCATCTGAAATTCTGTGGTCTTGCGATCTCGGACACTGAGAGGGAAATGCTTGTCATAGAATAACTCCAAAAATCTGGCCCAAGTCAAACTTGGGTTGCCTTCTCGGATCATCATCCACCATCTACGGGTGTCGTCTTCCAATGTGAATGCTGCCAATGACACCTTATGAGCATTGGTGCTGGGAAAAACCTCGAACAACTTCTCCATCTCAAGAACCCATGCTTCTGCCTTCATCGGCTCGATACCCCCTTGGAATCTTGACGGATTCATCTTCTTGAACTCTTTGATCAAGGTCAAGGTGCCATCTCCATACAAAGCTGGCTGCGGAGGCACTTGTGGTACTGGGGGAGGTGGAGGTGGAACTGCACGTCGGTCATCTGTCTGCTCGGCCTGAGTAGATGTAGTGCTAGTGTTCTGTTGCCTTGCTTGCCTCAACTCATGGGCCAAACCCTCTACAAACCTTTCTAATCTGTCCAACCTGTCCTTAGATTGATCTCGGCTAACTGGAGGTCTACCCCTTCTCATGATGCTAGGAGTATGCAAAATGTAACTTTTTAAACAAAATGAACAAATAAACATGTATGCAAGTAACAAAGGATCATGCCGAGATGATGCACACCTTGTCAAGTAGCAAGCAATATGATGCAATCCTAACATCATTCTAAGCGAATAACGTACTATAAGGAACCGGTGCTCTGATACCAATCTGTCACGATCCCATTCCGCCCCTAGTAGAATGGTGCCATGATGCCCAGTAGCCCGAGGTTACCAAAGGCCAACTTACAAGGATTCACACACAATCAGAGTATACATATAGGGCTTACAGGTGCGGGAAGCAATACATTTAAATCTAAGTAGTCCATAAGAACTATGCATAGATCAAATGAAGTGGCATACATCTTAATCATAATATTATAACTTGGATACAAATAAAGTAAGGTACATATTAAATCTTGATCAAAAGGCTTATCAAGCCGGACAAAAATATTGCCGACATAACATGAATCCAAAAACATCTTGCAAAACACACACATCTAGAGGCGTCACCGCCTTCTTGCTTAGCACCTACATATATAATATATATATAGAGAGAGAGGGTAAGCTTGGATACTCAGTGAATGGTATAAATAATAAAGGGTTAAATGAATTATATCCGAGATCTTTATCAAAAACCATACACATCAATAACTTGTAACAAAACATGGATGAATCAAGTTCCATCAATCAAATCTTTCAAAACTTCTTGGGATGTTTAATAACATCAACATAATACTTAGGGTGATGACATTCCGGACAAAACAAGGGAATAATCGACCCGGAATCGATTAGACAAATCCATCCGTTTATAGACCGTTGGTGGGGCCATCCGTTCATAGACCGTCCGATGGCAGAGATCTCTCAAACATGATGCTACATGGGCTTAGAGTCCCCTAGCATGGGAGGACTTTCCAAGAATGTCATCCAAAACAAAGCTAATACTTGATACACAAAATAGGGATAATCATTTATGCTCAACAAATACTTTTCCAAAACAAAGCAAAGCAGAGCTTTATCAAAACGTTATAACATAACTTTATTAAAAATACCACTCACATAGCTCTTCGGACGCCGGGGTTAAAGCAAGGGTCCAAGTCTTACAAATACATGGTAAAGCCTACTGAATGCACTTCAAGAAGACAAGAAAGAATGCTCAAGGATGGATATAAAAATGCACTCTTAAAACAAGCCTCACATGAATGCAAATGATCTCGGCGTTTCTTTTAAAACTCGGTCAAGTCAAAGAAAAACATGTTGGGTACCAACCAGGTCTTTGCCGAGGTCCCACACCTCTTGGCCGAGGTGTGGTTACCAAGGCTTCGGCGAACGGCTTGTCTGCCGAGGAGTTCATGCGAGATGACTAATGGTGCAAGTGATCATGCAAGGTAGGCCAAGGTGAGATACGATGCTTGGCCTAGGTGTGAGATCTAGGCAAGAGTGGTCTCGGCAACCACACTAGGGAAAGGTGAAGTCTGGAAATTTGGGTTTCCTTCCATGAAGAACATGAACATGAAGAACATAAAGAAACATGATGCTAAACCATAACTTGTTATTACAAAATTTGAGATTTCATGCTGTGAGTTCGAAAACATAGACCTGGTACCCATACTTGAAGATCTTATGAAGACAAACACAAAAACATGAATCTTGATGCAACTTTTCGGATCAAACAAGGCTTTTATTCAAGAACACATGAATATTATTTTCTCTTTTTAAAACAAGCTTTAAATCAATGCATGACTTATGAATCATACAAGATCATGCAATGCAATCGATCAACATAAGGAACAACAAGAGAATATCAAAGATTCTAACCTCAAACACGGATTAAACGGCTCAAACTCTAAAGATCAAGCTTGGGATCTAGCTCTCTCACTCCAACTTCCTCTCCTCTTCCTAGAGCTTCTCTCTCTACCATGCAAGAGGTAAGACACAAAAATGATATGTTTCTAACTCTGCCGGCTGACTTAAACCCTCAGCTGGGACACGTGGCATCGGCTGGTTGGCTCTTCTAAAAAAGGTGACTGAGTGAAAAGACAAGACTATGATAAAGTGTGTTCAACAAGCAAGATGGCATAGGCACTCCGGCAGGTAATGATCTCGGCTAAGGGCAAGGCTTCGGCAAGTAAGGTCTCAATGATCTCGGCTAGGAAGGACAACACTTGACTTAGCTGTGCCACATCTCGGCCTAGATGTGCCATACCTCGGTCTAGGTCATACCAATCCAAGAACAAGATCACTAGGCGCAAGGGTAACATCTCGGCCTAGATAATACACATCTCGGCCCAGATGATGACATCTCGGCCAATATGCCAGGACGTAGGTGGAGGTCAACCAAAGTGGTTCCAAAGTAGTTTTAGAATTAAGATGACCTCGGCTTGGAATATCCTAGGCTTGTCACAACAAGGAAGGAACAAAACATGCATACAACACTTAAGCAAAACAAGACAAGGTTCATGAATGCAAACTTAACAAGACAAGGTTCATGAATGCAAACTTAACAAGACAAGGTTATGCAAATGCACATGAACATGACTAAGACATGAATGTGGGTTATTACACCGTTCGAGCGAAAAACACTATCCTTCCAGTACTTTTGCGAACCTGCAATTATACTAGAAGTTTTCAAAGACCACTCGAGCAAACTAATCAAAATCTGGGCAAAGACTCCTTTGAAAAACAAACTCCTAACATGTTTCAAACCCAACCACAATACTCAAACAACCCAATTCAACAAGGAATAAAATGAACAAGGATATAAACATCCAGCTAAAATAAGGAATCTAGATCCAAAATAATAAACGGGTCAGGTCTAAATCAGGATCGTTATAATCACCCACCAAGATTTTCTCACCATCAACATCAATATCAAACCGAAACACCCCATTAGGATTGGTTTTGAGTTTTGCTCCAAGTTTTATGACAGTGAAAACGCGTGAATTGTTGTTGTGGACGTTAATGGTGAACATGAGATTGTTGAGAGATAAACTCGATTTTATGAGTTTTTGGAGGTGGCACTTGGCAGAGATGTGGCAGGGAGCGTAGAGGTAGTGGTAAGGCACGACAGAGTAGGTGGAACGGAGGGTGGAGAGGGAAGGTAAGTGGGTGGAGCAAATGGGTTGCAAAAGATGGTCTGAAGACAGGGAAATGAACCATGGCTTAGAGAAACAAAGCGGCTATGGCTAGGGTTTTGGGGTCAAGGTGATTGGTAACAAGAACAAGGCCTTGATATGAAGGAGGGGAGGGACTAGATGAAGGTCTCATCAAACACATTGGATTTGATTTGTTTGTGTTTGAAAATACTAAAAACAATTTTGCTTTTGGTGTTTGTTCGGTTATATGTGTAGGTTGATTTTGCTTTTGTTTTGAGTTTGAGTTTCAATGGGTGAGGCATGTTGTTGTGTTGTGTGTTTGAATGGTTATGAGAGGCCACGTATGGTTTAGGTTGTCCTGTGATGCTTGGTGGGCTTGTGATACGTATACGGGTGGATTGCATGGTTCTATGTGGGTCAGAGCATTTAGTAAAGTTCTTAAAATTATTTTTATTCAATTTTGATGGATTTTTTTTTAATTTTTTAATTTATATTTTTAAGATGTTTAGTCCCTTTTTTTTTTTTAAAACAATTGAAAAAAGTTTGACAAAGTGTTATCACAAATTTTTAAATGAAAGATAATGGTAATCAGTTTAGTCCTGAGATGATGACAAATAGAAATTTGTGTGAAATGGAGAAAATAGAAGTCTGATTGGATCCTTGTGAAGGGAAAAGAAAATTGAACGAAAAAGTAAGAGAAAAGCGAATGAAGTAGAAACTACTTTTTTTTTTCATTTTGTTTCTCTTTCCTCTCACAAATTCAAGATTCAAACACAGTATAAAGACTTCACACCCTAAAGAAGTGATTGATAGTACAAAATGTAGTGTAACAAGCACACCAAGATGTAGCAGATTAGGGAAAAACTGGCCTCCAGAACATATCATGAAGAAGACAATTACCCAAAAAAATATCATGAAGAAGAGAATCAGAGCACAAAACAGAACAATGAAAAAAGAAAAGAAAAAAAAAGAACTAAAACTACATCAGTTGTTAACTTCACAAAATAATGAGCACAAATAACATCAACAATTAAGTTCCAACAAACATCAAGTTCGAGTTCCACAAAATTACCACAATGGGGTAAAGTATATGAACTAATCAGCAATTAACATTAACAATTCACTTCCTCTGAATCCTAGTTTGGGTCTCTGATCTGTAGTTATGAATATGAATGAATGAAATCAGCAATCCAACTTAACTATAGACTAGGAAAATCAGATGAAAATGTAATCATTCCATTTTGTTTTAGCATAGCATTATGAAATGACATTCTCTTTTATATCAAATGCAGAATATGTCAATGTGATATCAAGCATGGATTGTCCAAACAACTTCAAGAACCGACTTATAGGTGTTAGATTTGAGCCTACAAAGAACAAAGTTCATTGTCTACAATTGTTCAACATTTTTAAAACTATAATGCTAAAGTTCAACATGACAAGAATATTAATACATGAACAAATCCAAGAATCAGTTAACGAACAAAAAGTGTAGAGAATATATACCCATAGCTGCAGTGCTGCCTATGTTCTACCATTCCCAGAACCTTATCTTGGTCGACAATTCATAACTTTTTTCATTTTGCAATATCTCATCTTTTGCTTTTTCAATATTTAATAGACCAATCACCATCAACTACCAGTAATCTCTACATGAACAAGAGCCATCCTTGAAGGAGTGAAATCGACTTCTATCTCTCACCACTATCTCCAATCCATAAACCTTAGAAATCAGCTTCATTACGATATGACAGTCCTTGCAAACCCTCAAATTCTTCACTATTCTAATAACACTTCCCTTGCACAATCTTGCAATCCCAAAAGCAACAGCAAGCTTCTCACTGTGCTTAGACAAAGAATCTGCCTTTTCCTCTGCCTCTATGTCATGCAAAACATTCCCAATCTCGGGAACATAACCACCTTCAACCCTAAGCTTCAACATTATTTCCCTTAATTTTTGATAAGCCTCTTCTGTAATCTTATTTTGCTTTTGACCCGCCACAAAACTATACATGACCTTGTCGACTTCAATCATGCTCCAACCAGGAATTTTCTTCAACCTCTGGTCAGTCATAGATCTTCTCACGGTCGCAACATCTTTCCATTTCCCTGCAACAGCGTAAATATTCGATAACAAAACATGGTCACTAGAATTGTTGGGATCAAGCTCGGAAAGCCTTTCCTTCACTTGCTCAGCCAATTCAACGTCATTATGAATGCTGCAAGCACCAAGGAGAGTCCTCCAAATAATGGCATTGGGTGATATTGGCATTTGAATTACAAATTCATAAGCCTTTTGAAGCTGACCAGCTCGGCCATAGAGATCAACCATACAACCATAATGCTCAATTGCTGGTTCTATTCCATAAATTTCCCTCATTTTAGAAAAATATCCACATCCTTCTTCAATTAATCCTGCATGACTACAAGCATACAAGATTGAAATGAATGTGATGCCATCAGGTCTAACTCCAGACTTCTCCATCTTGTCGAAAATTTTCATTGCTTCTTCACCATACCCTTGCATTGCAAGCCCTGCCATCATCGAAGTCCAAGAAACAAGGCTTTTCTTTCCTGGCATTCGTTCAAAGACCAAACGGGCCATACCCACATTCCCGCATTTAGAGTATGTATCTAAGAGTGCATTATTCACGGAACTGATCCAAACTAACCCAGCTTTATCAATATATCCATGGAGGATTTTCCCGAATTCGAATGCCCCAGCTTGTGCACAGGCAGAGAGAACTCCCGTCAAGCTAACCTCATTCGGTCTAATTCCAACACGCTGAAGCTCTCTGAACAAACCAAAAGCCTCATCGAAACAACCATTATGAGCACACCCAACTATCATAGTACTCCAAGAAACATCATCTTTTATGGGCATCTCAAGAAACAATTTTTTCGCAAGCCCAATCTCACCCTCTTTCACATACCCCCCAAGCATTACATTCCACGACATCAAATTCCTAATTGGCATTCGATCAAACAAGTTCTCAGCACCCTTTACATCATCACACCTAAAACAAGCAGTAACAACCGCATTCCACGCTACGACATTTGGTTGAAACATTTCATCAAACACCTTCCTTGCAGAAACAACACACCCACATTCAGCATACATACTAATCAGAGTAGTCCCAACAAAAAGATGGGTATCGAGCCCGTGAACCAGAGCTTGACAATGGAGCTGAAACCCAGCTCTCAAACACCTCAAATTCGCAGCTGCTTTGACAACGAAAGCGAAAGAGAAGCTATCGGGAGGTAATTCCAATTTTCGACGCATTTGAATGAACGTGAGGAGGGAGTTTTGTGGGGAATCGGACTCGGAAAGTCCTCGGATGAGGGTATTGTACATGAAAACATCTGGGTTTTGTGTGTGGAGGAAGAGAAGGCGAGCGTAGTCGAGAGAGTCTGAGATTGATATAGCGCAGTGGAGGAGGAGCTTTCCGGAGAAGTATGGATGGGTGTCGAGGCCGGTCTTGCAAGCGTGGGCTTGGATTTGCTTGACACTTTTAAGGGTCTTGCAATGTTTCAGAAGAGAAACGCAGAGATGTTCGAAGTTGTTCATTCAAGTTGACATCTTTGAAGTAGTACGAAGTTTGTCACCCTAAAGAAGGAGAATTGTTGAGCACTTTCTATGTTGGTGGTGATGATGAAGTTCGTGATTCATCGGAGAGAGGGAGTGACTTTGAGGAGGTAGAACTTGTCCGTTGATATTCCAAACCACAATCAGTTTTTTTTTTTTAATTTATTTAGGCTATTTAAGTTGTATAATTATTAGAAAAATGTAATCCAGCTCAAATAAATTATCAAATTTTTTATTAAATATAAGTATAAAATTATACAAATTACATACGTATGGTCTTACACCTATTTAAGAGATTTGATAGAATAATTTATTTATAGGTGTTTTGAAAAAATAATTAAAAATTATTTTTTGACTTTTTTAATTTTTTTGTGAAAGAGAAGTAAGTTAAAAGTTGGGATCAGCCTTAGGTTATATATATGCCTCCGTTTGGGAAGTGGGTTGACTTTTTGGTTTTTTGGTTTTTTTGACTATTTTAGCCTGGGCTTAAAAGTTTGGTTTGGGAAGGATTTTTTGGCTTTTTGGCTTTTTTGATTTTTTTTGTAAGAGATGAGTGTAATGATTATGAATTGGATGTGATGTTTTGTTTTTTGTAGCTAAAAAAGCCTATTTTGTCTTTTGTGGCTAAAATAACCAAAAAGCCTGACTTTTTGGCTTCCCAAACGGCATATGAATGATGAGACCACCAAATAAATGAGAGATATAATATGATAAAAAATTTGTCCGTAATTTCTCTAAGTGTAATATTTTTGGTCCGATGTTATTAAAAAGAGTAATGTTAGGGCCGTAAGAAAATTATCAAATTTGAAGTGTTGATTTGTAGATTAGGTAAATTATTTGGAAAAAAAATCAATTTCATTAGATACTTATAACAATAACTATATAATTTTATTAAATTTAGGAGAAATAACATAAGAAGATTCATGAGTTAATCCTTATAACAAGATAAAATAAAATTATTATTTTATCAATTTAATTTTTAATATTTTAATTTATTTTTAATTTAAATTAATTATCTATTTTAATAATTAAAATCATTGAAAATAATATTTTAGACATTTTATGTACATCCATATTGTGTTTAATAATTAAAATATTATTTTTTAAATTAATTTTACTTAATAAATAAGCAAATAATTTAAAATTTAAAATATATCAAAAAATTAATATTTAAATTTATAAAATTAAAATTTCAGGATTCATTTTGTTACATAAATAAAATCCTTTTTTTTTTTTAACTTCTTAAATTTATCTAAAAAAATAAATAAATAACAAAATAGGCTAGATTTAAGAATTATTTGAAAAGTACTAGATTAGTATATTTTTTTAATTTTTTACAAAAAAAATATAAAATACAAATGAAGTGTAAAATGATGTAATAGATAAGTGATGTGACTTAAATAAAATAATATATTAAAATATTATGTGTTATATTTTATCACATGTCAAACAAAACCTTAGAAATGACTTATAAACAGATTTTTAAACTTATTATTACAAATAAATATATAAAAATTAGAAAAGTAATATGGTGCAAATAAACTAATAAATTGATTTTTAAAAAAATTTTTGGCTGAGAAGGAGACTGCGGGCCAGCCACTTTTATCTGATATAAAACCACGGTTTCCTTATCAAAAAAGAGGCCTCATCTCCCATTGGAGAAGAGTCACATCCCAAATGAAAAGGTTCTGATATAAAACCCCGCTTTCCTTATCAAAAAAGAGGCCTCATCTCCCATGGGAGAAGAGTCACATCCCAAATAAAAAAGTTCGCACTGGCTTCTGGGTTTTATCTTCCAAAAATAGTTTAAAACTCTAATTTATCAGATTTAACAGTTTTAATATGTATATAGGACTTATCTGATATGATATTATAATCTTATTTTATTTTATTTTATTTTTTAATTTTTTATCTCACTAAAATTCAATTAAACTCCATTAAAACTCTAATTTTAAAAAGAATATATCTCATTGTTATTTATCTCCAGTTGGCAGTTGCATAAGACTCCTCGAGAAGATAAGACTCCACGAGAAGACAAGTCGAGACAAACTTTGCCACAACGATTTTTAAATTTTATCGACTTAAAAAGCTTATAGGTGTGGTATGAGATTTACCTCAATCCGACTCTAGTTTGTCATATTGTTAAATATTTCTTGTGTTTCTAATCTTGTTTTTTTGTGAACGAACTCTTATTTTTTCCAAAATGTTAGAAACGATTGTCTTTTTGGCTAACCACTATCCAAAATGAAATGCCTGATATCCAAGGCAACTCATAGAGGCCAAGAACAATTGTTAAAAATGATAACAAAATGAGTTCTCCTTTTCATTCAAATTCTACATTTTTCTTTTCTTTTTTTTAATGTTTTCTCAAACAGTCTTTCTAGCCAACTGGAAATGAAAAGACGTTAGAATGAACAAGGCAAGATACAAGAGTTGAAACCTTGCTCTATACAGAAATTACAAGCGACAACTATGTGACAACTACTTTGGTAGGCTGGCTCTGAATACACTACACTCTAGGCCAGTGAAATTTCCATTGATCTTTACATTCAACGGGGCTGCTGGATGCGACGGGTGCTTGATTTTGGGCTCACACACTTTGCCGGCTTCTCCCAATACCTAGCTGGTTCTAGGGGACCTGGACTTTTTTCCTTCAAAGATTTCGACAAGCTCAGATTCTTCATCATTGCCTCAGCATCCATTACCAAACCTGAAAGCCAAAAGACGAGTTAGTTAATCTTGAGCAATGGGTGTGTAAAGAATATTATTAGAATGTATTGGAACCAAAAAAAAAATGGAACATCTTCATATCAAATTCCATAATATTTCCAATTTCCAGTATTTGATCTCCACCTGAATAAAAGCAATTTTTGGTTTCCATAGTTCTATCATAGTAAAAACACTGCACCAATTTGAGAGACACAGAGAGAGAGCCCCCTCACCATTTCGCGGTACACCTTTCATGGAAGAGAAAGATGATTTACTTGCTTCTGCGGCTTCAGATGACAGAATGAATTCTTCAAACTGTGCTTCCATAATTGAGAACTCATCATCAATGCTAAGATCAATTGTATCTGGCAACAGATCAACAACATCATTGCCACTGAACTCATCCTCTCCATTGCCACAAAAACCATCCTCTCCCTGTTGTTGGCTGAGCCAGTAATCACGGAACCATGAAGCAGTGGTAACCAGTTCCCACCATTCTGGCGAGAAATCCTCAACTTGACGAACAGCAGCCGGGATAAAGAGAGGTGCATTTGGGTTCAATGTAGACCTGCCTCCAGAAACTAATGCCATCCCACCTTTCAATCACTCCAAACCACTCCTTAATTCCTAATCAAAAGTAACCTGAGAAGGCACACATACATTAGGAAACTGAGACTAAGAAGGGATCAGGTACACATTGATCAAATTCAAGACAATATTCAAAGAAACATCATTTTCAAGACGCTGCATTTAGTTAACATCCACAAAACTCAACCTAAAAGAAAAAAAGGAAAAGAATATAATACAAACATTTTCACATCAAATTGAGAACTCTCTTTTTGATTTTTTTAACACTGAAAGCCTACTTTAGCCTAGTCAAGGGGGAGGGGGATTGAACTCAGCCACAGGAGCTACAGCATAAGAGCCCGAAAACTGGACCACTCTCTGTTGCTCCCTCTTATGGACTAAATATCTGAAAATCAAATTTCACTGTAATTCCGAAGACTTTACACAAACACTTCCTAGGAAAAATAGCAAAGAACGGTCATTTCATCCAAACAAATATTATTTGTTTCATTTTAATCTCCTCGGGTTATTTGTTGATCATCCAAACAAATATCCGATTCATTTAGTCTCCTCAAGTTATTGATCAACCAATAAATTCTTCAAAGTGCCTACTCTGAGACAAAATATTGCACCTGTCTTCATTTCAAAAGCACATCATTTCCATCACAAACCAATTATTAAAGTAAACCTTCTATCCCCTATCACCTGGCCGCACACCCGCCCAATAATAAGACATTTACGGCCATCTTATCTAAAAACAAAAAATTAGAAAACAAAATGATAACGTGTCTCGTTATTATTGAAGAAAGATGCCATGTGTACTATAGGATAGATCAAACCTATTAAATAATTCCTCCATTCAAAGGCCAATACATGAGCAAATATTGCCTGACTCATCATCTAACATAGATATCCTATTTCATGCCTAAAGATAAACAAATAACGATTCAAGGGAGAGAAAAAAAACTACAAAAACAGAGATCATTTTTTGCTGAATTTACAATCAGACCAATTGATAACCAGCTTTGATGATGAACTTCAAACAAATCCATCAATAACGCAACATATAACCACATGTTTATCCTCAAAACATCAAGAATAACAATCAGAAAAACTTAAGCATACAGACACATACAATCATATATATATAATAAATTTTTTTTTTAAAAAAAAAAACCCTTAAAAAACAGAGATCTTTTTGCTGAATTTACAATCAGACCAATTGATAACCAGCTGTGATGATGAACTTCAAACAAATCCATTAATAACACAACATATAAGCACATATTTATCCCCAAAACATCAAGAATTACAATCAGAAAAACTTAAGCATATATAGATACATACAATCATACAGTTTTTTAGTCAAACATAGTCATCGGGCCACATAATCCACGCTTACGCGATCAAAACACCGAAGAAAACTCAATTCAAGTTCAGATCAATAGTCAAATCACTTCATATCTCATCAAAACCCTAAAAACTCAAACAAACAGTCCAAAATTCATTTCCACACCACAGAATCGATCACGCGCTTCAAAAATCATCAGATCTATCGATCACAAATCGATCAATCGAGACTAATATAAATACAAATATACCCATACATAGAGATTTGACTGTACCTTTGAAGAACCAACGAAGAAGAACAAAAATATCTGACTTTTGATCAAAACCTATCTGATACCACCCTCACCGTGAGATACGCAGGTCAGGGTACGATGGGTCGGTATTTATAGAAAAGTCTGCCGAACCTAGAAGCTTCGGGGCACGAAGCTGAGGCTCGGGGTCGCCGAACGAGCCCATTGATTAATTTGGGTGGGGACCGGCTATAGCCGGTGGGCTTACGGGGTTTACCAGTCAGCAGCCGGTGATAGAGTTGGTGTGGAGAGTGGGACCTACTACTCCATGTGAGGTTAGTTTGAGGATTATGAGAGGAGACTGAATCGACGGATGAGAATGTTTTAGTTTGATCTAACGGTGACGATTGGTGGAAAATAGTTGGTGTCTTGGTGAAAGTCGTTTTCATGTGGGGACGGGGTTAGCGGGCTCGCAGTGCCCGATAATGCGCGTAATACACATGGCATGTTGGTCGGTGTGGTTAAAGCATGATGATAACATGCCTTGTGTGTATCGAAAAATATAAAAATATAAATATTCCTATATTTTCTTAGATTTGTTTAAAATGTTAACATTATTTTATATAGTATTAAAAAAAATAAATTACAAATATATTTTTTTGAGATTTGTTTAAAATTTATTTAAAATATAAATTAATTTATATAATTTCAAAAATTATATCTTGCCGATCTAAGTTTCTAATCACGTAACAATTTACTCTTTTTATAATAAATTATTAAATAATTAATAATTTTTAACGATATCAAAAAAATATTTCAATTAACAATTTATGTAATTTTATTATTATAAAAATTTTATTTTATTTATTAATTTTATTAAATAAAAATTTCTGATAAAAGAGTAGTTGTAAGTTTTAGAACCACAAAGGTAATTTACATTTTAAGTAAATTTTAGAGATGTATTTGTAATTTATTCTTTTAAAAATTACATTATACTTCTTCAAATTTCTAATCATACAAAAAATGACCATTTTCGTTAATAATTATTAAGTTAGTTAATTTTTTTAATTATGTCAATAATATATTTCAATTAATAGTTTTAGTAATTTTTTTTATTGTATAAAGGTAGTTAGGAATTTCATTTTTTTTTATTAATTATGTTAAATGACAAATTCTAATAATGGACTATTTATAATTTCTAAAATTATAAAAAATAATTTTTATTTTAAATAAATTTTAAAAGATTTATTTTTTTTAAAAGATTTATTTTTAATTTATCCTTTATTTTATCATGGTGCCGGACAAATTTTAAGAGGGAATGTGCGAATTAAAAATAGATACTACGTTGTTATCGATATAAGGTAAGAGTCAAGTTATGGTGCATGACTAATATTAATAATAATTTATTTTTATTATTTATTTTATTGTTCGATAGGTTAGTTTGGTTATTAATACTACTATCTATATATATATGGAAAATGGTCTTTTTAAAAATAATAATTGTAGAAGTTTTAAATTTTTAAATTAATTTTGTTAATTTGTTAATTTTTAAAGAAATAAAAAAAAATCTATTGGTTAGTTGCTTAAGTAAAAAATCCAAAGTCAAAAAAAGTTCTCTCTCACTTTTTTCAAAAATAATATAAATCTAAAATTTTAAAAATCCAATCAAATTAAAAATTCAATACAATTTTCTATTTAAAATACTCAATATTTGATCTATTTTTAGCCCGGCCAACTACTCTCCAAATATAATGATGCAATGGTTATTCTTTCTCTTTGCCAATAGTCCAAACTTATTTCAAGTTTGTTTGTTTGTGAATTTTTTTTTGTTTTTTTTCCCGTATGTGTATTTTTTTTTCTCTATATGGCTTTTTTTTTTCCAACTAAATTGATAATAAATATATATCTATTAATTATCTTTGTTTTGAGAGTTGATTTGAAGTTTTTTTTTTTTTTTTTAATGTTTATGTATTTTTTATATTGTTGTTATTATTTCTTTTGATATATGTGAATTTATAATATAGTTATGAGTTTTTTTTTTTTTTTAAAGAATAGAATTGAATTGAATGGAATAAGGCGTCTTATATTGTTCTTTATGATTCGGCAATTTTTTTAATTTCTTGAACAAAATTTTCAAATTTTTTATTTGTAAAAAATTAAAAACATTTAATTGAATTGCCAATCAGTAAATAAAATTTTAAATAATGAATAGTATTCCATAATTTATGGATTTAAAAAATAAATAAATAAACACCCATATATGAAATAAGAAAACCTAAAATCAAACATTTTTTTATTTTTTATTTTTAACTCTTTAAAATTCTAACGGTACATTTTTATTTTCATAATATTGTCTTTTTATATTTACAAAGATAAAAACTAGACCGAAGTTGAATAATGATTAGTGGAAGTGGTGAGCATAAAAACAATAAAGGTGATGATGAGTTCGGTCAAAGCATTGTTTGAGTAAATTTTGAAAAGGTGAATATTAAAATAATAATAGATAGTTTAGGTGATGAATTGATTGTTGAAACAATCTTCTGTGTAAATAAAATAAATAGAAACAAATCCAAACAAAATATATAAATAACGTACCGAATTTATTTATCGAACCGAATTAAAAATAAAAGACCAAGTCGAGTGTGTGACACTCTATCCTTAAGACAGATTCGCCCCGCTACGGTGCTTACGGTTGAGTGGCGTCTATCTCCCAGGATACAATGATCTTCACAAATTGTAGTAGCACTCCAAACAATTTGTTCGGCGAACCAAACCTATGTTCTAACTCTTTGAATTTTATTCTAAAACTAAAATGAAGAGTAATGCATACAAATGAAATCTAGGTAGCAAGGAAAAAGATTTCAGACTGTTTTTTCCGGGGGTCAAAATTGTTGGACAGTGCTGAATTAAATAGGGCTGAACAGGTGTGAAACAAACCTGGAACAGATATAAGTTTAAACTGAACAAGTGCAATATATTTCAAACAGATACATAGCAGTTACATAACCGAATCTGTCTGGAAAATAGTCAGAATACTGCTGGACAGTTTCGGTAGTTAAAACCTATTCGAAAATTGAATTAGTTGAGGAATGAGGAAGAGACACAAATTATGGAAAAAATTTGAATTTCAAATTAAAATCCGCAATAATTTTTGAAACAAATTCAAAAGAATTTTGTTCAAAAAATTAATATTAGAACCAACCCACAACCGCGCCCGGACGGACGGCGACGCGCGCACGTGGTGGTTTGGGCTAAGGTTCACTTTGTCCATAACTTCTCCCTTCTACAAACTTGGAGTGCCCCTTGGGGCCCAACCCAAGTGTTGTAGGCTAGAGTTTCTATACTCAACAAAATCTCTTAAAGTTTCAATGTGGGACAACCCATTTCAAGGAAACCCACATTTCATTCTTTAAAAGTCCATTCCACGAACCCGAAAACGACGTCATGTTCGCATTCACTCATAAATGGTTTTGACGAACTGTCTTTACCATATGACTTGCCACGCGGCAAGGAACACTTCACCTCTTCGGACCCGCGCCAAAAGACGTTTGGGGCCCACTCAATTTTGGGCTCAAGGTTGGCCCAAAATAAGCCTATGTAAACCAATTTTCCAACATTGATTTAGAAAACTAATGTGTGGTTGAGATTAAATGTGAATTTTACCATATAAAAATTGAATATGGATCATATATTGTTTTTTATATATAATTTTGGGTACTTTTGTATAACTATCAAAAATTATTATTATCACATGTTACTTATCATTTGATATATTATTATTGTATTATCGCAATGAATTTTATTATTAATATATATTATCAATGCAATGGTAAGGCGTCACATGATAAATAAAAAATATGTTTTGTTATTATTATTATTGATAATATATTTCTTTATTTACCTTTTTACAATGTTCAAAAAATTAATTTATGTTTATTGTTAATTTTTGTAGATGAGAAGTCAAAAATAAATTTTAACCAAATTTAAGTTATAACTAATTTGAGATTGAAAAGGAAATTTTAAAAGAAATTATAATTATATATAATTTAAAAAAAATTTTTTAAAAAATACAAGGAAAAATTGAAACTATAAATTAACATGATCAAACAATCCAATTCTGTGAAAAATGATCAAATTTGAATTTATAATCATTAAATATTTTTAATAAGTCATTAATTTTGTATTCAAGTTCTAGTCTGATCTAGTTTTAAATAGTTTTTCAGATATAAACATAACTTAATATTGATACAATCAATATTAGACATATTTAAGAAGGGTAAATTATATCGATAGTTCCCACGTTTTGTCTAATGTGTCAATTTGGTCTCTGTAATTTCAATTAGTTTGATTTTTACTCCTAATTTTAGATTTTGTATTAATTTGGTCCAATTGTTAATGCCGGTTAAGATTTTTGAAAGAAAATAGTTATTGAGTTGGTTGAGATTAACTTATTAAGTCGAACAAGTTTATAATTTTATCTATAAAGTATAACAGATGTTACTCATGTGTGTATTTTCAATTAAAAAAAAAAACTAGCAATTATAACAATTAGACCAAATTAAGACAAAATTATAAATTTAGTGTCAAAATTGAGCAAATTAAAATTGTAAGGACAAAAATACCACAAGAGTTAAAATATAGGGATTACCAATGTAATTTATCCTTTTAAGAACAAGTACATAATTTCTTAATTAATTTTGAAATTGTTAATAAATATACCAAACAAATATGTACATATTTCCTATTTTTGTTATAATTTTTTTAAAAATATATATATTTACTAATTAAAAATTAAATAAATAGGTAGGTTTACTAACTCATGGATTGGACATGAACTAGGCGATTATCTAAGGATTAGGCTTAAATAAAAAATTATTGGCAAAAAAAATCAATTTGAACTAAATTTTCTTGGCTACTTTTTAATGTTTAATCTGATATTCGAACTCCCAAATTAGCTCATACTAGTTACGAACTGATAAACTATAATATAATTTAAATATAAAATTTAAATTTATTAGGACTACAATGTGACCTACAATTTAGAGTGGCTTTATCTTAAATAATTTCTTTATACATAAATATATATAACTATTCATTTAATTGTTCTAAACATAAATATATAGTTTTTTTTTTTTAAACTATAATTCAAACTCTTTAATAAGTATGCATAAAATAAGTCCATATTTCTTATTTTTATTATAAAAAAATATTTATAAATATTTATTTACTAATTTAATAAATAGATAGGTCATATGATTCATATAAGTTGGGAACAAAACAAGACAATTTTTAATGATTAGGTGAATGATAAGTTGGCGTAAATCTAATATTAAACCCAAATTTAATAGCGTAAGTGAATCTTAATTCATTTTTACGTAAATCTTATAATATAAGATAAATTATAATTTTTAGACTTCACAAAACATGAAAAAAATTATTATATTGACAAATGTAATTTGCCACTATCATATGATAAATTAAATTTACGAAACTCATAAGATGAAATGTATTTATATTTTATCATAAATATAATTTTTATGATTTATTTTTTAATTTTTACCGCTTAAATTATGACATATATTTGTTATTAAGAACTTATAGCACACAATTAATGACATAAGAATAAAAAAAAAATCTTTTATGTAATTGTGATAAAAGTGAATAAAATTTAATTGATTCTAAATCATTTTTGATAAATATTGTAGATAAACTTTTAGATTATTATTTAATTTTAAATTTTAAATTTTGATTATTTATTTATACCCATGCATAGTACTGGTACTTATGCTAGTAAACCATTATGTCAATATTATGTTAACAAATAAGATGATAAATAAAATATAATATAATCAGTGTATTATATGCACTAATTAATGTACACATTAATGTACCAATTAGTATTATGACATTATTACCGACTCCACCTATTATACACATTACTAATACTCAAAACCTCTAAAATTATGCCATGTTATTTATTAATATACTAATTAGTATATTAATTAATACATATAGGTGCCGTTTGGTAACACTTACATTTTCAGTTTTCAGTTTATATTTACAAAAATTTAAAAAAACTCAAATAAAAACTTGTTTGGTAAATTTTTAATTTATAAATCAATGGTCTCAGTTTATAAATTTGGCCAAAAAATGAAAACACAAAAAATGAGTTTACGTTTTGAGTTTTTTTTTTTTTACCACCCAACACTAGCCACCACTCGTCACCATTTTCAACCACCGTCTTCCGTCACCACTTGCCACCACCCACTCGCCGCCACCACCCACCCCTCGCCGCCACCACCACTCGTCGTCACCACCACCCGCCACCAGCACTCACCACCTACCTACCACCACCATCTACCATCCGCCACCACCCACTTGCCACGTACTCGCCACCACCACCACCACCCGCCACCCATTCGCCACCCGCCACTACCATCCATCGCCCGCCACCAACACTCACCACCCACCTGCCACCACCATCCACCACCCGCCACCACCAACCACTTGCCACCCACCCGCCACTACCACCACTACCCACCACCCACCACCACCACCACTCCACCACTACCATCCACCCACCCACCCGCCACCACCACCCACCACCACCATCCACTCGCTACCACCTACCACCCGCCATCGTCACCCACCCACCCACCACCGCCCGCTATCCGCCACCCACCCGCCACCACCACCCACCACCGCCGGCCATCCGCCACCCACCTACCACCACCACCCACCATCTGCCACCAACACCACCACCACCCACTTCCTACCACCCGCGCACCGTCACCCACCCACCCACCCATCACCACCACCACCACCCACTCGCTACCATTTTCCACCACCGTCTTCCGCCACCACCACCCGCCATCATTTTCCACCACCGTCTTCTGCCGCCACCACTCGTCTCCACCCACCACCCGCCACCATTTGCCATTTCTCACTCTTTTTTATATTTTTAATTTTTTTTAAACATTTTGTCTAAACCAAACGCGTTTGTAGTTTATGTTTTCTAAAAAGAAACAAAAACCAGTTTATAAAATTTTTGTAAATATAAACTGAAAATGTAAACGTTACCAAACAGGCCCATAGTATTATTTATAACATAATATGCAAATGTGATAAATGTAACATCAATATGAATTAAATTTGGTGTGGATTATAAATTATTTGATGTTTGGTAATAAGCAATTAGAGCAGTGAAATTTGTATATTGTCAGCTCAAAATTAATTGTGTCACGTTATAATTTTTATTATGTTTTAAAATCTTATTGATTGTCATTTATTATGATGTTTTTTATTATGATGACGCATATTAGTGTTAATTACAATTTAGGGGCGTTTTGTTTACATGGTAAAAAGTCAATTTTTTAATTTTTTAATTTTTTAAAATTATATCACTTCTCTATTTTTTTAATAGAAAAAAAAAATAAAAAATCACAAAAAAATTAAAAAATTAATTTTTTACAAATTTTCCAAAATACCACTTAATGCGGTTATGATCAATAGTTTTTATTTGTTTTTTTTCAAATCCAACTATGGAAAATGAGAGTGCACATGGTATCGAATTCTGGATGCGTTTGATTAATTATATGTATATATTATCTAATGGGTCTGGCCTATGCCGTTATGATCAATAGTTTTTATTTGTTTTTTCAAGTCCAACTATGGAAAATGAGGTATCCAATAATTTCCTTATATATATTATCTAATTTCCTTATATATATTATAATTGAGGGTGTTATTAGATTCGTGGAGGCCTATCATGGATTTCATTTTAATAATTCAAATTATTTAATGTGTAGAAGTCGTTGAGTATTATATGTCCATAAAAAATCATATTGATTGGAAAAATCATATTGATTGGATATCGATAGTTACGTGATCAAATCAGTTTTGCATAAAAAAAATAATAGACGGTGAAAAAATAAACGGTTAATAGAAAATTAATCCGATGAGATAGCTATCGAGATCCGATCAACATGATTTTTTACAGACATATAATACTTGACGAGTTCTACACATTAAATAATTCGGATTATCGAAACGGAACCCGTGATAAACCTCCATGAACCCAATAATACCCTCCAGTTCGATTTGGGATTGGAAAAAAGCCACTACTTTGTCTAATAATAGAAAAATGATTTAGACCTCTAAAAAAAGAGCTCTAATGGAGCTTTAATTTGTCTTTTTCCTCTTCTTTTTTTGTCTTTTACTTCACTGTTTTTATTTTATTTTTTTTTATTCATGGACAGCTCATTAGAGCTGTACTGCAGTAGCTCTAATTAGAGCTCTGCAGCAGCTCCGCTAATAATAAGTTGTTATATATGTATAGTGAACATCATTATATAAATGTAGTATTGGTTGTATCGTACTGAATTGTATAGTTACATCTAAATAATAAAATTGCTCATCTGATGAGAAAGATTCTTAATAAATTGTAATATTTTTTGTCACTGATAATATGGTATTATTATTATATTAAATGAATTTGTACTTGTATTTTTTTTTTTAATACGAATATCCAAATGTCCTTGAATTTGTACTTATATTATGGGATGATTTGAGAAGTTAGTTAAAAGTTGATTTATTTATTTATTTTTATTTTTTTATCCTTTTATGTGTAAAAAATATGAGAAGTGATGTGACTCAAAATATGTTAAAGGTAAAAGCTAACTTTTTACCAACTTTTTAAATTAGCCCTATGTGTGTATCAGATATGTGATTGTTAAATATTTATTGATGCATACATAACTAGTGAATGACATGAATTTTAAGAGGAAAGACACTCTGATTTTGGCCATGTTTAGTTTGTTGAATTGGATCATATGGAATTATAATCAGTTATGGATTACAACATCATATGATTAGAATATTTTTAGATTAGGATAGGAATTAATAGAATCTCGTCTTATTTGATGTTTGTTTAAAATTATTAGGTATGGATTACATGCAGTAATGACTATGATTTAAAGATATTTTATTGTTTCAACTCTCTAAATCAAATCTCCCTTAATTTCTATATTTTGTATATCACCTTCCCAACTCAATAGTCATTCTGCAGAGATATGTAATTTGAAGAGACTTTTAATCCTAATGTCTACTTCGATATTCAAACATTAGATGAGCTTCAAAATTGAATGAGACACATAATCCAATCTTATAGCCTATTTACCAAACAAACATAACCTTGTGGCATTCTTGATTATCTACTCGAGTTGGGATTATTTTCTCAAACTAAACAACAATTTGATAATCACTCTCCCACATAGTTAGTGCACCAACATAGTTATGACATTATCATTTTAAAATTACTTCATTCATTATATAAATTATAAAGATTTAAAATATATAAAATTATATCACATCATTCGTTAGTATACTAATTGACATACCAATTGACACATATATCATTATTCTCATTGAAAATGTGCTTGTAAATTATTTCAGAGTAAAAAAATCTATACATATAAGGAAAAGAGACTTTTTAAGAACATTTATTGTAGGAGCTCTAAACTCTCAAACTAATTTTGTTAATTTGTTAATTTTTAAAGAAATAAAAAAAAATTCTATTAGTTAGTGGTAAACAGTGAACTTACACCAGCTGTACAAGGCCTCCCTATTAGTTAAAAAATCTAGTGTGAATGGTGTGAGTGGTGTGACTGGGGAGGCGTTGTATTAATCTTACCAGCGCCCCCCCTCCCGTTGATCTGGGCCGTCCATTGTTATACTTATTATAGGACATTCTTTACTGTACTTAAATAAATTAATTTTGATTAATTCCTTTGAATAATAATCTGATCAAGTCCAGTGTTAGATGCTGTGTCTTTAAGACATATTCGTCTTCTCCACAGTGCTTTCAGAATGTGGACATCTATCTCCAAGATGAAATGATCAATAGTAAACAATAGCAGCACTACAAATTGTTTGCCCAACGAATACACTAAGTGTTTACACTCTTTTTCACAGAAATTATATGCAGCAAAATGCAGAGAATTTTAGCAAAGGAGAAGTACGAAATTGTTGAATGAAATATCAAATGAGGACTGCCTATTTATAGATATAGTGGTGGCTTTCCATTTTGAATTAAACAGGTAGCATACCTGTTTGAACAGGTACTGAACCTGTTGGGTTTTGAATTGAACAGATAACCAAATCTATTTGAATTTGAAAATTAAATAGATTTGAAATTTGTTCGGGTGGAACAGATTCGGTTTGGACAAAAATTCTAAAGAGGTGCATTACAAAATTTGAATTTAATTTCAACCAGAATTTTGAAATAAAAACAGACAGATCTTATTTCAAAATAAATAAAATAAACTCAAATGTTTTTGGCCAAAAAAGATTAGTATTGGGCCCGGACAAGCCCAACCCAACCTCACACTATGCACCCGCGCCCAGGCCCAGGCCCAGGCCCAGCCCAGCCCGCCAGACCGACCGGATGGCGGCGGCGGTGAGCGTGTGTGTGGTGAATTTTGGGTCCAATGGGTCTAGCCCATTTTGCCCATAACCTCATTCTCTACAAAACTTGAGTACCCCTTGGGGCACACCCAAGTTCCAATCTCATGCCTTATAAACCCATTCAACTTTCCACCAAATCAATGTGGAACAAGCCATTTTTCAACCTTTAAGGATTTTTCGCCAAAACTCCATTTTCATGGAGTACACTTTAGCTTCAATTTCCCATTCACTCGATAATAGTTTTGAGCAACCAAATATACCACGTGAATCACAACGCGGCATAGAACGCGTTACCACTTTGACCAGCGAAAATTGACGCACGGGTCCCACTTAAATATTAGACCAAAGTTTAATAAAAATTCTATTTTTACCCAGAATTTTCAAACCATTTCTAACAATCCCCTACATGAATGGAATTTGATGACAACGGAAATGCAACAATATGCAGACTTTGTCGAAAGAGTATAAGTCGAAAATATCTTGCCTCAAGATAGGTAGCTTTCGGTCTTGAACCTTTCCTAGTGATAACCTATCGGACTTACTAGCTAACCAATGGACGCGATGCCTTGAATTGTTCAGCCGTTTGTGTAAGTCAAGACAATAGATTTCACACAAAATATCTTCTAACACATCGTGGTTTTCACTGTTGTGTTCATTTTGGCCTTGAATCGTGGTTTGTGTTCATGTTGTGTTCACATCGTGGTTTTCCTAGTTTTTATGAGTACTTTTAGAGAATTTAGCCTCTTCATTCTTATAGAACCGTCCCCAGTTCAACACTCATATAGGTGATTCTTATTTGTGAGTATCTCCTTATACTCGTCTTGATTTTATGCCATAATCAAGATATAAGTAATAATTAAAAGCAAATCTTATCCTTATACCCCTGCAAACAACACATGTTGCAGATATCACTCTCACCATAGGAATGGGTAGGGAATTTTAATCCCTTGGTGATTTCTGGCGAGCCACATATAACTTAGTTGTCCTTTTGAACTTAGTTCTTGGGATCTCCAGTCATATAAGTAGGGTTACCATTATGATGACTCTTATGTAATAGGCTTTAATCTCATCCCCTTCGATGAACTATACATTTGCTCTTTTGTCAAACCTTTTGTTAACGGATCCGCAATATTCTCTTTAGATTTTATATAATCTATTGAGATTATTCCATTTGAGAGCAATTGCCTTACGGTATTATGTCGACGACGAATGTGTTGTGACTTACCATTATACATATGATTTTGTGCCCTGCCTATTGCAGATTGACTATCACAATGAATGCAAATAGCTGGTACAAGTTTAGGCCACATTGAAATGTCTTCTAAGAAGTGACGAAGCCATTCTGCTTCTTCTCCTGCTTTGTCTAAAGCAATGAACTCGAATTTCATTGTGGATCGTGCAATGCATGTTTGTTTTGTGGATTTCCAAGAAACAGTAGCGTCTCCCAGAGTAAAGACATATCCACTAGTGAATTTTGAATCTTTAGTATCTGATATCCAATTAGCATCACAATAACCTTCAAGTACTGCTGGATATCGAGTAAAGTTCAAACCATGATCACGAGTAAATCTTAGATATCTAAGAACCCGAATGATCGCTTTCCAATGGTCTTCTCCGGGATTACTAGTGTACCTACTCAATTTACAGACTGCATAAGCTATGTCAGGACGAGTACAAATTATTAGGTACATTAGGCTTCCAATGATTTGAGAGTATTTTAATTGAGACACCGCATTACCTTTATTTTTTGATAAATAATGACTAATGTCTACAGGTGTTCTAGCTAAATTCATATCATCATTGATAAATTTATCAAGAATTTTCTCAATATAATGAGATTGAGATAATGCATATCCGTCAGATATTTTAGTAATTTTCATTACTAATGTAACATCTGTGACCCCCATATCTTTCATATCAAATCTTTTGTTAAGCATTTGCTTAGTTGATTTGATCATGTTTTGACTGCTTCCAATGATAACCATGTCATCCACATAAAGACAAACTATGACATATTCTTGGTCAGTGTTTTTAACATAGACGCATTTGTCGAATTCGTTTATCTTAAACCCATTAGTAAGCATTGCATGATTAAATTTTTCATGCCATTGCTTAGGTGCTTGTTTTAATCCATAAAGAGATTTTACAAGCCGACAAACTTTTTTTTCTTGCCCCGGTATTACAAACCCTTCGGATTGCTCCATATAGAACTCTTCATTTAGATCACCATTTAAGAAAGCTGTCTTAACATCCATTTGATGTATTTTTAAGTTAAACAACGCTGCTATAGCAATAAGCATGTGAATGGATGTTATTCTTGTCACAGGGAAATATGTGTCAAAATAGTCCAGACCTTCCTTTTGTCTATAACCTTTTACTACAAGTCTTGTTTTATACTTGTCTATTGAACCATCTACTTTCATTTTTCTCTTGAATATCCACTTATATCCAAGAGGTTTAGAACCAAGTGGAAGATCCACCAATTCCCAAGTATGATTTTGCATAATTGATTCAATCTCATTATTAATAGCCTCTTTCCACAAAGGTGCTTCAGGACCTGTCATTGTTTCCTTAAAGTTTTGAGGTTCATTTTCTAATAGGTATGTCAGAAAATCTGGACCAAAGGATTTTGATGTTCTCGCTCTCTTACTTCATCTTGGTTCATTATCAGTTAAATCCTACTGGTCGAAACCATTACTAGTCTCTTTTGTTTGATTGTCATTAGTCTCCTGACTTTGTGTACAATCATAAGTTCTTTTCTGTGAACTTAATTTCTGTCATTTCTTGTAAGGAAAGACATGTTCAAAAAACACAACATTCCTTGACTCTATAATAGTATTCACATTTATATCAGGTATTTCTGATTTATAAGTCAGAAACCGATATGCACTACTATTTTGAGCAAAACTAATAAACACACAATCTACTGTTTTTAGTCCAATCTTAGTCTTTTTAAGAACAGGAACTTTAACTTTTGTCAAACACCCCCACACTTTTAAGTATTTGTAGGAAGGCGGTCGACCTTTCCACAATTCATAAGGAGTGCTGTTGGTTTTCTTGTGGGGTATTTTGTTAAGAACATAATTAACAGACAATATTGTTTCCCCTCACAAATTCTGCGGTAAACCTGAACTTAATAACACGACATTCATCATTTCTTTAAGAGCTCTATTCTTTCTTTCAATAATTCCATTTTGCTGTGGAGAATAGGGTACTGTAGTTTGGTGAATAATGCCATGTTGTGCACAAAATTCATTTAATGGTGCATCATATTCACTACCCCTATCACTTCTAACCATTTTAATGGTTTTACCAAGTTGATTTTCAACTTCTGTTTTGTAGAGTTTAAACATGTCTAAGGCTTCATTTTTACTTCTAAGTAAATAAACATAACAATATCTTGTGCAATCATCGATAAATGTTATGAAGTACTTTTTGCCTCCTCTAGTTTGAACAAATTTAAGATCACATACATCTGTATTAATTAATTCTAGAGGTTCGGTTTTCCTTTCAATCAATTTGAATGGAGCCTTAGTTAGTTTCCCTTCTACACAAATTTCACATTTATGATTAGGATCAATTTCAAACTTTGGTATATAATTCAAACCAATTAATATACGCAAAGTATCAAAATTCATATGTCCTAATCTACCATGCCATAAATTCGACTTAAGAATATAAGCAAAAGATGTGCTATTCTTATTCATAGCAACTTTTGATACAACTGTCATTACATTTAATTTGAAGAGACCATCACTCATGTATCCCTTACCAACATACATACCACTCTTTGATAATATAAATTTATCGGACTCAAATACAAGCGTAAAACCATTTTTACTTAACAAAGAGCCAGAAACCAAATTCTTCCGGATGTCAAGTACATACAGTAAGTTGTTGAGGGTCAGTTCTTTCCCTGATGTCATCTTCAAGATCACTTTTCCTTGTCCAGCCACAGTAGAAGTAGAAGAATTTCCCATGAAAAGTTGTTCACCATTTGCAGCCTCATCGTAGGTAATGAATATCTTCTTGTCTACACATATGTGACAAGTTGCTCCAGTGTTAACCCATCACTCCTTGGGATTTCTAACCAAATTAGCCTCAGATACCACAGCAGAGAGGTTGATGTCATTCACCCCGTCAGAGATGTAATCTAGTTCAGTTACATTGCCCTGATTGGTAGTCTTATTGCTTGTACTTTCGTGATCCTTCTTAGGGCGGCGGCAGTCAGAAGCTCGATGTCCAGTCTTGCCACAGTTATAGTATTTTCCTTTGAACTTCTTGTTGCCATTGTTGTCGCCTTGTTTAGGACCATCTTCAGTAAACTTCCTCTTTTTGTTATGTGGTTTGTGAACTTGTTCAACCACATTAGCCTTGGACTCAATGGGATTTTTCCCATTCCTCTTTTTAGCCTTTCGGTTATCTTCCTCAATTCTCAATCTTACAATCAATTCATCAATGGTCATCTCTTTGCGTTTATGTTTTAAATAATTTTTGAAATCTTTCCAAGCCAGTGGTAACTTTTCCACTAGAGCAGCGACTTGGAAAGACTCGCTAAGAGACATACCTTCTGAATGAATATCATGCAAAATTATTTGAAAATTTTGAACTTGAGAAATTACCGTTTGAGAGTCTACCATAACAAAGTCCAGAAATTTACCGACAACAAATTTCTTCGTGCTGGCATCCTGTGTCTTGTATTTCTTCTCCAAAGAATCCCATAATTTTTTTGCTGACTTCAGAGGGCTATAAACATTATACATCATGTTGTCAAGGCCATTAAGGATGTAGTTTCTGCATAGGAAATTTGAATGTTTCCAAGCATCTACAGCGGCAATAACTTGCCGATCACTTTCACCCTCTTTAAGTGCTGGAGTCTCTTCATGAAGAAATCAGGCCAAATTTAGAGTTGTAAGATAGAACAGCATCTTCTGCTGCCATCTCTTAAACTCAGTACCGTTAAATTTTTTCTCTTTTTCTCCATGATTTATTGGTACTTGAACATGGTTCTGGATAAGGACTGGTGTTAGTGTAACAGTTGGAGTACCACTTCCAGTTGCAGATTTAGTTGTAGTAGTGTAATAACCCCGACCCTGATTAATGCTAATTAGAACGTAATTATGCCTAGTAATAATTAGGGGAAAAATCTGGAGTTTATTTGCATGAGCATTACATGACGTACGTGTTTTTATCTGTTCGGTGTCAGAATATCTGTTCGTGTTTTAAACTGTAAACTGCATGTAATTATGCCTATTACATGACGTACGTGTTTAAACTTTCACCCTCTTTAAGTGCTGGAGTCTCTTCATGAAGAAATCAGGCCAAATTTAGAGTTGTAAGATAGAACAGCATCTTCTGCTGCCATCTCTTAAACTCAGTACCGTTAAATTTTTTCTCTTTTTCTCCATGATTTATTGGTACTTGAACATGGTTCTGGATAAGGACTGGTGTTAGTGTAACAGTTGGAGTACCACTTCCAGTTGCAGATTTAGTTGTAGTAGTGTAATAACCCCGACCCTGATTAATGCTAATTAGAACGTAATTATGCCTAGTAATAATTAGGGGAAAAATCTGGAGTTTATTTGCATGAGCATTACATGACGTACGTGTTTTTATCTGTTCGGTGTCAGAATATCTGTTCGTGTTTTAAACTGTAAACTGCAAATTGGAAGCCTTATCGGCGCCCGATTTCGAAATTGATTAGTGTTTTGGACTAGTTAGATTTTATGTGAATTTATGGTAGGTCCAATTAAAATTCGATTTGGAATGTTTAAAACTGATTAAATAACATTTTAATAATGAGCCTAGCTTAATTACAGAATTGCCATTGGGTGGCCATTGTTTAATTGCACTCTTGAGTTCATACACTTGAACAAAAACAACATTTCATCAGCCCCTTGAGAACCTTAGTCGACCAAGAGAATTGGAGAGGGTGAGATTGAGTTCTTCTTGCAAATTTTGCTTGGAGACTTGGAAATTTGAAGAATAATTGCATGATTGAACTCCTACACCTCTAATCCAAGACTTAAGGTGAGAATTCATCCTCTTGAACTAGAATTTAGATTAGCTCTTGCACATTTCTTGACCCTTTGGAGATTAAGGTCTAGATTGAGCTTGAAATTGTGGAGTTGGGTAGTGTATCTAGCATGCATGTACAAATTCATGGTAGTAGAGGTTGTTATGTATCAAGTTTTACATGCATGTTCATAATTTTATTAAAGTCCATGTATTCATCATGTTTTTCCAGAAAATTTACCATTTGATCATGTTTTGAAGCTTTAAAATACATTTGAATTCAAGAATGTTGGATTACACTTTGTTCTTGAAATGGGTTCCTAAATGGTGCTCACATGGACTCACTCTTGGGCAATGATTTGTCAAATTGGCTTTTGAAACTTGATGTAATATGTGTTTCAAGTATTTCTCCAGGTTTTGGGCCCAAGAGGTTGAGTTTTTGGTTGTAGAATGCTTGGTTCGAACTTGGAAGACAAATCTGGAAATTCCAGATTTTGCTTCCTCGCTCGAGCGAAGCCTTTGATTTTGCAAGATCGCTCGAGCGAGCATCGAGCGACCATCGCGCGGAAAAAATTAGCAACCAGTACTTTTACTGTTTCATCAGACCGGTCGAGCGAAGGAAGTCTCGCTCGAGCGAAGACTTTGATTTTGGGAGCTCGCTCGAGCGAAGGAAGGCTCGCTCGAGCGAGGCCCCTATTTTCAGCAACTTTTGAAAAACATCTCCTAAGGCATTTTTGCATCCACATTTCATCCTAGGCATTCCTAGGCCATGATTAAGACTCCATACTTAGGGTAAGGGGTTAGATACACACTTAGAATCATGGATGTAAGTTTTGTATAATCGAAGTGCATGTTTCAAAGTGTGTACCCGTAATGTGTTATGTAGGTCACGTGCTGCAAATCGTTTGATCCTTTTGACTTCGCCTACTTGTATCAACGCCCACTGTGAGTAATAACTTAGTAAAGTTATGTTCAAGTTAAACTATTTTCAGTATATGAAATACGATCTGTTGAATGGAATATCATGTTTTATACTATGAATGATTGTCCCACAACCACAAGTATTTATGACATGATGCTATGATTCAAGTATGTTATAAGTTCCCGGTTCGGAGGTTCCTTATGGAACTGACAAGCTACATGTGCTCGGCTGGAGGTTCCTTATGGGACTGATAAGTTTACAAGTTCCCAGTCCGGAGGTTTCTCAAGGAAACTGATAAGTTATGTGTGCCCGACTGGAGGTTCCTTGGTGGAACTGACAGGTTATGCCATCCCCAGTCCGGAGGTTTCTCAAAGAAACTGATAAGTTTTGTGCGCCCGTTCGGAGGTTCTTATGGAACTGGCAAGTTGACCGTTTAATGTTTCACATTAAGATGAAGTGCTAGCATTGACTTACGTGTGCAGTATATGGTTTAAGCAAATATGAATATGCCATGTGTTGCATCATGATTCTAAATCTATACGGACTCATTCATTAAACCCTTTACTCTGTCATTATTCACTGGGCTTTTGCTCACAGTTATTATATATATATGTAGGTGAGCCGGCACAAGACCCTGGCCAGAGTTGATGGCCCTCGGTTTCATTTTGTTTTGGTCAAGCCACCCGTCGCGCCTCCCGAGGAGGTTTCGCTTGAAGTCTAACACCGTGGCAATTTTGCACTTCATGCTAGTTGATGGTTGTGTTTGTAATGTCGGATCTTGGGAGTGTTTGATGTAAATATTTTGTACATATGGGTGTATGGGACTAGCATGAGTATGTATATAAAATAAGTTTTAAATTCTCTGTCTCATGTACGTCATCACAACTCATTGGACCTTGTTTACTTTCTGTATTTGCTTCCGCAGCCTCTCATTATTTGTTGTTCTGTTTGGAGGCCGTAGGTAATCCACGGATTACTGGCCGGTTACGTCGCCAAACCTATAGGGGCGGGTTTGGGTTGTGACAGAGTGGTATCAGAGCACGAGTTGTACCGCACACACAGGTCCGTATGAGCTTAGGATGTCCTAGTAAGAATTAGGGGCATTCCATTTGCATGTGTGAGTGTGTGGTAATGCAACCGAATATTAAAACTGAATGTGCATTTGAATATATAAAATTTTGTTTACCTATAGCCATGGACAATCCAAGGAATGATGATACAGCAGGGTCTTCTGATGCCCGAATGGATAGAATGGAACAAATGTTGGCAACCTTGACCGAAGTAGTAATGCAGCAACAGAGACAACAACCCTTGCCCCCTCCACCCCCGCCAGTACAGGCTGAAGTTGATAACGGTGATATCATAAACTTGACACAAAAATTCATGAAGATGAAACCGCCGACATTTTATGGGGGAATTGAGCCACTGAAGGCAGAGACATGGTTGCTCGAAATGGAGAAATTGTATGAAGTGTTTCCATGTACAGAAACACAAAAAGTCCTTCTAGCCACTTATACTCTGAAAGATGAAGCCCGAAGGTGGTGGTTACTAATTCGAAATGGTCACGAAAACATGACTTGGGCTCAGTTTAATGCGATCTTCTATGACAAGTACTTTCCCCAGTGCTTTAGGAATCGAAAGGTTTCAGAATTCCAAGAACTTAAACAGGGCGGGATGTCTGTAGCCCAGTATGAGGCCAAGTTCACTGAGCTAGCCAGGTTTGCTCCCCATATGGTGGACACAGAAGACAAGAAGGCCCGCAAGTTTGAGGATGGATTGGATCTGGACATACTGGATAGGGTGGGAGTTCTAAATCTACCCACATATGTGAGCGTTTTGGATAGGGCATTAATGGCAGAATCCATTCTAGCAGCAAAGAAACAAACCTCCGCTTCACGGACTGAGTGGACAGGGAAAAGATCTGGGAATAACTTTAAAAAGGGCCGTTCATTTTCTGGGAATAAGAAACAGAACACAGGGTCATACAGCAACTCAAGCCAGAATAGTGGTACTATACCGACCTGCCCGGACTGTGGTAAGAAACACAAGGGGACTTGTTATCGAACCTTGGGCGTCTGCTTTCGATGTGGAAAGCCTGGTCATGTAATGAAAGATTGCTCGCTCAGGTTTGAGAATGCAATCCGCCCCACAGCAAGTTCAGCCGGCTCCGCTCCTGCAGCCAAACCAAATACAAAAGCCAATACAGGAAAGGAGCAGTTAGACAAGGCCGAGTGTTTGCTTTGGTGCCTGGTGATGTACCGAACACCTATACCGTGGTGTCAGGTACACTCTTTGTATGTTCTCAATATGCATATGTGTTGATAGATTCTGGTTCTACGCACTCCTTTGTGTCGCATGCCTTTTCTCAAAAATTGACTAGGCCATTAGAACATATGACATGTGTATTATCTGTATCTACACCTTCTGGGAATTCTATGATGTGTACTCGTGTTTATCCAGCATGTGATGTTGTGGTTGGTGATATGACGTTGTATGTGGACTTATTGCCTTTGGACATTCATCATTTTGATTGTATTTTGGGGATGGATTGGTTGACTAAATACTGTGCTACTATTGATTGTGCAAACAAAACTGTGGTGTTTAGACCGCCGGGTATGCCTGAATTTACCTTTAGAGGGAACGGGGTAGTTCCTCCCCCATACTTAATTTCGGCTATGAAAGCTGTAAAACTACTTAGGAAGGGTTGTAGGGGTTATCTATGTTGCATATTGACTACATCATCTGACAGTCCTACCGTAGAAACAATCCCTGTTGTTTGTGACTTTCCTGATGTGTTTCCAACTGATTTACCGGGGGATTTAGTTGACAGAGAAATTGAATTTACTGTTGAGGTGATTCCGGGGACGCAACCTATATCCAAGACTCCCTATAGGATGTCTATCTCTGAATTGAAGGAATTGAAAACCCAACTCCAGGAATTGTTAGACAAGAATTTTATCCGCCCAAGTACTTCACCTTGGGGTGCTCCAGTGTTATTTGTTAAAAAGAAGGATGGGTCTTTGAGATTGTGCATGGATTACCGGGAATTGAATAAAGTGACTATCAAAAACAAATACCCTCTGCCCCGAATAGATGACTTGTTTGACCAACTTCAGGGTGCCCAAGTGTTCTCTAAAATTGACCTCAGGTCTGGGTATCATCAGTTAAAGGTTAGAGCTGAAGACATAGAGAAAACTGCCTTCCGGACTAGATATGGGCATTATGAATTTTTGGTAATGCCGTTTGGGATGACAAATGCACCTGCTGCTTTCATGGATCTTATGAATAGAGTGTTTAAATCGTATTTGGATGATTTTATTGTTGTATTTATTGATGATATTCTGATATATTCTAAAGACAGGAAAGAACATGAAAAGCATTTGAGAACCGCCTTGCAGATATTGAGAGAAAAGTTGTATGCTAAATTGTCTAAGTGCGAGTTTTGGCTGGACAGTGTGGCATTTCTGGGCCATGTGATTGACAAAAATGGTGTTTCTGTGGACCCTCAAAAAATTGAGGCTGTTGTGGATTGGCCGAGGCCTACAAATGTGACAGAAGTACGAAGTTTTCTGGGACTCGCAGGCTACTACAAGAGATTTGTGAAAGACTTCTCAAAGCTTGCTTTGCCATTGACTCAGTTAACTCAGAAAAACATGCCATTTGACTGGAATGATCAAAGAGAGGCAGCTTTCCAAGAGTTAAAAACCAGGTTAGTGACTGCACCAATCTTAACCTTGCCAAATGGTACTGATGGGTTTCAAGTGTACAGTGATGCTTCATATAAAGGTTTAGGGTGTGTACTAATGCAAAATAGGAAGGTGATTGCTTATGCTTCCAGACAACTCCGACCTCATGAAAAGAGTTACCCAACACATGATCTTGAATTGGCAGCCGTAGTGTTTGCTTTGAAAATATGGCGTCATTACTTGTATGGGGTAACTTGCGAAGTGTACACCGACCATAAAAGCTTAAAATATTTCTTCACTCAAAAGGAGTTGAATATGAGACAGAGACGTTGGATGGAACTAATCAAGGATTATGACTTGCAAATCTTATACCATCCGGGAAAGGCTAATACGGTGGCGGATGCTTTGAGCCGAAAATCTGGTGCAACTGTGTCGTGTTTGTTATCTAGCCGAAAAGACTTGTCAACTGACTTAGAACCAGATGGACTGACATTTGCTATCTCTGCCCAACCTGCTATTCTTGATGAGATCAAACAGAAACAAGGTGATGATGAACGCTTGAAGAGGATTATAGAGGATTTTGATTCGAAACCGAGGCCCGAATTTGAGTTGGAGAATGGTGTGTTGAAATTTCAGAACCGTCTTTGTGTGCCTGATTGCGGTGACTTGAGGAAACGTGTTATGACTGAAGCTCACAGTAGTAAATTTGCTATGCATCCGGGGAACACGAAGATGTACCACAATTTGAAACAGAATTTTTGGTGGCCTGGGATGAAGAGGAGTATTGCAGACTTTGTGGCTAGATGTCTACATTGCCAACAGGTAAAAGCCGAACATCAACGACCTGCCGGTTTGCTACAACCACTCCCAATACCAGAATGGAAATGGGAGCACATCACCATGGACTTCATTGTGGGATTGCCTCGTTCTTCCCGAGGTATGGACTCTATTTGGGTTATAGTTGACCGTTTGACTAAGTCTGCACATTTTCTGCCTGTTAAAACTATTTATAATGCTGATAGACTGGCTAACATCTATATGACTGAAATTGTGAGACTGCATGGAGTGCCAGTGTCTATTGTATCTGACAGGGACTCGAAGTTCGTGTCAAGATTTTGGCAGAGTTTGCAACAGGCTTTGGGGACAGAATTGAGATTGAGCAGTGCTTACCACCCACAGACTGATGGCCAAACTGAACGAACTAACCAAACTCTGGAGGATATGCTCAGAATGTGTGTGCTAGATTTCCAGGGAAATTGGGAAACCTACTTGCCATTAGCTGAGTTTGTGTACAACAACAGTTATCACTCAAGTATTGGGATGGCTCCTTACGAAGCTTTGTATGGAAGAAAGTGTCGATCTCCAATATGTTGGGCTGAAGTCGGTGATAGACCTTTGTTGGGACCGGAACTTGTGCAAGAAACAACTGAGAAAGTGAAATTGATACAGCAGCGTTTGAAAACTGCGCAGAGTAGGCAAAAGAGTTATGCTGATGTTCGAAGAAGAGAAAGGGAATATGAAGTGGGGGATCATGTGTTCATTAAAGTGACCCCGATGAAGGGTCAAACCCGATTTGGTGTTAAAGGAAAATTAGCTCCGAGGTATGTTGGACCTTATGAAGTTCTTGAAAAGATCAACCCGGTGTCCTACCGAATAGCCTTACCTCCGGTGATGGAACATATGCATAATGTCTTTCATGTATCGATGCTTCGAGAATATCTGCGAGATCCACTCCACATCATCGAACCGACGCAAGTACTTTTGAAAGATGACTACACCTATGAAGAAATGCCTATTCAGGTTGTGAATCGAAGGATTAAAAGGTTGAGAAACAAGGAAATACCGTTGGTGAAAGTTGATTGGCAGAATCACGGGGGAACCTATGCGACTTGGGAAACCGAGGAAGACATGAAAAAGAGATATCCAGATTTATTCCCTCTAAACCCGACATTGGCTTCGAATGAAGGTAACTCGAGTTTGGGGACCAAACTCTTTTAAGGGGGGAAGACTGTAATAACCCCGACCCTGATTAACGCTAATTATAACGTAATTATGCCTAGTAATAATTAGGGGAAAAATCTGGAGTTTATTTGCATGAGCATTGCATGACGTACGTGTTTTTATCTGTTCGGTGTCGGAATATCTGTTCGTGTTTTAAACTGTAAACTGCAAATTGGAAGCCTTATCGGCGCCCGATTTCGAAATTGATTAGTGTTTTGGACTAGTTAGATTTTATGTGAATTTATGGTAGGTCCAATTAAAATTCGATTTGGAATGTTTAAAACTGATTAAATAACATTTTAATAATGAGCCTAGCTTAATTACAGAATTGCCATTGGGTGGCCATTGTTTAATTGCACTCTTGAGTTCATACACTTGAACAAAAACAACATTTCATCAGCCCCTTGAGAACCTTAGTCGACCAAGAGAATTGGAGAGGGTGAGATTGAGTTCTTCTTGCAAATTTTGCTTGGAGACTTGGAAATTTGAAGAATAATTGCATGATTGAACTCCTACACCTCTAATCCAAGACTTAAGGTGAGAATTCATCCTCTTGAACTAGAATTTAGATTAGCTCTTGCACATTTCTTGACCCTTTGGAGATTAAGGTCTAGATTGAGCTTGAAATTGTGGAGTTGGGTAGTGTATCTAGCATGCATGTACAAATTCATGGTAGTAGAGGTTGTTATGTATCAAGTTTTACATGCATGTTCATAATTTTATTAAAGTCCATGTATTCATCATGTTTTTCCAGAAAATTTACCATTTGATCATGTTTTGAAGCTTTAAAATACATTTGAATTCAAGAATGTTGGATTACACTTTGTTCTTGAAATGGGTTCCTAAATGGTGCTCACATGGACTCACTCTTGGGCAATGATTTGTCAAATTGGCTTTTGAAACTTGATGTAATATGTGTTTCAAGTATTTCTCCAGGTTTTGGGCCCAAGAGGTTGAGTTTTTGGTTGTAGAATGCTTGGTTCGAACTTGGAAGACAAATCTGGAAATTCCAGATTTTGCTTCCTCGCTCGAGCGAAGCCTTTGATTTTGCAAGATCGCTCGAGCGAGCATCGAGCGACCATCGCGCGGAAAAAATCAGCAACCAGTACTTTTACTGTTTCATCAGACCGCTCGAGCGAAGGAAGTCTCGCTCGAGCGAAGACTTTGATTTTGGGAGCTCGCTCGAGCGAAGGAAGGCTCGCTCGAGCGAGGCCCCTATTTTCAGCAACTTTTGAAAAACATCTCCTAAGGCATTTTTGCATCCACATTTCATCCTAGGCATTCCTAGGCCATGATTAAGACTCTATACTTAGGGTAAGGGGTTAGATACACACTTAGAATCATGGATGTAAGTTTTGTACAATCGAAGTGCATGTTTCAAAGTGTGTACCCGTAATGTGTTATGTAGGTCACGTGCTGCAAATCGTTTGATCCTTTTGACTTCGCCTACTTGTATCAACGCCCACTGTGAGTAATAACTTAGTAAAGTTATGTTCAAGTTAAACTATTTTCAGTATATGAAATATGATCTGTTGAATGGAATATCATGTTTTATACTATGAATTATTGTCCCACAACCACAAGTATTTATGACATGATGCTATGATTCAAGTATGTTATAAGTTCCCAGTTCGGAGGTTCCTTATGGAACTGACAAGCTACATGTGCTCGGCTGGAGGTTCCTTATGGGACTGATAAGTTTACAAGTTCCCAGTCCGGAGGTTTCTCAAGGAAACTGATAAGTTATGTGTGCCCGGCTGGAGGTTCCTTGGTGGAACTGACAGGTTATGCCATCCCCAGTCCGGAGGTTTCTCAAAGAAACTGATAAGTTTTGTGCGCCCGTTCGGAGGTTCTTATGGAACTGGCAAGTTGACTGTTTAATGTTTCACATTAAGATGAAGTGCTAGCATTGACTTACGTGTGCAGTATATGGTTTAAGCAAATATGAATATGCTATGTGTTGCTTCATGATTCTAAATCTATACGGACTCATTCATTAAACCCTTTACTCTGTCATTATTCACTGGGCTTTTGCTCACAGTTATTATATATATATGTAGGTGAGCCGGCACAAGACCCTGGCCAGAGTTGATGGCCCTCGGTTTCATTTTGTTTTGGTCAAGCCACCTGTCGCGCCTCCCGAGGAGGTTCCGCTTGAAGTCTAACACCGTGGCAGTTTTGCACTTCATGCTAGTTGATGGTTGTGTTTGTAATGTCGGATCTTGGGAGTGTTTGATGTAAATATTTTGTACATATGGGTGTATGGGACTAGCATGAGTATGTATATAAAATAATTTTTAAATTCTCTGTCTCATGTACGTCATCACAGCTCATTGGACCTTGTTTACTTTCTGTATTTGCTTCCGCAGCCCCTCATTATTTGTTGTTCTGTTTGGAGGCCGTAGGTAATCCACGGATTACTGGCCGGTTACGTCGCCAAACCTATAGGGGCGGGTTTGGGTTGTGACAAGTAGCCATAATATCTTATTACAAAAATCAGAAAAACAAACCACAAATTAATTTTCTAGTTACTAAAATCAGAAAAATGAAATACCACAATAATTTTCTGTAACACCAAATAATATTATGCAATTGTTAATGACACCAGTATATTACTACTAGTTGTCAAAGAAAATAGACAGTATATTACTATTATCTATCAAATAGTTTATAATTACTATTTGTATTTTCCAACCAGAATATTACTTTGTGAAAACACAAAAAATTAAATACAATAAAGATACAAAAAATTATCTATCTTAAGATTATAGGACAATCTTTATTGTACTTAAATAAATTAATTTTGATTAATTTCTTCGAATAATAATCTGATCAAGTCTAGTATTAGACACTGTATCTTTAAGACTGATTCGTCTTCTTTACGGTGCTTTCAGAATGTGGACGTCTATCTCCCAAGATGAAATGATCAACAGCAAATAATAGCAGCACTACAAATTGTTTGCCCAACGAACACACTAAGTGTTTACACTCTTTCTCACAGAAATTATATGCAACAAAATGCAGAGAATTTTAGAAAAGAAAAAGTACGAAATTGTTGAATGAAACATCAAATGAGGGCTGCCTATTTACAGATGTAGTGGTGTCTTTCCATTTTGAATTAAACAGGTAACATACCTGTTTGAATGAACAGATACTGAACCTGTTGGGTTTTGAATTGGACAGATAACCGAATCTGTTTGAATTTGAAAATTAAACAGATTTGAAATCTGTTCGGGTGGAACAGATTCAGTTTGGATAGAAATTCTAAAGAGGTGTATTACAAAATTTGAATTTAATTTCCAACCAGAATTTTGAAATAAAAACGGACAGATCTTATCTCAAAATAAATAAAATAAACTCAAATGTTTTTGGCCAAAAAAGATTAGTATTGGGTCGGATAAACCCAACCCAACCTCATACCATGCACCCGCGCCCAGGCCCATCCCAGTCCAGCCCGCCCGACCGGACGGACGACGGCTCGCGTGTGTGTGGTGATTTTTGGGTCCAATGGGTCTAGCCCATTTTGCCCATAACATCTTTCTCTACAAAACTTGGGTACCCCTTGGGGCACACCCCAAGTTCGAATCCCATGCCTTATAAACCCATTCAAAACTTCCCACCAAATCAATGTGGGACAAGCCATTTTTCAACCTTTAAGGATTTTCCACCAAAACTCCATTTTCATGGAGCACACTTTGGCTTCAATTTTCCATTCACTCGATAATGGTTTTGAGCAACCAAATATACCACGTGAATCACAACGCGGCATAGAACGCGTTACTACTTTGACCCGAGAAAAGCGACACACGGGTCCCACCTAAATATTAGACCAAAGTTTAATAAAAATTATGTTTTTACCCAAAATTTTCAAACCATTTCTAACACTTATGGACATGTGTATGGATGTGGTTAAAAGGAAGTCACACCCAGGCCCAGGTATGAGTACTTTTGATCTCTTTGCCAGATAGTGCTATACACGTGTCGCTTTTCTGGTGGTTTGCATGGTTGTAAAGTAAATATTCTTGCAGAATGATAGACATAAAGCAAAGGCGGGAAAATAAATGTGTTTGAATTATTTGTAATGTTCAGGTTTTGAATGAAGGTGGGCGATATAAAAACTAGTGTTGCTGGAGGTGTTTTAGCAAGTGATTTCAGTTGTATTGAACTCGCGTTGCCTAATTTATTTTCTCAATTGAGGTTAAGATACAAACAAAAAAGTATTAAGGTTAATAAAATATTGATAAAATATTCACCCCTTTGCGCACCCAATGCTAATGGGTTGGTCAGAGTAAATGTTTATGATCGGAGGTTAGATGGTAATGACAGTTTGTAGGCGTGGTTTATTTTCCTAGTGGATTGTCAATGCGAGTTAGTCTATTATGGAATGGTTATTGTTCAATTAACGATAAACACCAACAAACTTAGTTCGTGTCAAAATCGGAATGGCCTTCGTTGGAGGATAATGCCAAACATCAATATTATCATTAGTATATTTTTTAGATAACACAACAATAGAGGGGGCCTTCATTTGCGAATCTTCTGGCATGTCACTCGTAGAATACTTCAAATGCCCATTCATTTTACAATACGTAATCCCCTTTTTAATATTCGAATTTTCAAGTCGATACTTCACCATTCATGGCTCCTGTTTGTCGTTAATTGAACAATAACCATTCCCATAATAGACTAACTCGCATTGATAATCCACCGGGAAAATAAACCACGCCTGCAAACTGTCATTACCATCTAACCTCCGATCATAAATATTTACTCTGACTAACCCACTGGCATTGGGTGTGTAAAGAGGTGAATATTTTATCAATATTTTATCAACCTTAATACTTTTTTGTTTATATCTTAACCTCAATTGAAAAAATAAATTAGGCAACGCAAGTTTAATACAACTGAAATCACTTGCTGAAACACTTTCAACAACACCAGTTTTTGTATCGTCTATCTCCATTCAAAACCTGAACATTACAAATAATTCAAACACATTTATTTTCCCACCTTTGCTTTATGTCTATTATTCTGCAAGAATATTTACTTTACAACCACGCAAACTACCAGAAAAGCGACACGTGTATAGTACTATCTGGCAAAGGAATAAAAAATACTCACACCACTCACACATGGGCCCCGGGTGTGACTTTCTTTTAACCACATCCATACACGTGTCCATAAGTACAACAATAGACGGCCTAAATTAGCGGGAGGGAGGCACTGGTAATATTCATACAACGGCCCTCCAGTCACACTAGTCACACCATTCACACTAGGTTTTTTAACTAATAGGGAGGCCTTGTATAGCTGGTGTGAGTTCACTATTTACCACTACAAAATGTCTCGCCAAGCCTCTTTCTATTTTTATGCCAAGAATGTTTTCCTCATCTACCCATAATGCCCATGCCCAAAAGAATAACTCTTAGAACTCCTCCAATCCCTTTTTCAACTAGCCTGTCAGCCATACTACATGCTTGTTGCAAGAGAGTTCCACGAAGATGGAAACCCTCACCTTCATGCCATGATTCAATGCATGAAGAAGATCCAAACCTCCAACCCGAGATTTTTCGATCTCACTGGAACCAACGGCAGAATCTATCATCCAAATATAGAAAAACTTCCTTAAGTTAAAAAAAAAAAAAAAAAAAACTCTAATTATCTATGATTTTGAATTTTAAAATTCAAAACAGTATGATAAGCCACCCTTACTCTTTTTAAAAATAATATTGACCAAAACAATTCAAATAAAAAAACAATAATGGCACTAATTATCTATGATTTTAAATTTTAAAATTCAAAATAATATAGTAAGCCACCCTCATCATTTCTGAAAATAATATAAATCTTAATTTTAAAAATCCAATCAAATTAAAAATTCAATACAATTCTCTCTTTAAAATAGTCAATATTTGATCTTTTTTTCAGTCCGACCAACTCCTCTCCAAATGTAATGATGCAAAGATTAATCTCTCTCTTTGTCAGTAGTCCAAACTTATTTCAAGTTTGTTTGTTTGTTTGTTTGTTTGTTTGTATTTTTATTTTTTTTATAAATTTCTATTTTCGCGGGAGTAAATTTTTTTCTCTATATGATTTTCTTTTTCCAACTAAATTGATAATATATATATATATATATTTAAGTATCTTTGTTTTGGAAGTTAATTTGAAGTTTCATTTTTATTTTTTTGGTAGATGTTTGTGTATTTTTTATATTGTTGTTATTATTATTTTTGATATATGTAAATTGATGATACATTTATGAGTTTTTTTAATAGAATATGATGTCTTATATTATTCTTTATGATTTGGCCCTTTTTTTTAATTTCTTAAACAAAATTTTCAATTTTTTTTAAATTTTTAAAAAATTAAAAACATTTAATTGACTTGCCCACCAATAAATAAAATTTTAAATAATGAACACTATTCCATAATTTATGGATTTAAAAGAAAAATTATCACCCATATATGGAATAAGAAAAACAAAAACCGCACATTTTTTTCATTTTTTTATTTTTAACTCTTTAAAACTCTAACGGTACCTTTTTATTTTCCCAATATTGTCTTTTTAAACTTGCAAAGATAAAAAACTATACCGGAATTGCATAGTGGTTAGTGGAGGTGGTGAGCATAGCAACAACAAAGATGACAATGTACTCGGTCAGAGTATTGTTTGGGTGAGTTTTGAAAATGTGAATATTACTTAAAAGAATAGTAGATAGTTTGGGTGATGAATTGATTTAGAGAACTAATGTGTGGTTGAGATTAAGTGTGAATTTTACTATACAAAAATTGGATATAGATCATATATTGTTTTTATATATCATCTTGAGTACTTTTGTATAATTATAAAAAAATTATTGTAATCACATATTATTTATCATCTGATATATTATTATTGTATTATTGTAATGAATTTTATTATTAATGTCTACTATCAATGTAGTGGTGAGATGTTACATGATAAATAAAAATATATTCTGTTATTATTATTATTGATAATATATTTCTTTATTTCTTTTTTACAATGGTCAAAAAAACAATTTAGGTTCATTGTTGGTTTTTTAGATGAGAAGTTAAAGATAAATTATATATAATTCAAGGTATAACTAATTTGAGATTGAAAAGGAAAGTTCCAAAAGAAATTATAATTATATATAATTTTAAATTTTTTTTAAAAAAATACAAAGAAAAATTGGAATTATAAATTATAATTATCAAACAACCTAAGCACCGTTTTTGTAGATGAGAGAGTAAATTATATGCTTAAGTTGGGCCGAGCTAGGTCTATTTGTTTTAAGAGTTGGGCCAAGCTAAGTAAACTCAGTTCGTTGGGGCACGCTTTCGGCTGAGCTAGGAGCTTCAGTAGCTCAGTTTTGAGGTATACAAACATTAGGTCGAGGTCTGGAACAGATAAGCTAGATGTAATCAACAACTCAGACTACGGTATGATTTGTATTGTATCGGACTGCGGTTTTATCTCGGTTAGGTACCATCTTGGTTTTGTCCAACTTAGAAAAGGGCTATGCTAGCTCGGTTGAGTATACTACCGAGTGTTATCTCGGTTTTGTCCAGCTTAGGGCAGGGCTATGCTAGCTCGGTTTGAGCCATCTCACTTGGTTTGTAGTGGGTAAGGTGTTATCCTTAGGAATGTGATTCTTGGCAAGACTCTACTAAGGAGAATTAAAGTCCTACTAGGACTTGTGCCAGGTAGGAATCTATAAAAGCTCATAATAAGACCTATGTACAGGTATCACAATTCTCATCCTAGAATATATAGAGTTTTTGTGTCTATTATCTATTTGCTGACTTAGGCATTGAAGAGGTTTCCGGCACACCCCTGCCGGCTAGCTCACGTTTGTGTTTTCAGGTAACAAAGCGACGACGTTTACAGGAGTGCCAACTTGATCAATAGGATTATACAATAAGATTATTTTGTGCTCGTACAATTGGTGCCGCCTGTAGGAAATTACACAAAGAACAAACCTTTTGATTGAGTTTCCTCTTTAATTGAATTCTATGGTGCACAATGAAAACTTACCACACTCTACTATTGATGGACAAACTGTCACGACCCAAACTCGCCCTTATGGGTTTAGCACCGTAATCGGCCAGTAATCCGTGATTACCGAAGGCCTGCTTAATAGTAGAACAGCAAAATAGAGTACAGGGGCTGGCGGAAGCCAAAACAGTAATTTAAACAATGTCCAATGAGCTGTGACAGTCTGTATGCAAAAAGACTTTTCATACATATATACAATCAGTGCAAAACAGTATGTACAACATTTATAATCATTCAGGACAGGGACTTAATCCTTATTAAAACAGTACAGTAACAGTCTATACAGTCTATACAGTCTATACAAAACAGAACAGAAGGGGGAAACTAAAACACCCCAAAGCCGTAGCTTGAACGGGCTCGGAACCTCACAGTGAGGCACAGTGGTTGGCTTTGACAAAAGGGAGTCTAACCCACGCTCCTAGCTCCGGTCTGGTGCCTGAACACCTACATATATACATGAGCAGTGAGCTAAAACCCAGTGAATAACATAATGCGTAAAGAGGTTAAGAATGAATATCCTTTCAGTATTGAAAATAGTCAGTTGATTCGGTATATCAATCATTCAGTCATAACAGTCATATGTGGTACATCCATTAGCATGGCAGTACAGCAGACAGTAGGTCTTGAAAGACCGAGCAGTCAATGATGGCCATCATAACAGTAAACAGAAGTTCCAAGATAGGAACTGACAGAGATCTCTGTAACAGTAGCAGTAACAGTAACAGTAGTTGCTATGGATGCCACAATACAGTTCAGAATAGAGGACATACATTCATTCAGTTAACAGTATCAATTCAGAAATAGTACAGTTCAGTTAACATTCAGAAATATTCATATTTGAATATATCTTTACACAGTTGTTACTCACAGAGTTCTGGGCTACGGTTAAGCTAGAGCGCGTCCTCAGATGCCAACCCTACATAGTTACAGATTGAACACACACTAAGCTACACAGTTGGGAAAATAATAACTTAATCCCTAATTTACCTCGGTGTGGTTCTACATCTATATCCTCATTAAGATGCTTAAACTAGGCCTAAGAATGCCTAGGATGGAATGAGGATGCAAAGATGCACTTTAAAAGCATTTTCAGAATTTTCAGAAAACAGGGGTCCTGCTCGAGCGTAGGTTAATCCGCTCGAGCAGACATGCAGACAAAGGTTTCCGCTCGAGCGTATACTTAACCGCTCTAGCGTACTGCAAAACAGTCAAAAGTGCTGGATAGGTAAAATTCACGCTCGATTGGGCGCTTGACACTCGCTCGAGCGTAAGACACAATGTCCCGCTCGAGCGGACTTTAAAACAGTGCAAAGTGCTGGGAGCACGATTTTCACACTCGAGCGCCAATAACCCCGCTTGAGCGTGAGTTCAAAATCTAGAATTCCCAGATTTGAACCTCAAGCTCAAATTCAACTTCCAATGTATCAAATTCGATTCTTTGGGGCCTATTTCCTGGAAAACACTTGTAAATACATAGTATGACATGATTTAAAGCTCAATTTGTCAAAATCAAGGCTCAAAGGTGAGGGAATTAAACTCAATTTCAAACCAACTTTGATGAACAAGATGAACATGGAACATGCATGAATTTAAACACTTCAAAGCTTCAAATGCTAGCTCAATTGAGCCAATTCTTTCTAAGACATGATGAAATCATGGACTATACCAATAATATGAACATGCATGTACCAAATTCCATGAAAACAACTTTAAACTCATCAGTATAGGCATGCATGCATGGAATGAGCTTCAATTCAACATTATAAGGCTCATTCTAGGCTTAGATCACTAAGGACACAAGAACCATGCATGATTCAATTCAAAACCAAGTTCAAGAAGGTGGATGTTCCACCTTAAGTCTTGAATACAAGATGTACAAGCTCAATTTGGCAAAAAACCCTTTAATTCCTATAATTTCCAAGCAATTCTCCAAGTTGAACTCAATCCTTCTCACTCTCTCACTCTAGTCGGCTAGAACAAGGAAATTGGCTGAGGAAAATGTTGTGTGAATGTATACTAAGGCTTCAATATGTGTTGGTTAAGTGGCCCACTCAATGGCAAGGCTGTAAATAAACCTAACTTATGTAATTTAGCTCATTCTAATCTAATTTAATCATACCAAATCACATTTCAGATAAATATGCCATAAAATCACATAAATTATAATTAACACATATCACTTATCAATTTCAGATTCGGCCGTCGATAAGGCCTTCAATTTGCAGTTTAAACATAAAACATAAACAGATAATTAAACAGTCAAATAGATAGATATGCATTTAAACCAGTACATTTAATTAGTTAGTTCAGTATTTCAGTCGATTCAATTACTTATCATAATTAGTCTCAGCTTAGCAGTAATCAGTGGTTAACCAGTAATCAGTGGCGAGGGTTATTACACAAACCTCGGAGGAGGGCAAGAGGCACGAAGGCTTACCTTTTATCCCGCCCATGGCAAAGTTAGATCCCCAGCGATGGAACCTATGGAGGGACACACGAGAAAGACGGGGCTCCAGTCCTCGTCGCTCCCAAAGCCCTGAAAGGCAGAGGCGGAGGTTGGATCCTCAGGTTCTAGAAGATCGCGTAAGGGAGCAAGACAAATTGATACGGAGGATGGCGGCAGACATGGAGACAATGAAGCGCCAAATAAAAGGCAAATGGGTGGCAACAGAAGAGGGACGCAAAGGCAACACACACTCTTACCACTCAAAAGATTGTGACAGACAAGTCATACCGTCACAAGCTGATAGTAGAAGCCTCAGGACAGGCGATACACAATCAAGGACTTCCAAGACTCGTTACTCCAGGTTTGAGAGAACGAGGATTGAAAGGTCTTACACGGAGGGAAGCAGTTATCGGCCATCGCATTCGCACCAAACGACATCTAAGCACATGACATTGCCTAAGTCGGCGGACCTGCGGACAGTGCTTGAGAAAAGGGCTCGAAAGAGAGAAAATACTCAGGCTCGCGACCCTCGTAGAGTCTCCGCATTACAACGGTTGGCTCCTAGAACACATGGGAGTGTTGAGGTTGGAATGCCAGAGCTATGCCTTGCCTATGAACCAGCAGACAAAGCGTTAGCAAGGTTATAAAGCTCATCGTTTGTTCCAGCGATAAAGAACGCACCATTACCCTCAGGCTTCCACCAGTCCAAATTTACTACTTATGAGGGGAAGTCGGACCCCTACATACACTTTTGCCAGGTTATGGCTATATATCGGCGAAACGAGACTCTAATATGTATCTTGTTTCTTTCCAGCCTTGGTGACTTGGGTTTAACATGGTTTGAAAGGTTACCAGAAGGTAGTATAGCTTCATGGGCACAACTGGCGGAGGCATTTGTGACCAGATTTAGAATGAACACCAAGACGCCAGTGGAGATTGACCAACTTCTCTCCATTGACATGGACGAGAAGGAAACATTGAGGTCTTATAATAACCGGTATTGGGAGACTTTTAATCAAATTGGAGATTGCCCCCACAAACCTAGCTATAGCACAGTACAAAAGAGGTTTGCCGACTAGCAATAAATTGAGGGATTCAATAAAGATGATTCCACCCCTCACAATGGAGGCCCTAATGGAAAGAATACATAAGCACATCCGGGTAGAAGAACATGTCGCGCGCACCAAAACAAAAGCTGGCACAACAGCGATGTCAGACAAAAAACCTACGGTAAAAGTGAACACGGTCGGGCGGGAAGCAAAAATAGATGAGGCAGACGAGTCAACAGAGAGGACCCTCAAGCAAGGAAGTTAAGAGTTCGCACTGCCATCACCACGGTATTCAATAAAACCTATCTACCAGATTCTTAGCGAGATACGTGATGAACCCTTCGTTTGGTGGCCAGCCAAGTTGGGAGAAGTACAAAGGGGCTATGATGATAGGTATCATTGCACCTTCCATGATGAAAAAGGGCACCGAACTGAAAACTGTATGCCATTGAGGCAACATCTGGAGGAGTTAATAGCCGCAGGCCACCTGGACCAATATATTGAGGGAGGAACATAGCTGACCACCCAGGACCGCAACAGGCCGGATGGGATACTGGTCCACGGTCCGCCCCAAGGCATAATCAACGTAATACATGGGATCATCGAACCTGAATGGGAATGTGAACTTAGAGGGATGATCAAAAAGACTGAGCACTTGAGAGAGGTACTAAGTGCACAACCTACCGTCAAAAAGGAGAAAATAGAAGCAACGAACGTCATCTCCTTTTCTGACAAAGACTTAGCAAGGTTACAAAGCCCTCATAACGATGCACTGGTGGTTACTCTGCACGTTAAGAATTTAGACATCAAGCGGATCCTAATTAACTAAGGGAGCTCTTGCGAGATAATGTACTACGAGATCTTTAAGCAACTAAAATTGGAGAACAAAGACTTGGCACTCGCAACATCTCCCTTAGCCAGTTTCAACTCAATGCCAGAATGGCCGGTGGGCAAGATAATTCTGCTAATCAAGGCAGAAACAATGACGAAACAACTGGAATTTTGGATATTGAACATCCCTTTCACTTACAACATAATCTTGGGAAGAGCATGGCTGCACGCCATGCGAGCGGTGGCATCGACCTACCATCAGGTGTTACGGTTCCCCAATGAAACCGAAATGATTGAAGAAGTCTTAGGGGACCAAATCATGTCGAAACAGTGCTTCGGTATAGTAAACAATAATCGGAATGCAAATGGGTTTGTACAAATGGTAGAAAAGTTAGAAAACAACAAGCTGTTTGCAGACGTCGGCAAAGCAGCCAAACAGAAGGCAGTGGAAGACTTGGTTAAGGTACGGATAGATGAAAAAAACCCAGAGAAGTTCTTTTTGCTCGGGTTGTCTCTGTCCAGCACTAAGAGAATAGAGATCATGGAATTTTTGACCTCTAACATCGAAGTGTTCGCTTAGACGCCGTATAACATGCCTGGCATTGACCCCAATTTCATCTGCCATCAACTCAATGTCCATCCAATCACCAGACCAATTATACAGCGAACTCGCCAATCGGCACTCTACCACATAAAGATAGTGGCAGAAAAAATAGGAAACTTGCTGGAAGCAGGGGCAATCAGAGAAGTACACTATCCTAGGTGAATTTTCAACACTGTAGTGGTGCCAAAAAAGAACAAAAAATGGCACGTTTACGTGGACTACAAAACAGTTAACAAAGCATGCTCGAAAGATAGCTTTTCCCTGCCACGAATAGACCAACTAGTGGACCTAACAGCAGGGCATAATTAACTTAACTTTCTTGATACGTATCACGGTTACCATCAGATCGCTATGTATGAACCGGATCAGGAGGTCATGTCATTTATAATACCCAGAGGACTATATTGCTACAAGGTCATGCCGTTTGGCCTAAAAAATGCAAGGACAACATTCCAATAGATAATCACCAAAATGTTTGAACCATTGTTAGGTAAAACAATGGAGGCTTACATAGATGATATGGTGGTCAAAAGCAGAGATGTGGGGGACCATTTCAAGGACCTAGATAAGATATTTCAAATTTTGAAGTCCCACAAGTTGCGACTGAACGCATCTAAGTGCGCATTCGGCGTAGGGTCAGGAAAATTCTTGGGCTTTTAGTGACCAACCGGGGTATAGAAGCTGATTCCTCTCATATCAAAGCCATCCAAGATCTCGAGAGGCCCAACATAGTCAAAGAGGTGCAGTATCTCACTAGCTTAGTAGCCGCACTAAATTGATTCATAAGTCGGTCGTCAGACAGGTGTCAACCGTTCTTCCAAGCACTGAAGGCCAAGTTTGAGTGAGATGACGAGTGCGACGGTGCCCTGGAAAGCTTGAAAGACTACATGACCTCTCCTACGTTGTTAGTGACCCTAGTACTAGGAGATGAGCTCTTTTTGTACTTAGCAGTTTCCCAGCATGCAATTAGCGCAGTGTTGGTAAGAGTTGAGAAAATATAACACCTGCCTATGTTTTATGTGAGCAAGATATTGTTGGGTGCTGAAACAAGGTACCTGCCATTGGAAAAGCTGGCCTTAGCTTTGATGATGGCTTCAAGAAAATTGTTGCATTATTTCCATGCCCACACCGTGATTGTCTTAATGGCCTTTATAGCGGGTTTTACCCCTTGTTGTACAGTGGTCCGGACTTGAGTCCGTGGACATTAGCAGTTGTTATTCTCTTGTTTACATTCTTTCACACTTTGTTTTGAGTTATAGGATGTGTTGGGCAGGTTTGTTATAGGTTGGTTGTGTCTGGGAGCCAAGGGTTGCTGCCCAGAATTCTGGACCTTCGCTCAAGCGAGAAGTTTGTCGCTCGAGCGAGCTCTTTTTTTTGGTCCTTCGCTCGAGCCAGGGTTTGGTCGCTCGAGCGAGAGGTGTGTTTTGTGTCTGGTGGGTCGAGCCAGAGTGACTTTGCTTGAACGAGAGATTGCGTCTAGTTCTGGACCTGAGAGTTACATTTCTTGGCTCGAGCGAGCTTTTCTTCGCTCGAGCGATCTGGTTTTTCTTCGCTTGAGCGAGAGTTCCGTCGCTCGAGCGTGCGTCTGGTTGCAGACCTGTAGGTTCGAGTTGTTGGCTCGAGCGAACATTTTGTTGCTCGAGTGAGATTCTGGATTGTTGGCTCGAGCGAGACTTTCTTGGCTCGAGCGAGGTTTTCTGTGTCTGGTCGCTCGAGCGACCAAGTCTTCGCTCGAGCGAACCTGTTTTATATCAACAGATAGCAGCGATTTTAAACATAACATTTTCATCACTTCTCATTTTAAAACCCTAGATCTGAGACCCTCTCTCTCTAGACTTGCCTTCTCTCTAAATTTTCATCTCTTTCTAGTGTGAATCTACCCTAAGTTCTTTGTTAAAAAGGTAGAGAGTGTTGAGAGCTTTGATTTAATCTGAAAATTTGGCAATTTAGAGCATTTTGGTTTTTGGTCTTCATCTTCGTTGGAGCTTAAACTTTGAGGTATGGATATCCTACTCCTCCTTATGGACTTTGTCTTTCAATTTTAACTTTTTGATATGTTGGGTGTTGTTGTGTGATTTTACAAAAGTTTGGGTCTTTTGTGTAATTTTACAAAAGATGGGGTTTTGTTTATAATAAACCTATATGCAAGATTGGCATGGAAAAGTGAGATAGATGATGGGTTATGGATGAAAATGGAACCTTAGGGTTGTTTTGTTGATTATGGGAATTTGCCCTAATTGGTTTAATAAATTAATTCGAATAACTAATTTGAGAAATGAGGAATTGAATTGAAATGTTGATTTTATATCCATTTGATGCATTTATTTTCTATTTAGAAATAACTGCTTTGGGCTATCGGTGGAGAATAGTCTTGATTGTTGTGGACAATGCATGATGGTTAGGCAAACGGAAACTAATTATCGGAATGTGTCATTAAGTATGATAGTTGAAAGGATACGTTATCTTTATGTACTGATTGGTTGTGTATAATAATTGTTTATATGCATTATGTTGTGTTGGAGGAGATAGGGGATGTACTCCACGGTTTAGGGGAAGATAAGGGATGGACCTCTAAACCGGATGTTGTTTGGGAGAAGATAGGGGATGAACTCCATAGATACAGCTCATATGCTTATCTACTATTATGATGATACAGCTCTTATGCTTATCCCTGGAAGTGTGATATAGCTCTTATGCTTATCTGTTGATGTGTTGGTATAGCTAATATGCTTATCTATTGTGAAATGGGAAAATGTTTAATATGAGTTACTGTCTCATATGTGTTGATTGGCCAGGTTCTGAGTCATGGTTAAGAATTGGGAAATGAATAAGAAATGGAAAATGAAAAGTAATGTGGACTTGTATGTCATAAAAGCTTTAACGTGGTATAAGTGGATGTATCAGTGTTGGTCATCTATCAACTGCTAATCTTTTAGTCATTGCTCATAGCTGGTTTAGTGTATTTCTACTGGGCTGTGGCTCACCTTATATGGGAACATCATTTTCAGGTACAGGTAGCATGCCACCTCCAAGGACATAGCTTGGGAGGCTAGAGGTTGTCAGACTTTTTGGATGTCATTTTCCTTTTGATGTGTTACATGTAAATTCAAGCCTAGGGTTTAATGTGTATATGAGTTAGTACTCATTTTTTGTAACCAAGTGTTGGCTTGGAAAGTTGTAAGCCCATGGGGCGTTTACTTTTGTTGTCAACATGTAATACTTTTTGTAAGGAAATACTCGGATGAATAGAAGGATGTTGATCTTTTATATATCAATGCATGTCAATATTGTTGAGTTTAATGTTATTATTTTGAGGGCATTACAGCCTTCCCCTTAAAAGCCTTGTTTGAGAGGGCGAATTTTTCTAAACAAATTTTGAAGTGGGCGGTGGAGTTGAGGCAGTTCGACATTAAGTTTCAACCAAAAACCGCAATAATGGCCCAAGCTTTGGCAGACTTCGTAACCGAGTTCACACCAGGAAATCATCATGTTTACTCGATCGACTTGACCGAGGCAACCGAAAGAAGAGGAGAAAGTGCCACAGGAATAACGCAGCTCCCAAAGCAGGACGCTCAACTGCATAGCAAACCATTCACCCCTAAAGAAAGGGAAGAAAGAACAGACTGCAGCACTGCCAGCAAGGACTCACCCAAAAGTAAAGTCTTAAGACAGTCAGTCAGTGAAGATCAAAGCCCAACGACAGATATTAACTTGGAAGAAGGCATCAGCAACGCCCCTAATCCCAAGACATCATTAGATCCCTCCACTTGCTAAAAGCTATTCGTCGAAGAGATAACTCTTCGTGGACGGAGCATCCAATAGGCACAGTGCAGGACTAGGCATAGTCCTTATCTCACTGGATGGCCTATCAATTGAACAGGTAGTTAACCTTGGCCTCCCAGCATCCAACAACAAAGCGGAGTATGAAGCATTATTAGCAGGTTTGAAATTAGCACTTCGCATGAAAGCCACCGAGCTGATGGTGTACAGTGACTCCCAACTGGTAGTCAACCAGATTTTAGGCGACTACGAAGCAAAGGATGATAGAATGGCTAAATACCAAGAGTTGGTCAAAAAGGAGATCATGAAGTTTGAAGTAGTTCGGATAGAGTAAATCAATCGAGAGGAAAATAGTAAAGTAGATGAATTGGTCAGCGTTGCGTCAATGGCAAATACATCTATCCCACACCCATTGTTGATTGATTTACTACCCAGACCAAGTATTGAAGAGCTCGAAGCAACCGAAGTATGTTGTACCGAGCTAGGTCCTTCCTAGATAGATCCCATCATAGTGTTTTTAAAAGATGACATCTTACCTGAAGAAAAGAAAGAAGCCAACAAAATTAGAACAAAGTCACAGCGATTTTGGTTTTTCCCATCACTAGCATTGTACAACAAATCCTTCACAGGACCTTACTTGAAATGTGTCCATCTCAGTAAGGTCGAGGCATTTTTGTTCGAAATACACGAAGGCGTTTATGGAAGCCACCAAGGGGAAGATCGCTGGCCTACTGAGCAATTTCACAAGGGTATTAGTGGCCGTACATGCAAGCAGATTCAGAGAAATATGTCAAGAAGTGTGAGAAATGTCAGAAGTTCGCACATCAAATACATCTACCAGTCAGAAAGCTCCTACATTTGACCAGCTCGTGGCCCTTTGCAATCTAGGGCTTGGATATAGTGGGACCACTCCCAACTCCGCCAGGCAACAAAAAGTTCTTCTCGCGGCAAAAGACTATTTCACAAAGTGGGTGGAGGTAGAAACACTAGCATCCATAAAAAGAAAAAGACGTCACAAAATTTGTCTGGCAGAACATTATAACTCAGTTCGATATACCCAAGGCATTAATATTTGACAACGGTACTCAATTTGATGGTAAAATCTTTAGGGGCTTTTGCGAAGAATACAAAATAGAATTCTACAACTCTACATCGGCGTACCCCCAAGCTAAGGCCTCTAACAAAGTAGTCTTAGACGGTCTGAAGAAGAGGCTGGAAAGAGCAAAAGGCAAGTGGGCTGAGGAGTTTCCCTATGTTTTATGGGCCTACCGTACCACACTTCGGCGGTCAACTAGCGAAACAAATTTTTCATTGGCCTATGGCATGGAGGCAGTAATCTCACTGGAAGTGGGCCTCCCCACTATTAGAAGTGAAAATTTTGATCCAAACTTGAATGGTGAGGCCATAGCCCTAGAACTCGACATTACAGAAGAAAGAAGAGAAAGGGCATTGGTACACATTGTCTCATATCAACAAGAGTTATCCAGGAAATACAATAAAACAGTGCACCCAAGACAATTCAAGATTGGAGATTGGGTACTGCGCAAAGTAATGGGCAACACTTTGGTACTTAGAGATGGCAAGTTAGGCCATAACTGGAAAAGACCATATAGAGTGATTGATTTAGTAAGAAAATGAGCATATCACTTAAAAGATATGGACAAAGCTATTCTCAGGCCATAGAATATAGCCAATCTCAAAGTATTTTATTTTTAGCTTTTTCTTAAAACACTTGTAATTTTTTCCTTTTTCAATAAAACAAGTAGACTTTTTTTGGGTAAATTTTTTTTCTCTGTTTGTAAAAGTTGATAGCCTGACTGGGGGTAACCAAGAAGGTTGGCAGGTTTGACTAACACTTTTCTTTCTTCAGCCGAGATAAGGATCTAGTCTCAAGAAAGTTGGCAGGTTTGATCAACAGTTAGTGCGTTCTTCAGCTGAGATAATGATCTAGGCTCAAGACGGTTGGCAGGTTTGACCAACACTTTTCTTTCTTCAGCCAAGATAAGGATCTAGGCTCAAGAAGGTTGGCAGGTTTGACCAAAACTTTTCTTTCTTTAGTTGAGATAAGGACCTAAGCTCCAGATGGTTGGCAGATTGATCCACATCTTTTTAGCTGAGATAAACAATAAAGACAACAATCTCAGTTGCAAAGGTTTTGCAGTATCCCAAAGTTGTCATTTAGCTAAGATACTTATCTCGGTCAAAAAAAGTGGGTAGGATAAGGGAATGCCGAGCTAACTAGGCCGGCTAGGCTTGTAAGAAAGATGCTATACTAAAGGAAAGAAGTTTTGTGACCGAACAAAAAGATAGCAAAAGAGAAAACCAAAGATACTTCTATTCATTAGAAATTCAGTACAAGAGAAGGGCTTGTAGCTCGGTTACATTTTCATTGAGGAAAAACAAAATAGAAAAAAAGCAGGCAAAGAGGTCATCCAAATCGGCATCCAAATCACCCCGGACTTCGCCACTAGATAGGTCAGTTTGGATAGCTGCCTCTTGGGATAGCTCGGTCGCTGGCTCCACGTCAACTGTGCTTGGCACATTTTGGTCTAGCGGATCCACCGGAGCTTGCAGAGGAAGCTGGAAACTGAGGTCGTTGTTGGCAAAAGGGGCATTAGATGGATCTGGGGTCTCTTCCTCCCCCTTCTCTTGGAGAAACTTTTGTTGGACCGCGTTGGCATAGTCCGTCATGTAGCTCGGTATGAAGTGAGAGGGAGGGTTCAGAAAGATTTCAGTGTCATGCCCCGACCAAGCTTGACAGCCGTAGCCTTCCACCCGTATTTGAAGAAAATATCTTTTGCTGCTTCGCATTGCTGGACGTAGGCTTCTTCCCCCTCCTTGTAACCTCGGTCTTCAGCATCCTTCGCCTTATTCTTCTATTCCTGGATCTCGGCATTCTTCTTTTTTTCCAGTTTGGCTAGCTCACGCAAGTAACAGTCTTTTCTCTCGGCTGAAGCTTTTTGTTTATTAGCCTTAGCCGTGCTAACTAGCTTGGCCAGTCGTTCATTCTTTGCAACTACCACGACTAGTTTCTCTTTTAGTTCTTTCAGCTCAGCCGTCTTGGCGTTAGAGTCAGCCACGGTAGACCGCGCTGTCTTGCACAGTTCAAGCAAGTAGAGGGCTTACCAGCATTTGTGCGCTATATGGTTTTTCTGCAGTGTCTGCGGCTTAAATAAAGGGGTGTGAGGCTGCAAACCGAGCAAATTAATAGACTTAAGCTAGCAAGTAGAGGGCTTACCAGCACTATGGACTTCGAAGCGGACCAAATTGCTTTTAATTCGGTCAAATGATCGTGGTGCTCCATATCAGCTGGTAGGCAAAGGCTTTTGGAAAGGTTAAACGCGAGTATGTGGTTTTTCTCAGCAACCACTGAGTCCTTGATGGACACAACTTGGTCCTTGTAAGACATTGCTGGTGCCCATTCCGAGGAGCTCGCTCGGTCAAGTCGGGCAAGTTCTGGGCTCAACATCACGGGGTCAGGAAACACAGTCTCTTCTTTATCCACCAAATGTTGTGGCTCAGTTGATGAGGTGCGTGTGCACTTACTTGGCTGAGATGTGGTTCCCCTTGAGGTTGGAAGGGCGACCACGGTCTCACGCGGTTGGCCAAAGGAAGCTTGTTTAGTTTGGATTGCGATGGAAGTTTGTTCAGTGATAAGAGCTCGCACAACCCTCGTTTTAGCCATTTCTTGTTCTTCATTGAGAGGAATGAGGTTGATCTGAGGTAAGCTGGGATCTGGTTCAAGAGAAGGTTTAAGTAGGAAGTCTGTAACTCTACTTTTTCTCCTACCACTATAGCGGTACGTTGGCACTACTCCTAGAAGCTCAGTCCAATCACGGTGGCGATACCATAAGGCAACTCGTAGCACGGCTTAGTTAGCGTATGTGTAGTCTGTCTTCAGCCAGTTCAGATCTGCGGTGGAAAAAAAAAAGAAACTCAAATGTTAACACGGCTGCAGAATGGTGTTAATTATTACCACAAACCAAACTACGCTCACCAGGACTTCCTTTATTCCAATTGATGTTATAGCCCGGTATTGGGCCTCTTGATCCTCAAAGTTACTAGAGACCCAGTGAAAATCATTGTCATCCAGGTCCTTGTCTGGTGTACACTTGATGATTTTCTCTCGGCCTTTTCTGATACGAAGGTAATGGGCCCAACCGTCATCATTTTGACTGAACGAGTATTGATGAAATATCTTGGCTAATCCGAGGTTGAGGCCGAGCTTGCGGTCTAGCTCGGCAATTCCATTAATTATCCTGTACGTATTTGTAGACAATTAAGTGGGACATAATCTGGTTTGCCTAAGAAATTCGCATGGGCCGGACAGGGAATCTGAGCCCGGCCTTTATGATGGATATAAGTGTAAAAGAGATGAAGCTCGGTTTGTCCCAAGACGTGGAGTTTAGTTCGGCTAACTCGAAGTGTACGTCGTCAAGGATGTTGTATTCCCTTCGGAACTCAGCTATGGCACCGGGCGAACTCACAAGGAATTGGTATTTGCCCATAAGGTTGTCTATAAAAATCTGCTTAGCACTTTAGCCTGGCCTTGTGGTGAATGGTGTGCCTAGATAAAACCTAAAGTCTACATAGTGAAGAAACATAATGTGTTATGGCCAGCTAGTGACCGGGCTAAGGCAGCAGTGTAAATTAGTTTGTTCAACTAAATAGTGAGGCTGGGTTACGGTCGTGGCTAGATGTTCTCTTAGTTTAGTGGTACACATCTAAATGAGCACAAACAAGTTTGTAGCTCGGTTCCAGTATGATTTTGGATCAAAACCAGAATCATGATTGGATTTCAGTTCCAGGTAGTGGGCATTTTTTCCCTAAGGAATAAACTTGTGGGAGTTTTAATACAGTTTTGAGTTTTTTTTTGTATACAACAAATGCAAAAACGTTACAGACGCTATTGGAGTATTATCAATAAATTTATAGTTCCAAAACATGGAAAGTTATATAGAGCGCGAAGAAGTGCAATCGACTTACCAGTTTTTTGAATGAAGGAAACAACAGTGATAGGTACAAAGAGTTCTAGCAGCAGTGCTTAATCTTGAGTTGATGACGGTAATGAAGGTCCTAGGGTTTGAATAACTCAAAGGTGCAAGATTAGAATATAAGTCACAAGGATTTTGCAGGCTCGAAGATAAAATTGTGAATGATGACTGTTAGAAGGTGAGAGACTGTGTACGTAATGGAGGTAAAACGACGGGTCTTTTCAAAATTTTCTTGAGCAGTGTGATACGGCTGTTGCAGTACAAAAGGCAATTATCACACACCACGTGTCCCAGTAAGGACACGATGTCAAATATATGAGACGATGAGCTGTTCAACTAGCGTGGGTTTTTGAGGCCGAACTAAAATTAGCTGGATTGGATAAAACATTTTAGACTCGATCAGTTGAGTATTCTGGCTCAGTTAGTTTGAGGCATTTTAGCACGGCTTGAAAATAATAATCCCAATCATGTTTGGCAGATGGAATTAAGGGACAATTGAGAGGGTAAATTATATGTTTAAGTTAGGCCGAGCTAGGTCCATTTGTTTTAAGAGTTGGGCCGAGCTAAGTAAACTCAACTCGTTGGGGCACGCTTCCGGCTGAGCTAGGAGCTTCAGTTGCTCGGTCTTGAGGTATACAAACATTAGGCCGAGGTTTGGAACAGATGAGCTAGATGTAATCAGCAACTCAGACCGGGGTATGATTTGTATTGTACCGGACTGGGGTTTTATCTCGGTTAGGTACCATCTTGGTTTTGTCTAGCGTAGGGCAGGGCTATGCTAGCTCGTTTAAGTGTACTATCGAGCTGAGGTTGGAGGTTTGAGGTTTGAGCCATCTTACTTGGTTGGTAGTTGGTAGGGTGTTATCCTTGGGAGTATGATTCCTAGTAAGACTCTGCTAAGGAGAGTTGAAGTCCTACTAGGATTTGTGCCAGGTGAGAATCTATAAAAGCTCATAACAGAATCTATGTATAAGTATCACAATTCTTATCCTAGAATATACAGAGCTTTTGCGTCTATTGTCTATTTGTTGACTTAGGCATTGGAGAGGTTTCTGGCACACACTCGCCGCCTAGCTCATGTTTGTATTCTCAGGTGACAAAGCAACGACGTTTAGAGGAGTGCAAACTTGATCAACAGAATTATACGAGAAGATTATTTCGTGCTCGTACAGATAATATATTTCTTTATTTCTTTTTTATAATGGTTAAAAAAACAATTTAGGTTCGTTGTTGGTTTTTATAGATGTGAAGTCAAAAATAAATTATATATAATTCAAGGTATGACTAATTTGAGATTGAAAAGGAAAGTGCCAAAATAAATTATAATTATATATAATTTTAAAATATTTTTAAAAAAATACAAAGAAAAACTGTAAATATAAATTATAATTATCAAACAACCTAATTCTATTACAAAAAAATTAAATGAAAAATTGATCAAATTTAAATTTATAATTATTAAATATTTTTAATAAGCTATCAATTTTCTATTCAAGTTCTAGCCTGATCTGGTCTTAAATAGTTTTTTTAGATAAAAATATATCCTAATATCAATATTATGACATATTTTAAGAAGGGTAAATTATATCAATAATTCCCGCATTTTGTTTCTTGCGTCAATTTGATCTTTGTAATTTTAATTGGCTTGATTTTGACAATTAATTTTAGATTTTGTATCAATTTGGTCTAATTGATAATATCGGTTAAGGTTTTTAAAATAAAGTAGTTATTAAGTTGGTTGGCATTAACTTACCGAGTAGAACATATTTATAATTTTGTTTATAAAATCATAACAGATGCTACTCATGTGTGTATTTTTAATAAATTAAAAAAATAGCAATTATAACAAGGGTGATTTACATGTAAGTCCCAATTTGAGTGAAAAACCCTAGTTAATTATATTCTCTTGCTTCCAATTTAGGTTTCAATATTGATTTTGGTTCGATTGCTGTGAATGTTCTCAGATTCTTAGTGAATTTGAGTAAAAAACCCTAGTTAATCATGTTCTCTTACTTTCCATTTAGGTTTCAATGTTGAGTATCGTGCAATTGCTGTGAAGGTTCTCATATTTTGAGTCAATTTGAGTGAAAAACCCTAGTTAATAATATTCTCTTGCTTTCAATTTAGCTTTCAATGTTGATTTTGGTGCAATAATTGTTGTGAATGTTCTCAGATTCTTAGTGAATTTGAGTGAAAAACCTTAGTTAATCATGTTCTCTTACTTTTTATTTAGGTTTCAATGTTGAGTATCGTGCGATTGCTGTGAATGTTCTCATATTTTGAGTCAATTTGAGTGAAAACCCTTAGTTAATCATATTCTCTTGCTTTCAATTTACGTTTCAATGTAGATTTTGGTGCGATTGTTGTGAATATTCTCATCTACTGAATCAATTTGGATGAAAAACCCTAGTTGATCATATTCTCATCCTTTCAATCTAAGTGTCAATGTTGATTTTGGTACCATTGCTGTTAATGTTTTCAGATTCATATTGAATTTGAGTGAAAAACCCTAGTTAATCATTTTCTCTTGCTTTCAATTTAGTTTTCAATGTCGATTTTGGTTTGATTACTTTAATATTTTCAGATTATTAGTGAATTTGAGTAAAAACCCTAGTTAATCATATTCTCTTGCTTTCCATTTAGGTTTCAATGTTGAGTATCGTGCGATTGCTGTGAATGTTCTCATATTTTGAGTCAATTTGAGTGAAAAGCCCTAGTTAATCATATTCTCTTGCTTTCAATTTAAGTTTCAATGTTGATTTTAGTGCAATTGCTGTGAATGTTCTCATATTCTGAATCAATTTGAGTAAAAAACCCTAGTTAATCATCTTCTCTTGCTTTCAATTTAAGTTTCAGTGTAGATTTTGCTGCGATTGCTGTGGATATTCTCATATTCTGAATCAATTTTTAAAATCCTAGTTAATCATATTCTCATGCTTTCAATCTAAGTGTCAATGTTCATTTTGGTACCATTGCTGTTAATGTTTTCACATTCATATTGAATTTGAGTGAAAAACCCTAGTTAATCATTTTCTCTTGCTTTCAATTTAGTTTTCAATGTTGATTTTGGTTTGACTGCTGTTAATATTCTCAGATTCTTAGTGAATTGGAGTAAAAACCCTAGTTAATTATATTCTCTTACTTTCCATTTAGGTTTCAATGTTGAGTATCGTGCGATTGTTGTTAATGTTCTCATATTTTGAGTCAATATGAGTGAAAAACCCTAGTTAATCATGTTCTCTTGCTTTCAATTTAAGTTTCAATGTTGAGTGTTGTACCATTGCTGTCAATGTTCTCATAATTTCAATCAATTTAAGTGAAAAACCTTAATTAATCATATTCTCTTGGTTTCAATTTAGATTTCAATGTTGATTTTGGTACGATTCCTGTGAATGTTCTTAGATTCTTAGACAATTTGAGTAAAAAGACCCTAGTGAATCATATTCTCTTGGTTTCAATTTGGTTTTCAATGTTGATTTTCGTACGATGGTTGTTAATGTTCTCAGATTCTTAGTTGATTTGAGTTAAAATACGGATATAATCATATTCTCTTGATTTCAATTTAAGTTTTAATATTGAGTTTGACATGATTGCTATGAATGTTCTCAAGTTTTTAATCAATTTGACTGAAAAACTCTTGTTATTCATGTTCTATTCCTTTTGATTTAGGTTTCATCGTTTATTTTGATATGATTACTATGAATGTTCTTAGATTTTGAATGAATTTGAGTCAAAATCTCTAGTTAATAATATTCTCTTGCTTTTGATTTTAGTTTCAATGTTGATTTTGTCTTTATAGCCTTGAATGTTATCAAATTTAGATTTCATGAGAATGACATTGGATTAATTCTTTTAGGATACATTCTCAGTGTTAATATGTCGTTTATGTTGATTTTCCATACAGGAAACCAACCCATGAAACTACCAAGACTAAAAAGCAATGCAAAGAAAACAATAAGAAAGCATAAATAATCAACTTCGATAGACAAAAAGCAAAAGGGAAAGCGTAGAGAATGGAAACTAACTTTCAGATCAAACATGGTGACAATAGTGAAGCTATTACAGCACATCAAACTTAGGAACGAGCATATTAAAGGGTTGAAGAAAACCCCATTCTGGTTATTGTTTGATGCAATCATGAAGAACAAGTTGAATTATAAACAATGCAGAAAATATGATGATATTGCATTCAAAATAATTCAAACATACCAGCCAGACAGAAGTGGTTCTTTCCAGTTAGGATAAAAAACTGTAAAGCTAACAACAAACGACATCAAGTCCATCTTCGGTATATTTTGCGGAGATGAGCCGATGCATTTTGGTTATGGAAATAAAAGTATATCATCATTTCTGACAAAAAGATCCATACAAACAGAAAGGCTATCGAGCACAACCATTATGGACTTGTTACAAAAGGCATTGAAAGACAAGAAGAAAGAAGACACCGAAGATGTAATTAGGATGCTGTATATGTATACTTGTTTGAAGCTTTTTTTCTCCACATTAGGAACAACAGTTGGATGGGTATTTCTTAACTACATGGAAGACATAAACTCTATGAGAAAATACAATTGGGCAAAAGCAATAAGGAACACATTGATGTCTTTAATTGAAAAATACCACAAAAGTCCAATAAAAGTCACATGATGTGTTATGGCTTTCTTAGTAAGTACATCTTTACTCTATTCTATTAGTTTGTTGTTAATAACAAAGAGTATTATTTCTTATTCAAATGACAAAAATTCTTTACATTTGCTTTGTAATATTGGTTGCGTGAGCATACACTGATCATCCACCCTGAAGTTAACGAAGCATGCCCAAGGGTGATCAAGTGGAATCTTATCAAATTACATAAACGTATGAAAGTCATATCATTACATGAGTTGACAAGAAGACAGGTTACATTCTCATCTCATTTGAATTTCAATTCAAGTTGGGAAAAATCCTTATTTTTATATACTGAATTATTACTGAGAAACTTTTTAGTTTCCTAAACTTTAATTATTTCAAAAACTAATATCTACTGTATGTTGACCTACAAGTAAGTAGTGCTCGATTGAGTGGGGAAAGTGATGAAGAACATGATGACACTGAAAACGAAGAAGAAGAAGAAGAAAAAGATGCTGAAGCAGAAAAAGAATATGCTGAAAATACTGAAGACGAAGAACAAAAAGATACTGAAGAAAAAGATGCTGAAGAACAAGAACAAGAACAAGAACAAGAAAAAGAAGATCTTGAAAATATTGAAGAAGAAGAAGAAGAAGAAGAAGAAGAAGAAGAAAAAGAAGAAGACAAAGCTGGTCAAGATGCTGAGGAATGCCACTAAGAACGAAAGCCAGCAAATGAAGACTTTGATGGCTTCTGCAACATTATGATCAATGATGCACCTGATGGAGAAGAACACATTCATCAACAAACACTTGAGAAACTTCAAACTGAGAACAAGAATTTACAATTGACAACACAGTGAAGACCATCCACATAAATAAACTTGAAGAGGATAACAGGCTACTCACAGCACAAATACGATAATTGAAAGATGAAAATTCTCGATTGCATAACCAATTGGTTGAAAAAGAAGTCCATGAGATCACCCAAGAAGTTTGTGGAGGAAAGCATTCTGGGATAGATACAAATAATGAAGGTCATACAATAAGAGATGAAAATTCTCAAGTGCTACCGAAAGAGGTCCATGAAAATTCTGAAGTGGTCGACAAAAAATTCCATCAGAAAGTGGTTCATGAGATAACACAATAATCTTTTGCAACAAAAGATTGTGAGACAAATACAAATGCGAAAGATTGTCAAAATTCTCAGTTGCAGAATCAGTTAATGGAGGAAGAGGTTTATGACTTAACCCAACAAGTTTGTGCAACAAAAGCCGATGATCTGACAGAATCAGGACAAACAAATCTACAGAATTCCATGATTAAAAAGATCAAAACTAAAGCAAGGAAGACTACTGAGATATCAGATTATGAGTATAGAGGCAAGAAAGTTAAAGTTGAGAAAGAGAAGGAACACAAAGATGAGACAATTTCTAACAAGTATGTTGTGGCTCAATTGTTACCTCCTGAAGATAAATATAAACTACAAATTCTTTGGAAAAAAAAAGCAAACAGAATCAAGGTATAAACTATGATTTGTCGAAACTGAGAAATAGATCTATTTTTTAAAAATATTTTGACTTAATTATTAACAATTTTTTTATTATTTTGTAGTGCTTGTATATAGTTTGGTGCAAGATATGACAATTGTGTGTTTATTAATGATATCAAGAGCTTGGTAAAAGGAACTGACATATCCAATTGTGTACGTATAAAATTTGCAATATTTTAACACTGAAAAACTTTTCATTAATTCATTAACATTACTTTTGTGTTCCAATTTGACAGACAATTGATACATATGCTGAGATTCTTGAAAGAGAATCACAAGCACAGAATTCTGGTAATGGAGCAGAGCACAATGACAAATCTTTCGTACTATCAAGTCTATATTGGGTAAGGAATAAATGTGCATTTGTCAATTCTATACATTATCTTCCTTTCGATTTTGGTTTCAAAGTTGATTTTTTGTGTTTGTTATCATTACTGTGAATGTTTTCAAATTTTTATTTGGGTATCATTGCTAGGAATATACCCAGATTTTAAAACAATTTGAGTGACAAATCGTAGTTAATCATGTTTTGTTACTTTTGATATTTGAATATTGAGTTTTGTACCATTATTGTGAATATTCTCATATTTTTTTGTAAAAAACAGCCAATGTTGAAGAAGAAAACTTCAAAAAAAAGGAAAAAGATTTTGAAAAATACTTTGCAAGAATCCCTCTCATGTAAATACATCCATATCCCCATCCACAATTCTAATCATTGGACATTACTTATTATTGACAAACATTTGGGGACTTGGAAACATTTTAACTCTTTGAGACCAAGAAAAAGAAAGGACAAGTACTACAACATTGCATATCAACTGGTAAGAACAATTTCAGATTACCATTACAATAATCAGATGTGAATCATTACATACTTTATATTGATTTTTTTTTACAGCAAAAAATATCAATGAATACATGAAGGATACACCTTGTCAAGCAGAAAAAAAACATGGAATTGTGATGTGAAGATTGAATCAGTCAAATATAGCCCTCAACAAGAAACAATGACGTATGTTATGTTTATTCTAACTAACAAATTTTAATATCTTTTTCAAAAAATTTTATTTTTTCCTTAACTGTGTGAAAAATGATTTCTGTAAGGCTGACTGTGGAATTATTGTTTACTACATCGTAAGACAATACATAAGGCATCAACCAATTCGAAAGACATTACCACCAGGCACATCCACAAGACTGAGAGCAGACATAGTACATGAGTTCCTCAGTGGTCCACAAAGATCAATCAGAGTCAAGTAGAGTCAAGATTGCAACATTCATTGAAATCTTTTTTGATGTGTAACTCAATGAACTCTTTTTTGTCATACTCTGATACAATGACTAATGTTTCTGTTGATAGTTGCAAGCATATCGCCTCATAAACATGTTACAATTTATGTAATGTGTAATGGAATAATTTGTCATACTCTCAAAGATATATGCACTAGGGCTTTCTTGATTTTTTGTCCATATATTCAGTTTCTATTATCCTATTCCTCACACTACTATATCGAAAAAGTGAAAATAGTGTTACAAGTAAAAATAGTGGACACAAGACTTTACTGTATCAAAATTAGTGCTTTGTTGATGTTTTTGTTTATATTTTCAGTTTGTATGCAATATTTTGTTGCCTCACAATATTATCACAATCACTTATTTTGAAATTAAAAACTTAAAACTGAGAATATTTTCAATTTTATAAAGTGTTCACTCAACTTTCAAAACAACAATATTATGACAACAATTTATTTGCTGCCTTACAATATTATCACAATTTGACAAGCTAAAATTCGAAACAAAGAATATTTTCACTTTTAGTCCACTGTTACTTTATTCAAAACATAAAGTATTGATCATATCTATTTAGAATATTAATTCACATTCATTCAACTGATCACATTTATAACTGGTTCCAATTCATAACAAGAGCCTTACACTATTATCACAAAATCAACTATTTTAAACTACAAACTTAAACTAAGAATATGTTCACTTTTTATACAATATTCACATAATCTTCAAAAATAAACATTCAACAGTCAAGTTTATTTACAAAAGCCAACCAAATAAATAATTCACATGAAAAACAAACACAAAGCCAACCAAACAATATTATCACAAACAATTTCAAAATTAAAATTTGAAACTAAGAATATTTTCACTTTCAATTCAGTGTCACTTTATTCAAAACATAGAAGATTATTACTCAGCTCTCTACAGTACAAACTGCTACTTCAAGAAATTTATGAATACGAAATTTTTACAATCACAAAGCAGCTACAAAAAATCGCAAAGCCTTCTTACACGATTTCTTATTGTGATTGTAAACCTTCCCACATCTACCACAAGTAATTTGCCTTACTTTCTCACCATTGGAACAAATCCTCTTCATATTTGGCCTTCCTGGTTGCTTCTTAGACAAAGGAGGAAGAACAACATCACTATCACCATCAACATTACAATCTGGTTTCCAAATTAAAGGAACATGATATATGGGAAAAGAATTGGACTCTCGATAACTTTGAACATAGTAGTATTGATCAACAAATAAACTCAAATCATGTCCACTCTTTTATATAGCACCAACTGCATGTGCACATAGAAACCCTTTCAACTGCTACTCGCCACAAAAACATATTCGTCTACTAATGTCAACTGAAACAGATGGATGTGAATGCACCTCATAGACATCATTCCTAGATGAACTAACAATCCATGGCCTCAAAGTATTAAAACCATCATGCAACTTGGACTCTATTTTGGGGCATATCACACCATTCCATTTATTAACAAGTTCTCTCCTCTTAGCAATTTTCCTCATCAACTTAATTCTTACACTATTAATAAACTTTGTGATAGGCAAGTGGCGTTCCTCTTGTATCCACGAATTGAAATATTCAGCTACATTTAACCACATCTCTCCAAAGCGTTGCCCTAAAAAATATGCATTACTCCAATGATCATATGGTATGTTATCTAAAAACTTTTCAACTCTTGACCTATCTTGAGTCTTTAACTCAACAAAACATTAATGAAATGTTTCTTCAGTTGAAGTATATGCACATTTCTCAAACAGAGTGGTCAGCTTTTCTTTCAATCCATGAAACATACCACGCAAATGATGCCTCGAGTTAATCTTCAAATGATATAAATAATAAGCATGAAAAGCCATTGGGAAAATCTTTGGCAAAACTTCAACTAATCCAAGGTTATGATCTGACATGAATGTAATATTTTGTTCTGGTGAAACAATTGTACTCAAATGCTCAAAAACCAACACCAGTTATCTTGATTCTCTGAGCCAACAACTGCAAAACAAACAGGAAAAAACCCTGCATGTACAAAACAGAAAAAATGAGAATATTCTATTATTCTTAGAAAATGATAACACTTTAACATTTAAAATATCAAATCCTAAAATGAATAACTGAAAAAATAAAAAATGCATATACAACAACAATATTATATAAAATTTAAAACATTCAATCATATTTCTAAATTAAGAACTTTCTCAATTTCAGAATAGAGAAAACAGATTTCTTAGGTACCTTGATTTCCATCTTTTCTTGTAGCAGCAAGTAAATTTCCTTTAAATCTTTCCTTCAAAAATGTGCCATCAAGGAATAAGAGAGGTCGATAATAATCAAATCCGCTAATGGAACCATGAAAAACAACAAATAATCTCTTAAATTGTTTAGTATCATCGTCACACTCAAACTTAATATAACTCCCTGAATTGCAACTCTTTGCAACATCCACATACCATCTTAACTGGTCAAAGACATTAAGTAGTCTCCAAAAATCTCACATTTTGCTTTCTCTACCCCCAACCAAGCTTAACGATAACTAACTGTCAGCCCATACCCAACTTAAAATCCCGAACAACATAAACTGGACGTGTCAATGGATTGTCACGAATACCTTCAACAATCAAATCAGCAACTAAATCAGAACTCATACGAGAATGATTCATAGTACGTACTTCAGCACCACATGTGTGGACATTGTTCAGCTTCCTTATATAAAAGAACCCATTAGCATTCTCCACTCTACCATGAACATTCTACATACAACCTTTTGTCGCTCTAAACAAATATTGTGCGGTAACACGAACTTTATCATTTTTAACAAATATGAACTCAAATCCACACTCAATAGAAAACTTTGACAATGCATTATGAAATTCAACAGTTCCACCTTCAAATTTCTGTCCTACATGTGTAATACTAACTGCCCAACCAGCAGACAACATTATTTTTTCCTTGTGTCGACAAAATGATGACAACATATCAACCTCTTCTTCAACCTCCAACCTCGAATTCCTTTTGGAGGATGTAGATGCTCTGTTTGACAAGTTCACAGACTTACTGCTGTCATGAGACAATGCAATATCACAAACTTCAAGATCCAACATTGATTCTCTTTCTCTATAATCCAATCTTTTGTTAAGAGAATCACAGTCAATGGTTGGGTCTTTTACTCTCATAACAACATCAATACACTTTGAATCAAAATGCATAACTAATGCCAACAACAAGTCTAACTCCTCATTGTTGTCCAACGTACAATTAGAATGTCCAGGCAATGAGTAAGATAGACAAATATTATCAGATTGCAAATTATCTCATTTCAAACATAGCTTATCAACTAACTGATCATATGTAACATTTTGATCAATCTTAATTGCAAATGTGCAACCATTATACTTGCACAACAAAAAAGTAGGTGTACTCGTACAACCTTCACTCATCTTTCAAACAAAATAAGAAAAAAAGATCATATCAATAAAAACCAGAACAAATACTTCATAACAATACTAAGAACTTTATCAGTTTTCACAAATCACGTTTTTAATTCATAAAATACCTAACCAAACCGAGAAATCATCCAGCAAATCATGTTTTCAATTCGTAAAAACGAAATTATTCAACATATTCTCATAAATAAATTCAATCAAAACTAAAGAAAATTCTAAAAATACGTAATATACAAAATTGAAACAATACATACTTATAAACTAGATCGAAGATCAAATATTCAACAAATTAATTCTTCAATTTATAAATCGAAATCGCACATAACAATCTCCAACAGATTTCAACTCAAACAGCGAACCAAACTAAAAAATCCTTCAAGATCCTCTGCTATTCGAATCAAAACTGAGAAATCAATTACGTATAATAGCTAACCAAACCAATAAATCCTTCATCATTCATGATTCGAATCTTCACCTACTTCCATAACTGATTTGTTAACTGATATGTTTTTTCTTTTTAGTGAATAACGTGAATGCTATTTTATATATTTTTATTTATGTTAAAGGGCAAACACGTCTTTTTCCCTACAAATGGGACTTATTGGTTTAAATTTTTTTTGATAGGACCTAAGCTACAACCAAACATGTTGATAGGACTTTTAGGTAATTATCTCTTATAACAATTAGACCAAATTGAGACACAATTATAAATTTAGGATCAAAATCAAGCAAATTAAAATTGCAAGGAAAAAATAACATAAGAGTTAAAATATAAGGACTACCAATGTAATTTATTCTTGTAAGAATAACTACATGATTTCTTAATTAATTTAAAAATTATTAATAAATATACCAAACAAATATGTACATAATTCCTATTTGTGTAATAATTTTTAAAAAAAATATTTACTAATTAAAAATTAAATAAATAGGTGGGCCTACTAACTTATGGATTGGACATGAATTAGACGATTCTCCAAGAACTAGGCTTAAATCAAGAATTATTGGCAAAAAAATCGACTTGAACTAAATTTTTTTAACTATTTTTTAATATTTAATCTAATATTAAAACCCTTCAAATTTACTCATATCAGTCATGAATTGATAAAATATGATAAAATTTAAATTTATTAGGACTAGAATATGACCTACAATTTAGGGTAGCTCTATCTTAGATAATTTTTTCATCCATAAATATATAACTATTCATTTAATTGTTTTAAACATAAATATATAGTTTTTTTTAAACTAAGTTCAATATTTTTAATTATTATAAAAAATACTTACAATTATCTATTTACTAATTTAATAAATAGATATTAAATTTACGAAACTCATAAGACAAAATATATTTATTTATTATCATAAATATAATTTTTGTGATTTATTTTTTAATTTTTACCAATTAAATTATGACATGTATTTGTTATTAATAACTTAGAGCACACAATTAATGACATAAGAATAAAAAAAATTCTCTTATATGTAATTGTGATAAAAATAAATAAAATTTAATTGATTCTAAATTATTTTTACTAAATATTCTTGATAATTTTTTAGATTATTATTTAATTTTAAAAATTAGCTTTTGATTATTTATTTCTACCAGGGTAGATGGGCCCAAACTATTTTCATTTTGTCATAATAAATTCATAACTAACTAAAATGCTTAGGCCAGTTTGTTTTAGATATAGAAGGAGGGGTAGGAGTAGAATAGAGGTGATATCTATTTAATATTATATTTGTTTGTAGATTTAGGGAAGGGATTGAGATGGATGAGGGGATTAGATTGGGCCTTGGGAGGGGGATTGGGATGGAAGAGGTGGAGTTAGTATTAGAAAAATAGTTCGTCGCACTAGAAATTATTTATTTATTTTTTAATTTTTTACATGTTGGACATTTTTTTTAAACATTAATGTTTAATTTTTTGTATTTTTCGTTAAGTAAAATCATTGCTTTATTTTTTTCTAGAAATTTTTTATTTTTTATTTTTTTTTACATGTTGGGCATTTTTTTATTGAACATTAATGTTTAATGTTTTTGTATTTTTTATTCGTTTTATTATTTTATATAAAAATAATTTAACAATCCTCATACTAACAACTATTATCAAAATAAATATAATTCTACTTAATCCCTTCACTATCATTCTCCTTATTAACAATTTCTCTGCTATTAATCTCCTCACTATAAATTTTTTTTATTCTATCTCTGAAAACAAATAAGGCCTCAAATAGTATTGGTACGATAATTTTATCATTAATAGTATAGTTTTTGGTATTAGTTTCTAATATTTTCTTTTATTAAATATTGATGATAATAAAGCATAATTAACATACTTTATTTAAATATATATTTTTCAATTGTCCCTTTACCACAACAAACACACCACTGTAACCGCTTCATCATCGTCATCATCACTATCTTGCTATCACATAACTACCTTCATCGGCCATGCCCCACGCCATTTTCATGTTTGTACCAATTCATGAGTTACGTTAGCCACCATAAATATTTTATCAAATATTCTATGTAAGTAAAAGACCTATATATATATATGTGAATTTGCGTGAATCTATGAGGAGAAATATTTTGTGCTTTTAAAAACTGTGTCCCTAATGTCCCTAATTTTTAATTTGGGCAATTTTTTTTTTTTTTTTACTTGATATGGAAATTAGGGGGATTAGAGGGAATTTTTTTAGGAGGATGAAACAATGCTCATCTATGAGAGGTGTAGTAGAATATTGGGTAGTGATTCATCCCACTAAATTTTTGACCACTAATAGCACTAATAAATTAAAGGAAAAAAACAAAAAACAAACTCAAACCAAAACATTACATCATTTTGGTGGGACCCCCTGTGCCACATCATTAGTGATGCTCTAGTGCTCCTAATTTAGAGCTCTAAAACATTATTGGTAGAATATTTAGTAGAATATTTGGGATATATAACATTTCTTTAATATGTAGATTTGATTGTTATTTTTAAGGTATTTATGGATTAACTTAGACTTTATTTGTCAATTATATATTTTAATTAAAGAGTCAAAAAATTACTATAAATTGTTACATTATTCTTTTTATTTTTTATACATCTTTTTGTAAAAAATTTAAAAATTATTAAAATAATCTATTTCTAAACAATTTGAAATTAACAATAAATTCTTTAAATTTCCCTAAATGTAGTAGCGCCAAATTTATACTCACTATAACCATATTATATAGTTCAATAAAAATTAATTTTACATATACAAGTATTTCAAAAATGTTACACAAAAATACTTCAGATTTCATAATATACTCTAAACCAGCTTCAAAAAAATGTTCAATTGTTTAAAAAATATTACATACTAATTACTGTACAAATATAAAAATCAAATAAATAGTGAAAAATATAAATGAACCATATATAATAGAATAAATATTTTTTTTTAAGAAATACCCAACGAACAAGTTAGAATAAAATTGGGGTTCAAGAAAACTTCATTCATAAAAATTTATAATTTGGTTCCATGCCATTATTCCCTTTTTAGTCTTAATTTATGAATCAAATCATAAGTAATTATTCTTAATTATTTAAAATTAAAATCTAACAATTAAAAAAAAAAAAAAAATCAAACCAAGGGATTTGAATTGATCTGGATTGATTTATCAATTTCACCTGTTTTATAATAAAAAAATGTTTGAATGCAAGACAAGTTTAAAAAAAGACTAGTCCAAAGCGCAGTTTAACGTCGTGTTTGGAAATTTTAATTTTTAGCCAAAAAAAAAATTAAAAAGACATTACAAATTATTACATAATTTTATTTATTAATTTTTTTGTACATATTTTTGTAAGGAGGAATATTCCATCAAATACAAAATCTGGATTGGAGAGGACTGTTTGGGCCCGTGAGGCCCATCACGGTATTTGAACCGTTTATTTTGTTAGGTATGTCATGTATTTCATTTGTAAAATGTTAAATAGGTAACTTATTTAATTTATCATATTTTTTATTAAAAAAATGAATGATAATTGTATTTTAAAAAAATAAATCATATATTTTTGTAATAACAAAAACAATATATTAAACATGTTGAATCAATCTAATTTTTTTAAATAAAATACATAAAATACATAATAAAATAAATAATTTAAATTATCAAACCACATGACCAAACAACCCCTCTAGTCCAGATTTGTGACTAAAAGGAATGTCTCACCTTTTCGTAAAAGTAAGAAAATTAATTTCCAAAGTATCCCTAAATAAGCCCTTAAAAAAATAAATAAAACCTATCCCTAAATAAGATTTTATTTTTTTGGAACCCTAACCTAAAGTGAAAAGAACTGGTCAATTTTATGCCTCCAAAGATTCGAATTGTACAAAACAAACAAAGCTTTCCGAACCAGTGAGAAATCAAACCCAGCAAAAATGTTGTTTCATTTCAACAAATTTAGCATTCTATTCACGACTTCCATACGTCTATAATCTATTCGATCAAGCTCTTTGATTCCCCTCTCTATTGCAGGTGCTCTCTCATCGTTTTGGCGCTTTTCCCTCACTTTCTCGCCCTCCAAACAGACCCCAATGCAATTTTCCCACTGAATTTTCCTCTCATTTTGATCAGTAAGTTAACAATTTCAGTGACACACTTGTTTTCTTCCATTGTAGGATATTCATGAGCTTTAACACAGAGCTGAGCTGAGATCATGAGATGAGAATGAGAAGAAAGTGTAGGCTTTGGTGGCCTACCCACCTCTCATCGACTCATCCAGCTTCCTCGATCTTCCTCTTTGGGTGGTTTGTTTCGTCCCCCTCGGCTTCTCTCGACATCGTAGTGGCTTTTGCTTGCGATGAGGCTTCACTCTCTTCAATCCAATCTCGTGTTGAGGTATAAACTATAAGAACCCAAGTTGAAACCTTAGATTTGACCCATTTTGGCCGATCATTTTTGTAATTATTTGGTGAAACTACACTCATAATTCAAGTTGTATGTTAGAAATGTGAATTAAATTCAAGTTAATTTGTTCTTTGAGTGTTTAGCTGCAATGAAGTTTAGTTTTCTAGCAATAACAATTGTGAGCTATGTCGCAGTGTGGTGTGGTGTGGTGTGGGTTCAACCTAAGGATGTTGCCGGTGTCTTTCGTGGTTGAAAAGGAGGTTGGGTGGGAAGTGGCCGAGGGGATGTTGTGTTTGAAGTATAGATTTTTGGGTGTCTTGTATAATTGGGTGTTGGGGCTGGTGGAGCCAGATTTCTGTTCGTTTTGAGAATTTTTAGACTCTCTTCGTGATTAGGCTGCGTTGGTTGGTTGTTTATATCTTTGTATTTGTTAAATTGTTAGCATCAGCCCGATGCTCTTCTTTTAATAATATTTTTTAATTTTTAAAAAAGGGTAGTACGATTAGGGTTTAGTAATTTGGGTCTTGTGGTTGTGTGATGAGAAAGGCATGCACAAGCTAGTGCTTGATGGGTTATTTAGTAAAAAAAATTAATTCTAAATTATTTTGGTATATCTAAAATCTTTACCGCTTATAGTTTTGATCTGCTGATGTACTAAACTACAGCTCTAGTGGCTGTAGCCGCCGCCCTACTTTTCATATGATGGGAGACCAACCTATGTAAGAGGGAGGGATGTGAAAGCAAACACTTATGCCTTGGATTTAGCAATTCCCATGGTCAGGAAGCGACATATCTGTAGTGCAAATTTTCTCATTCTTGTGAGCCATATGGGTTCTGTGATACATTGCTAATTTTGCAAGTTCTTTAAAGGATTTAGGCTTGTTTATAATTTCTGACATTGATGAGCACATCTTTCTGTCAGGGGATCATCTGTGAAACTAGTGGAAGTATGCCTGTATCTTTGCAAGATAAATGCATGTTCTCTTTGCTTGGTCATTGTGCAGTAGATTTGAGCTGCAATGGTCAATCACCGACAGCTGGAGTGGAAGAAAATAGTCGAATTAACTCCACTAATGGTAATATATGTACACAAAGCAGTCAATATATGTTAGATAAAAAATACGGACGCTGGAGCTGTGGATGCTACAAATATGATGGATTATTAGACCATTGTGAACTGATTTCTGCAGAAAAAAATAATTGGATCCAGCTAGCATATGATTCTCATGGATATATTGGTAGAAAAATCAAGTGGATCCCTAAATTGCATCACATACATTGGAATGGGCAAAGAGTGTCACATTTTGATGTCCACGTATGTAAGTCATGATTACCTTCCTGCACACTCAAGTTATGTCACATCTTGTGGTGTTTTAACTTCCTCGTTTGTCTAAACAAATTCAGGTAATAGTCTATGAAACTCCCATGGTTGGCAGTCACCATTTTTCATTGGGGTTTTGGAGTTCTGAACAAGTGAAAAATCCTCTGAAGAAACCTAAGTGGTTTGAAGAACTTCATCAAAAGCAGCCACTCCTGGACTTGGTAATGTTGTTTGTGAGATATCACATGTTTCAACTGTTTGCGCAATTATTTATTTGCTTCTTGATTTTTGTTTTTTAAAAATTTTATTCAGGACACGGTGGTTCTGGCAATCAACTGTGCTAATGCTGCCAAATTATTCTTTGAAGGACATGTGGGCCCTGAAAGATCTACTGTTCGGTTCCCCATTGTTTACATGTAATCTCTTCTCGAATTTGATTTCTTTCTCTCTCTCCCCTGTGGCATCTTTTGATTTGCATGTTTTAATAGCCTAAATTCTTGCTTTTCAGGTGTGTTAATTTGACATGGCAACTGTTGGCCATGTCAATTGCTTCATTGTCCACTTTATTTTTTATAATTTTTCAGTTTCTTCATGTCCTTTTGAGCTCTAAATCTCAATCATGGATGTATCTCACATTGGAAAAGGCATTCAGCAAAACATGGAAAAATATTCAAATCCGCTGTTCTCAAATATTGTATTGGCCAATCCTCCTTAAAGATGACTGTCTCAGGTAATGTAAAGGTCTGTATGCCTATGAGTTATTTGATTGAGGTATAAGTTTTGCAATATTTGATTCATTTACTAGCATTCCAATTGTCATGTCAGATGTGATTCTGAATTATGATGGAAATTAGACATGTAGTAGACACTGACATTTTGTTGGATTCAGAGCATTGGAATGTTGAGCAACGTCAGCCATATCTATAATGATGTAACTTGATAAATTTTGAATTTGTGTCATTTATTACATGGTTGAAATTTATATTGATGTCAAAATACACGTGGGCACGAAGTATGTACAAATTCATTTGTCGGCACCTTTGTTATCAGTTTTGTTGTTATTCAGATTGTGAGAAATAATAGCACATCACTGATCGGTCCAACCTGCTTGTTGGATTTCAGGTCCACTGACATGGTTTAAGATCTTAAACTGATTACTTCAGCAGATGGCTTCCAAGTTTTGCATTAAAGAGAATATAGCTTAAATTGCATAAACATTAGATCAAATTTATTTTTAGCCAAGGAGACCATGATATAGTGTATATGTTAGCAAAAATAATACCTAAACCAAGCATTGACTGCAAAGGAGTTATAATAGAACATAAAGGGTAACACAGTGCAGTTCTTGATAGCTAATTAAAACGAGTAACAAAGTTGGTGACTTATAGCATAAATGTTCCACATATCTGTGTAGTTGTTATATGCCTATGCAAATGCTGTTGTTTGTTATCTGTATAATGTTGGAATAGGATCCTATAACATCTTCTCTCATTATTTCGAATTTTGTTGATTTGTAAGGTCTCACTCATGTGTGGAATACGCGGAGAAAGCTACATTCCATAAGCATTCCATGTGGTCAAGTGTTGCTATTGATGTTCTTTTGGGCTACTTTCTTGGTATAGCATTATTCTTTCATGCAGAATCTGCTTGCCTATGGGTTTCGAACTTTGCCGATGACATAACAAACTATTTGTTGCGTACGGGTTGTGTGTGGTTGATGGGTGTGCCTGCGGGTTTCAAGTTGAACACTGAACTTGCAAGAGTTCTTGGCATGATCTCTCTTAATGCAATCCAAATTTGGTCTACTCTTTGGTTCTTTGTGGGTTCCCTCTTCATTCATTTTGTTGAAGTACTTGCTATATCAGCGGTTGTTTTTGGTTTGACTACACCTGCTGCTCTTATCATAGACATGATTTTGTTGGCAACATTACATGTGTCAACTCTTCACTGGTTAATATCACACTTGTATTCTCACCAGATACAGGCAATAACTGCTTTATGGCGCCTTTTCAGGTATCACTATGCTTTGAACTGTTGATATTCTTGAATTTTTTTTTTTTTTTTAAGGAAATTGTAACCAGTCTATGCTTTTGAGAAACATAAATTGCAGATTTCACTAGGCAGGCAAGGGGAGAATTTTTCTTTTTCAGTAATTGGGGGAGATAGTAGGAATGCTTCTAAATCTCATTATTTAGCATTTATATTTTTGATTTTGAGGTGGGATTTGTGAATCTTTCTGCCAAAGACAGTTGTTTCTCCAATTGGCTTCAACTCTTTCGTATATGTATCCTATGAGCAAACAAACATGGCATAGTTTTTTATGAAGAAAAACTTGTCAGTTTCTATCCATAACTGAAAAGAACCCTTCCATGTACCTGCTCAACTGGTGCAAAGGGGTTGACTGCATCATTTACATTCCCACTTGTAGCCATTATCTTCAAGTAATTCATGTTATGGTGGTATAATTTTGTGGTGGTTTCAATGGTTTGAGCAGGGGTCGAAAGTGGAATCCTCTTCGTCAGAGATATGATAGTTATGACTACACGGTGGAGCAACACATAGTTGGCTCTCTTCTATTTACACCGCTCCTACTTCTACTACCAACGACTTCTGTTTTCTATATTTTCTTCACCATTATGAAGACTACCATCAGCTTTGTCTGCATAGCAGTTGAATTCATTACATCTGTCATTCATGCAACACCTTACATCAAGATTTTTCTATGGTTTGTGAGGCCAAGAAGATTTCCCTCTGGCATATGGTTTGAAATTATATCCTGTCAGAGTACCGCTGTTGATCCTATGGACATTGGATGTCTTCATGATACTTCTACACCATCTGAGAGGACATTGCAAAGAACGGACAGTGTTTTGGTTTCATATCTTCACAGCAACTTTTCGAATATAAGTGAGGCCTAGATCTATCATTTTTGTTTTGGTTGTCTACTGACATAGTTTATAATTCCTGTACGGGGATGCATGGTCTTATTTGATTGACGATGACCATTATTCTCTAATGATCCTAGTTTGCTTTCTAGAACCATATATATTTGTTTTGAAGTTGGCCTTGTCTTGTTTAGGGTTTCCAACTGCTTGAAAAATTTTGTTGAAACCTCATGGATATGAATTTTGAAAATATTTGCCCGAACCTGTCCAAATTTGTGTTATGTTTTTTAATGGCTAAATTTCATTTTGTTATTAATTCTCTCTCTCTCTCTCAATAAATTCATTCTTGTACTGACTTGTTGGGAAATATATTTCAGGACAAGTTGTCTGGCCTCACTATAGATATGTATTTTCTGTGGTTTCTCGGTCATTTGTTGCCTCATCAGCATATGGAGTTCTCACCGGGAAAAGGTGAGGTTTCCTTTCTGTCTATATGATCAATTCTGATTGCACTATGGCTCCATGCTTTCTGGGATTTTAATCCTCTCTCTGAGAGACACACACAAACATTGTACACATTTTAATTATTTTTGACTCCTATAGGATCCCATCTGCTCTGGGGACTGGTCTTCCTTCAACAATGCCGTGGATGTTGATCCCATATAAAGAGTATTGGCTCACTTGTCGTGATGCAGTTCTTGCATGCAAGGCAGATCGTCACTGTGATTCATTTCAATAATTGAGCAGCACATTTAGTTAGAGTTTTTCTTCTCTTTCTGTTTTTTGATTCTTAATTTGTAAATTCTTTCTGTTGATCACACTGAGAGTTTAGGCTCATTCCGCTCATGTTAAGGTTCAATACTAGGCATAACATCGATTCAGTTTTGAAAGGTTCTGTATTGATTCAGTTTGTGTTAGGAGGGAGAAATTTGTTTTGCTTTTCTCTCTCTCTCTCTCTCTCTCTCTCTCTCTCTCTCTCTATTTTGGTTTTGATTTTGATTTTGATTTTGGGTTTGGGTTATGTTTTTATATCTTGCATCTCATTTGACCTGCCAAGATGATGATGGTGATGATTGTCATGCACTGCCTTGGGACACATGTTTGAGATGCTACTTGGTTTAATACTTGCTAGGTAGAGCTGGGTAGTAGATTATTTATGTTTGATTTGAAAACTTGAAAGAGTTTCAAAATATGTTTAAATTTTACTTGTTTAGCTTTGCAGTTGATCTCAAACTAGAATGAGTTCTAAATTGTGCTAACTTGGTTTGTTTATATAATTAGCCAATTTGAAATAAATTTTTAGCGAGTCAAACGCCAGAGTTTGCTCTACGTAATCAGGATTAAGTGGGTGGATTGTTTTGAGAAATTCTGTAACCATAAAAGCCATAATTCTACTCAATGGTCATTTGCATTATTTGTTAAACTATATAGTGAGTTTGTTTTTTCAGATCACCAAATTGGATTGAATTTTGAATACTAATCTATGCAATTTTGAATTTTGAATGCTAATCTGTCTAAAATAGCTAGTTGTACCATCAGAGTCATTCCATGCTACTGTTGGATCAGTGGCGTCCACATTCACATTTTGGGGCCCTTGATACAATGATTTACATACGCTCTTTCTAAGTCCAAATTTCACTCTCCTCATCTTAAAATAGTCCTGACCGTTAGATCATGTATTGATCATATATTAGATTGTTAAGATACAGAAGTTTCAAGACATAATTCAATATTTTCAAGTATTTAGAGAGATGAAAATTTAATGACAGAAGATCTCACGTAATATACTATCATTTATGAGAGGTAAAATAGCATTCAAGTGAATTAATTCTATACAACTTTTTCCTGTTTTGAAAGTATAAATTGATTCTATACATCTTAAAAAAATAACTTTGATCCAAATCGTTCTTTACATCTAAAGCACAACCAATGAAACACGAAAACATCCACAGCTGATGTAGTTCCACCGTGATAAGAAGGATTACAATAGATGCAAAGATAGCCGCCTACTGGTGACAAGTGCAAAAATCCCAGAAACATCCTTACTCTGAATTCAGTTTAATGGTGAACCAAGTCTGAAGATACAATATAGGCCACAATGACAGTTATGTCATCAATTTTGCCTCCTGTTAATTTATATCCTGCCTCTTGAGCTGCTTTTGCAAAAGGACTTTCAGCATCACAATCCACAGATCTGTAGTATGCAAATCTAGCAATGTTCCAAGCTAATGCTGGAGGCATGATGTCTTCGTCAAGGCCTCGGTTTACTTCCTGCTCGATGTCAGAAGAATCGAGGTTGTCAAACAGTCCATCAGTTCCAGCTACAATAATGTCTCCTTCAATGACACGAACTTTCAGCTCCTGTGGAAAATAAATTCAGATAAAAAGTCAGTAAGTTTGCACTTTGAATACTAATGTTCTTGTTACTCTTAATTTGACTGTTTTGAATTAACAAAATATGCTCAAACCTTTGCTAAACTCGGGTTATCATTGATATTTCCCAGCTGATAGGGACAGTTAAATCTATGTTGCTGCACTGGTGATCTATACACAATTTCCCCCCCTCTCATCAGCACGAATCCGCTATCTCCAACGTTCACAGCATGCAAGATCTGCAATTACACAAAACCAAGTTAGCATTCACATTCATGGTTATCAATTTCTGACAGAGCACGAAAACAGAGGAGAGTGAAAGTTATGATTCATACATTGCCTGAAAGAGTCAAAATGCAAGCAGTGGATGATCCTCTGGCTTCAGTATTCAAGAAAGCATGATTTAACACTGCTTTAGGATCAACAATAGTTCCTTTAGGCTGATCAAGAGTTGCCATGACAGAGTTGGCTATTAGTTCCCTTGCGTACTCCCCTGGATCCACACCCTTTCTGGCCCAACCGCCCACACCGTCTGCGACTCCAATGGTTTGCTGCTTTGGACAGATGAAGTGAGCATCATCGCCTAGAGGATTCTGCTCGTTTTGTTTTGGAATGTAGAATGATCCAGAAGCCATGGTTAAGGATGGTTCATTAGAGTCAACCCTGCAACTGAAATACAGTAAGCACACCATAAGTTGATTTCCAAGCATTTCATGGATTCAAAAAGTCGGAACATACATAGATCATATTCAACTAGACAAAACAACACCCAGCAATGAATCCTTCTTTTTTTTGGGGTAATGATGGTATTGGGATGTTGCCACAACATTAAGTACAGGCAGTTTTATGTCCTATACATATTCAGTAAATTATTGGACACAGCCTTAGAATGGTCCTAAAAGAGTCAGACACTTATATTCACATAATACATACAGTGGTGGACCCAAGGGGGTCAAGTGTTTCATGGGATTCGAATTGGTGACCTACTCTTCCTAAGGCTCTACTAACCCCTTGGTGGTTTTGATATGGATCCTCTATTGTTTCTTTGTGAAAAGTGATGCTTCATTGCTTGAGATTAAGAAAGCTTCCTTTCTTAAGTAGTTTGATTAGATTTAAAGTATCATGTTCCCCATGTGCAATTCAACCCTAAACCCTAAACCCACATAAAAGAAACAGGGGAACCAAAATTTTCATGTAACCCAAACATGCCTAGAAAGATGTTGATTAACACAACACAACATAATCAAATATTACCCACAAAACTTGTTTTTGTACGAACCCTTTATACAATAAGTACATATATACAAACACCCACAAACATATACATAATATACATTGCAGAACAGAGTATATATACATATGAAACCGAAAAACTTACATTTTGTGAGGAGGGCTGTCCACAGCAGTAGCATCCGAGAGTTTCACTAGCCTACGGCGTTTCTTCACAATCACCATCTCTCAATATTCAAAACCCAAAACACAAAAATGATAATGTTTTGATGAAGAAGAAGAACTCTGAAAATCCCAGAAAAAAACTCAGTAACAGAGTGGAGTGGAATGGAATGGAATGGTATTGGTTATATCTGATTTAGGGTTTATGGATTTATGTGTATATCTATAGAGAGAGAGAGAGAGAGAAGAGATGGGCGAGAGAGGGATTAAGATTGTAATGTTTTTGGAAAGTAAAATGTGTAATTATATATGGAAACTACCACTAGAAGCTTGATTTTGTTGGGATTCTGTTTTTGTAAACTTGGGTTTCAAGTTTCAACTGTCTTACTTATGATCTGACTCTGATGGCGGGAATGCTTAGCTGGCCGACCAGAATTAAAATCATCTAATTTATTTTAAGGCCATCATTGGTTTTGATTTTTGAAACTATTTTTTGTTTTTTTAAATATAAAAATTAATTTGACAAAAATACATATCAAATATATATTTTTAATTTTTTAAAAATTATTTCCTATTTCCAAAAAGATAAAATTATATAAAAATAATAAATACTTTTGATTTTTTCATTTTTCTAACAAATCAATTTTAATTTTTTAAAATAATTTCTAAAAATTAAACCAAACATGGCCTAAATACTTGGACAAGATTTATTTTACCTATAACCTACAAAACATTATCTTTAAATTTACATCTTACACATCACTTTCATAGTAGAATTATGGGTAATTTTTTATGATTCCTATAATTATTGTTCTTTTTTGGTCAGTAGAAGGTAAATTGTAGGTGATGGGTGGTTTCCAGTCTAGTCATTGGACTAAACCGTGCTATTCGGGCGTGGAACTTAGCACGACTCTCGTTTCAATCATCTTAGCTATTCATTTTTTAAGTCACTTTGTATAGAACATTGATTAAAAAAAGATCAATTTGATATCCATAACTATGTAATTTTATCAAATTTATCCCCAAAAAAATAATGACAAATAATTTTAAAAATAAACAGTTTTTTTCTTTCTGCTAAAGACATGAGGTTCATGTTTGCTAAAAACAAAGTTGTCATCTGTGCTCTGTGATGGGCCAGGGTTGGGTTGGGTGTTTAAATCCAATATTGGCCCAGACATTGTTTGGGTGCATATAATTTTAGCCTAAGTCCAAGCCCAACCAACCCAGCCCAACCTAACCCATGGCCAGGACTCATACAATTGGGAAATTCAAAGCCCTAACTTCTAAGCCGGCCTTGATGCATTTGTTGTAAGGTAGGACTACAATGCGAGCTATACTAACATTTTTACAAATAAGCTTAACATTTTTCGCAAGCCACTGGAGATCTCTCTTTTTGCTGTGATTTAAGCCGGTTTTCGGTTAAATTCTATTGTTCAGCTTTTAAATTTGCATTTTTTTGTTATTTTTGACAAAAAAATGTTTTGGCTACAATTTTATCAAAAGAGTTTTTTGTTTCTCATGCTGTGCCAACTACTCGTTAGCTAATTTTTTTTTTTTATAATTTTTTTACTTTATTAATGTTGTTATTATAAAGAAGTTAGCTTAGTTTGTTGTTTTTGTTTGAATTATTTTCCTATATGCACCTAAGGTTGAAGTGAAAGTGTTGCACACAGATAGCGAACAACTAGAGTGATTCGGTCAATGGTTTGGTTAGAAAGACTCTCCGATACCTATGTGAAGTTCCTGTTCAATGGAGGCAAAAAGAAGAAGTAATGTAAGTATTATGTTAGATTTCAGGTATCTCTTGAATGTAGAACTTTTGATGTTTATAGAAAGTGTGACTTGATCTAATGGTTATGGGTCATATTTGTGTCACCCACTCTTTTGCATCTTGGACTATTCCTGGGCAAGTTTGTCTTTTTCTTCATCATTTCATAATGATAGGACCTTTTTTATTTATTTATTTTCATTGTTACGGACTTTCATCAATATATTCGTTCTATTATACAACCACTAGTATAGACGCTATATAACTTTCTAAGTTAGTTAAGCCATTCTCTAGTAAGAATTCACCACATTAGTGTGTTGATACTTTGGGGGTGTTTGGTGTGAATTATAGGAGGGTGATTATAAATTGTTTTAATTTGAGAATTTGTGTCAGACTGTTTAATGCACTTTCTGCTTATAACTTTTTAAACAAAAATAGCTTAAATAAGTTGATTATTTAGAAGCTGGAGAATGAATATTTTTGGTTTTTACTTTTTAATTATCAACTTTTAACTTGCAATAAATTACACCAAACAGCACCATTGACTTGACCTTCTTCGTGCGTTACAATTGACACACCTTTCTCTTATGTCTGTTGTTGATTGTTGTTGCATTGTTGTTTCTCTCATATGGCCTATCCCTTTGGAGGCCGTTGATTGTGTTCTTCACTTGGTATCATAGTTAGCTGTTGTGCCAATTATGAGTATACTTTCACCTCCCACATATGAAATTTGTTCTATACACGATTATAAATCCTTCACACATTTACGCTGTGTTTGGTTGGAGGATTTGATGAGGGATTTGAAAAGGGAAAAGGAAAAGTTAGGTAAAATGTGAAAAAAATATACTTATATTTCACCTAGTTTCACACACCTTTTCCCTTTCCCTTTCCAAATCCCTCCCCAAATCCCCCAACCAAACACAGCATTAGGTGTAAAGTAAAGAAGTAAATAAAGCTATATATATATGCTATATATGTAAAACATCATGTGATTTCTATATAAACCCCCATGTGATTCTAATTGTCATGTCACTTGCAGTGGTCACGGGAACACTATACAGCTATGAAACTAACTAAACATTGGTCCTAATGGACGGCCATGGCATACTGTCTCTCCTCTTCTCCTCTCTCTCTATCTCTCAATTATATTTCCAAAATCACACAGAGAAGAAAGCAACAAACAGAGAGCACATGATAAAAAGTGCAAAACCTATTAAAAAAATAGGTCACGAGAATTGGATAGATGGATTGAAATGGCTGTTACAACATCTCTACCTTGCTGTGCTGTGAATGAAGACAAAAAGTGAGAGAGAGGTTAGTGTATAGTTCATTCATATATTTGAGATAGATGGATTTTCCTTGGACCGTGTGTTGTGTTAGTTGTGGCTGTTGTGATGAGTAAACATGTGATGTGAGGGGGCTCCTATCATTTTCAAGTTCTATTTTCACATGGGTGTGTTAACCATCTTGGAGAAGATGCTGATAAAAAAAAAAAAAACCATCTTGAAGGAGAGGAGAGAGGAGAGAGGAGAGCCTTGGGAATGTCTATCTGCCCTTGTTTTAAGTTGAATTGACAATGTTGAGTGATATTTTGATGTGTAAATTGATGCGCAGGTGTACACTTAATTGTGAAATTCATTTGGTAACAACCATCTCTCACACACATTACATATATGGAAAATGAAAAATCTCTCTAAAAAAACTCTCCTTAATCCTCCTAATTTTCATTTTTGACAAATTAATTTTTTTTTTCTATTTTTTTTTTTTTTTTTTTTTACTTGAAAAGGAAATTCGGGGGATTCGGGCTCCCCTTTCGAGCTCCGAATCACCCCCCTACATATATATATACTCCTGACATGAATCACGTAACAATGTATGCTTTTCATCTAAAACTTAAAAGGGAATTGTTTGGTCATTTACATCAAAATTCAAGTATCTCTCCCAATGAGTGCAAACTTACTCCAACACCCGGTTATAAAAAAATAAAATAAATAAAATTTATTGGTCATGTTTGATTCACAAGATTAATAATGAAGTATTAATAATCCTATTAAATTAGTGTGATATTTACTATCTAATTGGATTAATATCTATTGGATTAATAATCCCACCTCTACTCCATTATTAATAATCTACAAATTTGTTGGATTAATTATCTATTGGATTAATAATCCTAAACCAAAATGTTAACACAAACATAGGATAATTAGGCCCACGGATTAATAATTGGGTAAACTACCAATAGGTCCTACTTTGGAGACTTAGGCCCCGTTTGGGGAGTGGCTAAATTAGCCAATTAGCCAAAAAGTTACATTTTTAGCCAAAAAGCTAACAACCCATACCAAAAAGTCAAAGATTCTCTTTTCTCTCTACTTTTTGCACAGCTTTTCGTAATTAGCCAAAAAGTCATCCCAAACATACAAGCTTTTTTTACCTACCTTTTTAGCCAATTAGCCAAAAAGTTACTAAATTAGCCTGTTCCCAAACGAGGCTTTATTACCCAATAGGTCCTATTGATAAATTTATTAAATGATAAAGATAAATTTATCAGTCTTTTATTTTTATGAATAAATTTATAGTGATAAATTTATCAGTCTCTTTGTTTTTATGAATAAATTTTTAGTAATAAATTTATCACTCTCTTATTTTTATAGTGTTAAATTTATTAGTTAGGACCTGTAGATAAATAAAACTAATTAATAGGACTAATTGATAAGTATCCCTTAATAATTCCAATCCCAAACTCTAATCCATTCTATCAAACATGCCCATTATGTCTACAGTACAGGGCGTCCCTGTACTCGATTTCCATGCAAAGTATGTATTATAGAATTCTTTAATTCTCAACTTTTAATCAAACTGCCTCAACTGCCTATATATATATACTCCTATCCTATCATCCACCACCACCACCACCACCACCACCACCACCCATCATCACATAATTCTCTCTCTCTCTTTCTCTGTGTGTGTGTTGCAGAGCTGTTGTGACAATTTCATTCTTTGAGCAAAGCAATGGCAAGGAAGCCAAGCCTTCTCATATTTTATCTTATGTTGATGTTTCTTCTTCTAGTAAAAGAGAACAATGTAAGCAACATTATATATTTTATTTTATATATGTTGATGCTTCTCCTTCAGAATTTCTCTGGGTTACATAGTATAAAACATTGTAATCAGTACTTCCTCTTTTATGCTAACATATACATTTCAATGGGTATGTCTTGATTATGTATGCAGAGAAATAGAAAATAACAGAGAATTTTTTTTGAGTAATGTGTCAGTGATATTATTTCAAAATATAAGCTATTCTGATGATTTTTTAAGTGATAAAATCAAAATTTTCCATATTAGTTTTCTGAATAATTTTTCTTTTGATCTCAGATTTAGTTTCACACATGCACCAACATCTTCCAGTCTAATAGAGTTTTTCTATGAGTAATGCAAAGGATCATAAAAATGATTATGAAATATTCTTTATTTTTAGATTATACATATAATAAAACACTATACACTAATTAAAGAATGAAAAATTTTCACAATATATTTCATAATATTTTTTTTATGATCCCTATCATTTTTCTTTTTCTGTTTCAGCCAAAAATCATAGAAATAAAAAGAGGGTCTTTTTGCTTTTTTGCTTTTTTTATTTTTTATGGGGCATTCCAATGATGAAGCTTTTTGTAACAACACCTAAATTTTTTTATTTTTTATTTTTTGTTAACTCGTCCAACCTAAATGAAAGTGAGAACATATAAAAGAATTTTTATCAATTAAGTTAAGGGGTTATTTGGGATGTCATAAATAAATATATTTTTTGTCTTTTTAAATTAAAAAGTTGAGGAAAAAAGATGGATATTTGTATTAACTTTTTGACTTTTTACGAAAAAATATGTATTAAAAAATTGTATAAATTAGTGTGTAAGAAAAGTTTTGACAGTATAGACTGTACGGTGGCAGCAAGTTTGCAGGTGTAATAGGAAATGGTTGCCTCCTTTTCGGGTAATCATTTAGACGGTGCTCTTTGGCTAGTGGGGGTCACCATGGGTCCCGTTTTGCTAATTAGAACCGTTCAACGTGTACAATTCATTGAGTATTATATATTTGTAAAAAATCACGTTGATCGGATATCTATAGCAATCTGATCGGATTAGTTTTTTTGTCAACCGTTAACTATAACACGATCTATTTTTTATACAAAACTGATTTGATCATATAGTTAGCGATATTCGATCAATTTTTACAAGCATATAGTATTGGACGAGTTTTACATATTGAACGGTTCGGATTATCAAAATGGGACACATGGTGGGCCTCTACGGGCCCAACATTATCATCCAACTTAGTGAAAATATATATGTAATTTTTTTTTTCCTTTCACGGTACAAATTAGCATCAATTCAGTACCTTTCACTTACAAGTTGATTTATATTAAAATATTATGTATATTAATTTTTTTATATTTTAATTTGTGAATAGTGATGACTTTTTAATTTTTTTTACAATTTTTTGATTTTTTTTAAATTTTTTTTTAACATCTTAAACCAGGCCTAAATGACACTTTAAATTCCATTCAGTTTTGTTTTGTTTTTGTTTTTCAATATAATACCATCCAATTCAAGTTTGGTATGCTGGTTTACGAGGGATCTTCTAGAAGCTATTTGTAAGAATATTGGACCAAACAGTGGGGCCTATGGGCCGTTAGAAACTGACAACATGAAAAACATTTGGTCTGCTCAGTCCAAAAAAAAAAAACCACCAAGGTTGGTGGCCTAGTGGAAGACGCAGCGTCTTCCTTAGTCGCGATTCAGGTTCGATTCTTGGGAGGGGGTTGTTTGATATCTCTGTGGAGAGCTCGCTCTTTACTCCCCTCGTTCTTGGGCTCGGCTGTGGCGCGTGTCTGCCCTCCATTGGTGCCCTGGTGGTGAGTCCCTCACATGGTGGGAGTTAATTCCTAACTGACAACCGATTACCCCGAGGTTAGGGCCCACAAGGGACGTGACATACACCGTCAATCCCCTTTTTCTGTGTTAAAAAAAAAAAAAAGAAAAATGCCTCAGACCCCCAGTGGGGGTCACTGGGGGTCATGTGAGCTGCCCTCCCATTGGCCAAAAAAAAAAACTATTTTTTTTTTTTTTTGTTTAAAGTTTTCAGCCAATTGTCGCCCGCCACCTCACTGGGGGTCGACCCCCAGTGGGGGTCTCTAGCATTTCCGAAAAAAAAAATCCAAAAAAAAAAAAACCCCCTTAAACAATTTGAATTGATTAGTCTTATTGCATGTCTGATTTGTAATGATGATCAATCTTTTAAGATTTGATTTTTCTACAGGGTGCTGTTACACTTGTAGGTGAATTCAGTATAAAATCATATTTATTTTGAAAAGATGATTATAATTAATTTTTTAATTTAAAATTAATTAAAAATTAATTATAATTAGCTTTTTATAAAAGAGGAAAGTGAGTTATAATTTGGGAAATGGATTATAACCCACTTTTCAAAAGACTTCTAAGATTTGGTTTGAGTTTTCTGAAGTTTTTCGAAAATTGAATTTTTTGATTTTTGTGTTTTTTTACTTTTAGTGAATATTTTTAAAATTTTAAACATTTTTTTACTTTTTTAGATGCATTTTATTTAGATGTATCTAAAAGTAAAAAAATTATGAAAAATATTTTAAAAAATTAATAAATATGTAGAAATACAAAAAATATACTGAATTCTTGTATTCTTTTTATATTTTTGGTATTTAGTCAATTTTTAAAAGATTTTTTAAACATTTTTTTTAACTTTTTAAGTGTATTTATGTTAGGTGGGTCTAAAAAGTAAAAAAAAATTGCTTAAAATATTAAAAAAATTCAGCAAAAAAAAAAAAAAAACGAAAAATATGAAAGTAAAATTTTCTAAAAAATATTTTTGAAAAAATAGAACCAAGCAAGTTTGGAATTCATCTTTAAAAAAGTGATATACATTTTTTTTGAATTTTTTTTTTATTTTAGTAATTTTTTATTTTTTTGTCAAATTTTTATTTTATTTTTTCATATTCATCGCATGGGGTGTTTGGGTTCGGTTGTGGCCGAGTAACTTTCAATCTGCTATCCGTCCAATAGATTGGCGGATTGGAAAAAATTAATCCGCATCTGTCTGTTGGATTGACGGATGTGGATTGAGCGGATTGACGGGTGGATGTAAATCGATTTGACAGTTTAAACTTTTATAAATTTTGAACATAATACAACAACTTGTTAACATCTTTTTTTGGATAACAATCTAACTCAATATAATCAGGCACCGTTTGGGAAGTGGGTTGGCTTTTTGGCTTTTTGGCTTTTTTGGCTATTTTAGCCTGGGCTTAAAAGCTTGGTTTGGGAAGGACTTTTTGGCTTTTTGGCTTTTTTGAGTTTTTTTGTGAGAGAAGAGTGTAATGATTATGGGTTGGATATGATGTTTTGTTTTTTTGGAGCTAAAATAGCTTGTTTTGTCTTTTGTGGCTATTTTAGCCCCAACCCACTTGACAAACGGGGCCTTATCAAGTAAATTGTCAAATACTAATAATAAATACATATAAGAAACCATACATTATCAAAATTATTTCATTATTTTTTTATTCAAAAACTATTTAATTTGATTTTTTTTTTTTACATAACAAAATTAAGTCATATTTTTTACACAAAAATACCAAATATTAACACTTGTCATTTGATAAAAGGATTTTCAAATTAAAAACACAACATAATATCTAAACTCTTTTTCAATTGAAAACACAAAATTTTATAAATTGCTAAGGTTGTTCGCGGTTTGGTGGTTCGGTTGTGGCCAAAGTAACCTCAAATTCGTCATCTGTCTAACACTAGGCGGATTGAAAAAAAATCAATCCATATCCATCTATTCGCCATCACGCATTCGTCCAAAATAAAGTGAATCAGTTCGTTTTGATCGATTTGAGTAGATCGGAATATCTGCTGTTCACCTCTAGAACTTAATTTAAGAAAAAGTAGGTATAGGTAGAACTTAAAAGTGTAAAATTTATTTTAAAAAAAAATACTAAATACAAAAAAAAAAAAAATAATAATAATAATAAAATCAATTCCGGACAAATGAGGCCGCGGAGTCATCCACATGTGCTGCTACTATTTATTTATTTAATTTTATATGGTAAATTTTAGGCCTAGTTTGGGAAGACTAAATAAGTGTATTTTTTGACTTTTTATGAAATATAGGTTGGATTTGGGTTGGGTTTAAAGTGATGTGTTAGAGAGGTGATGTGACTTAAATAAAATGATATGACTTAAATAAGATAGTGACTTTTTGACTTTTTATTTTTTTTCAATCATGCCAAACTTGGCCTTAATCTGATTCTCAAATGTTTTATACAGGGTGTCATAACAGAGTCTCCCACTCCACAGCCACAACCAACAGGGAACCTTCCCATGGTGAGAATTCTTGAACAACTTTCTTAACAACTCATCATGAGCACCCAATTATTACCATACTTGCTGATCAAGAAAAATCCTTAAAGTTTTTAAAATATTACTGTTAAAATTTGTTTTTAATGCCATGAGTTGTTATATATCTTCTTGATTTGTTTAGAAATCAACCAATTAAAAAACTCAGTATTCCGAATAAGACCAAGATATTCGGCTGGAAAATATGTCTTGGGTTGTTACCGGTGCAGGCAAATTTGCGGAAACGCCATATGGTGAATATGGATTTATGTGAGCAGTGTGGAGATGAGGTTGAAACCGTGGGCCATTGTTTTCACAATTGCTGGTTTGCGATGCAAGATTGGATGTCAAGCTCAATCTTTATGGTTATCAATTCTATGCCTGTTACCAATTGCTTAGAGTGGGTTTGCAATCTTATGGCCCAGTATGGTATGGAGTTGGTGAATTTATTTATTACTATTTGTTGGTGCTTATAGAATCATAGGAACTTAGTTTTTAAAACGTTCAATTAGTACACATTAATTTGTGTCTTTTGAAAATAAGCCAAGGACAGTGGATGGGGTTGTGTCTTTTGTTGAGAAGTATGTAATAGAGTATGCTCAAGCTCAACAATGCAGCCAAATTCTAGTGCATCGTGTGTGGGTACAAAGGTGGGTTGTGCCAAGAGAGGGTGTGTTTAAATTGAATTTTGATGACTCGGTTCGGAAGAACCGAGCAGTTGTTGGTATTGAGATTATTGTTCGAGACAGTAATGGGGCGGTTATTGCTTCTATGGTTGAGCGAATTCATTGTTTGGAGAATGTTGATTGTGTGGAAGCATTGGGTGCAGTTAAAGCGCTTCAATTTGGGTGTGATTTGGGTTTGGATAATATTTAACTTGAAGGAGATTCTCTAAATGTGGTGTCTACAATCTAGAGAAAGGTGGATAACTTGTCTTGTTATGGTCATTTGGTGGGTGTGGCTCAGGTACTCTTCTTGCAATTCCATTTCTCATCGATCTCACATGTTTATAGAGAAGGTAATTCTGTGGCACATTGTTTAAGTATGTTAGCCTTTGATTTTGATTTACTACGAGTTTGGATGGAAGAAGTTCCTCCCTCTTTAATAGCATTGGTGGCTTCTGAGGTTCCCTCTTCCTTGTAATTGCTTTTCCTATCTAAAAAAAATAAAATAAAAATCTCTACCACATTTGTGGGTAAATTTAAGAATAATAGTTTGGAAGTTTCTAATATAGAAACAATATTTTGAAAGTTTCTAATATTACTATATTACTATATTACTTAGTACCTCTTTCATTCTTCAAAAATGCTAACACTAAGTTTGATGTTGGATTATTTTTTTTTTCAGTATGGTAGCACTCCAGGTAACCTTCATCCTCAAGGTAATTAAGTAACATGTTCATTTTTTTAGTTTAAATTTTGGAGGAGTAATATCATGCAAACACCAAAAAAAAAAAAGTTTACTGAATTACATGGTTGACTTGTGTGTCCATTACTTAAAAAAATAAAAATTAATTTGTCTTTTAATTATAAAAATATCACTGTCTCGTAATTTTAGTGAAAGATTATTTCGCATAGAAATTCCAAAATAATAGTATTTTTCATTATCGAGCTATCTAGATCCAATATTGAGGAACTAGTTGTGGTGAGCTTATAATCTCACAATTTCAAAAAAAAATAAAAATCTAAAGGTTATGGGGGTGGGTTTACAATGTAGAATGTGGACCGCGTTGCACAGAAAGATGCTCAAAGACAGCGTTCAAGAAGCCATGTATGTTTTTTTGTCAAAAATGCTGCACGGTATGCTTGTGTGTACCGCCCGGAACTTATGGCAACAAGCAGTTCTGCCCTTGCTACAATAATTGGAAGACCAAGAGAGGAGGCCCCAAATGCCCTTAGAATCCTGTTTTTGTTTTCTTTGTTTTTAAACAAGGTTGCTGAACTTAATTTTAGGTTCGAGTTATAAATTTGTACTGCATTGTTTGATTTTCTCTATTTTTAATTTGTTTCATGGGTGATGTTTATAAGAGTTGGTCTCTTTGTTTCAATTTAGTTATTGTAATTTTAATTATATTAATTTTTTCTTTTAGCCCTTCATAGGAAAAATTAGGGAGGGTCCCTCTCCATATTTGTGTAAGAGTTTAAGGACAACCATAATTTGTTTGATAGTTAAAATTCCTAAAATTTGAAATTTTATGAAGATAAGGACAAATCTCAATATAAATGTCAAGAATGAATTTTTAGCAATTGGTATCATGAAATTTGAACGCATGCTCTCTACACTGCAGACAAACAAGTTGTACTTTAGAATGTGTTTCAAAACTTTAAAATTTAATAATTTTTTATTTAAAACTCCATATTTTAGGAATCGTCTCATCAAGATTTATCAAATAAGATCATGAAAAATATGAAATTTTGAAAAGAAAAAATAAATAAATTTTCATTGAGTTTTCTAACTAAAAGTCAAAGAAATTTTACTGATTTCTCAATTGTTCAATTTCTCTCAAGGCATGTTTGATCGGGTGGATTAGAACATGGGATTGAGATTATTAATCCGTGGGCCCAATTATCCTATGTTTGTTTTAACATTGTGGTTTATGACTATTAATCCAATGGATAATTAATCCAACAAATTTGTAGGATTATCAGTAATGGGGTAGGAGTGGGATTATTAATCCAATAGATATTAATCCAATTAGATAGTGAATACCACACTAATTTAATAGGATTATTAATACTTCACTATTAATCTTGTGAATCAAACATGACCTAAGAGAAAATAAGCAATTCTGAAATGTTTTTGAGCAATTCTGAATTTTTTTTGAGAGAAAATAAGTAATTTTTAAATTACTCTGAACAATTCTAAAATTTCTCTGAGTAATTTTGTCATTGAAACTTAAAGTTAATTACAGTGACATTTAACTGATTTTAGTGAAATTCTCTGACATGGGTCAGTGAAATTTTATTTTATTTGAATTTCATATTTATTATGGATCTTGTTTGATAGATCTTGATGAAAAGATTTTAAAATATATAAATTTTATGAAAAGCGGTTATGTAAATAAAAAATGACTGAATTTTAAAATTTTTAAATCATTCCAAAGATACCATAACAAACTATTAGCACTAGGATACTTTGGTCTGAAAATGAAGTTGGAAGTCTTAGACGACTGAAACTAAAAAAAGTTTTTCTTATGTCCTTCAACTACTAAAAATTTATGATGAGCGAGCTGAAAATAAAATTCCCCTTTTCATATTGTATCAATTTTGCCTTTAATTTGTCATATGTATTATATCAATTTAGTTCTTGTAGTTTCTATTGCATCAATTTTTTCATTTAACTTGTGATGTTATGTCAATTTAGTCTAATTATTTATATTCGTTAAGAAATTATATAAAAATTGAAAGTAAAATGATCTATTCACAAGGTAATTAAGCCACTTAAAATTAGATGTCAATTTATCAAATTACTAAGAAATTATAGGCTAATTGAACATATTGAATTGAGAAATACATTGTTTTCAAATCAATATAGATATATATATATGTGTGTGTGTGTGTAAACTAGTTACTAGATCATTTTGTAAAAGGAAATTTACAAACTTTCTTAAAATTAAGGTTAGCAACATTTTCACCACCAAACATAGTTATTCTTCAAGTTATGTGATTAATTATGGAAAATATTTAACAAACTTAAAATAAAAAATTATTCATGGTCCATCTATTTAGGTGAGGTTTATAAATAGACTGTACAAATTAATTTGTGATATTAACATGTCACTGCCATCATGTGTGGAAGTCAAAATTACTTGCAAAAAACTTCTCTTAATTTGACATAGAACTGGTTATGGTTTATCAACTCAATGACAACCTTCACATTGTTATTTGTATAGACGGATTATGATCAATATTTTTGTAACTTATCTCTCATAATTGTAATCACATTTGTGTATAATGAAAGATAATATAGTAGTTCGGTGTTTAACAAAAAGAAGATTTCATCATTAACTAACCCACCTTCTATTTATAGGGGAAAATACAATTTGACAAATCAATCTAATTCATAATTTCATTAGTTCACTCCAATATCACAAAGTATATTATAATTATCATAACACACAATCAATTTAATTCACAATTTCATTAGTTCACTCCAATATCTCAAAGTATATTATAATTATCATAACACACAATCAATTTAATTCACAATTTGATTCATTCACTTTAGTATTTTGAACAATATCATAATACATTAACCCATGAAATCTTAACAACATTTCCTCTTGTAACCACAACTCATGCAAAATATGAGATTATGAAAATTCATGCAATACATTACTAAAGCAAAATCATGCTCTATGCGTGGGTGATAAGATTGTCATATTCATGGAATATCATTTTAATAAATACATACAAGTCCCTACATGTCAAAAATTTGTAACAATTTGAAATTTCAAAGTTTGTAATATTTTCTCGAGCCATTCTTTTCATAATCAATTAGGACAAACTCAATAGGCCAAAATCCTTGCACCTCAATTGGAGGTAAATAGTTTAAATTTCGAGTACAGATCATCTAACTCATTCTAAAGTGGTATAAAAGATCTCACTCAATTTCTCTCTCGAGGCAGCATCCTCCAATGTGTCCAAAAAATAGGTAAATCAAAGGAACGGAAAAAAGTAAAAATCTTTCCCAGATTACTTCCTCTAATGTATCCCAAAAAATAGTAAAAATAAAATCAAATTTCGTTCCATAAAAATTGAACCGCAACCACAAACTATCAAATACTATTACACAACTACTAGGGCCAATACCTAATTACGCAGGGAACTGCTAATTATAAATACTGGGTTCAAGATTGTCATATCATTTTAATACACAAACATACATTTTAACTTTATCAAGTGATTGGACAAGTATTAGTTTTTGATTAGTTACACACTCAATTATATGGAATCTATCATCTTTACATTGTGAATGCATTAGTGAGTGTAAAATTTCAGTCTCTAGCATTATTGCTCAACCACAAAAATTTCTTTGACACCATTGAAGAACTTAATTTGAACTCTGAATCTCTTCAATATTCCACCATTTTAACACAATACGATTTTTTTTAATCAACAAAATAAAAATATTATTAATACAAATCAAAATTACAAAAAATTCAACCAGTTTATATTAATAAAAAATAAAAAAGAGGAATCAAGGTAAAAATATCATAGCTTAAAAGAACACAATACTATTTCCTAGTGAAGCTTGCTCTAATTTTCCCTACGAATGGGACGATATTGGTAGCAATGAAGAGGGAGGAGCTTTCAGATGCTTGTAGTTGATGATCGGAGTTATGGGTTGTTCACAGCCGTTGATATCATCAATTTTTCGGGGCTTGATCGGAAGAACTTGCCGGAGAGGACTGTCTGTGCTGTTGACAGATTGTTGAGGAGGAAAGAAGAAATCAGTAGGGAAAAATTTGTATTGAAGGCCAGCCATGGAAATTCTAAGAAAACAATCTTGAGAACTTAGATTTAATATTGCGATTATGATGGAATTATGACTTTGCAATATCTGCATACTAGTATATGCCCGTATCTAAAGGCACGGAGGAAATAATATTGGGATTAATCTTCTCTTGTCCAATATTTTATGTAGTATATAAAAAATTTCTTTATAAAATAATTTCGGAGAAAATTGTTCCTTTCTTATAGTATCACTATTATTTTTACCCAAGTTATCAATCTTTTCTATTCTAATTGAAGAGGTTGGTCTCATTTGAATTTCAGCTCAAATTAGAAAAGAATATAATCTCAATGATTGATAACTAAGTTGCCAATGTTCGATAGAGTAAAAACAAACTTACACTTAAAATAATGTTATGTGCTCTCTAAGAAACATATAGTGCAATTTTGGCTTGTTCAAATTCAACTAAATAAAGTTCTGATCAAAAAGAGAGAGAGAGAGAAAAAAAAAAAAAAAAAAAAATTTCAACTAAACAAAGTTGAAAAAAAAGAAAAAATGGTCCAATAATGGTTATCAAGGCCTTTCTTTTAGGCAGTGTGTCATGTGGGAAATTAGGAATCAACTTTATGACTTGGCCTTTAAATTTGTGTGCCACTTGTAAATTCTATGCACTCATATAAAACATCTTAAATCATAAATAAAAATAAAAGAAAATATAAAAGGAAACAAATGGAAGTGAAACAAACAAATTTAAACAGTAAAGTGGTAAACTTATTGCCCTCAAAGAATTATAAATTCTTTGAGTCTTTCTATAACAAAGGTAGATAATTAGAGCGCATTTTGGGCGGAAATGAAGGCATCTTGATCGTTAAATTTTGGATGGAATAATTTGAATCATTGAAATAAAATGTATCTCTGATAAAAAATCCCGTGCTTGTGTATGTTCGTGGCACGGTGTAAATAAAGTAAGTGAATAAAAAGAAGAAAAAAATTTTAAAAAAGGAGGAAAATATTAAAAAAAACAATAAAAATGATAGAATTTGGAAATTTGAATTTAATTGGACACCGAAAAACAAAAAATTAGCAATACTTTTTAATGTTTTTTTTAACAACCTTAAAAAAATTAACCATATATGACAATTATTTTTTCCAAATCACTTGGTAGCAAATCTATATAATCACAAAAGATTAGACAAAAGAACATAGGTCTAAAAACTAATTCCATTTAATCCAATAACAATAAAAAATGATAAAATTCCATTTTGAACTAATCCAAAATTACAGAAAGAGGATACCATAAACTAATGATTAGTCAAAGGAAACTTAAAATTACATAGTAATCTATGATTAGCTAAAGAAAACTCAACAAAAATAAAATAAAAATTTGAGGCTGAAAAATATTTATGACGCTAAGTTCAGTGCAAGCATATTCAATAATAGATCCGTCTCCAAGCCCATTATATAGCCAGAATTTTCTTTTTACTTTCGTTCTTCTTTTCCTAAATTTACTAGTATAAAACCCTCTCTTTCCTTGTGGTATGCCATGCTAGTGGGTTCTTCCAGCAGCAAATATAAAGGATCAATAGTAGTAACAAAATAGGGGTGGTACCACTGGCGTGATGATACGGGGTAAAATAGTTGTGTTTTTCTTCTTTTTATTAGGGAAAAAGGGGTCATGCCTAAAATCCCCGGGGGGGCTTGTCCAAGACAATAGTCTAAGTCAGCTTGCTAGAAAGACACCGGTTAATGGTTTTTATTTCCTTCACTTTATCACCAACCAAACATGACAGAATTTTTCTGGGTAAAAGCTACTGATTTATGGACTAATAAATATTTATATCGATTCAAAAAAGTCTTAACTCAAAATTGAAACAAACAAAAAATAAATATTACATTAACTGTTTAATTCCATTCCATGTGAAACAGGTCCATGCTCACACTGTTTAATTTCATTTTTAGACTTTATTTATTTTTAAATTTGACAAAAATAAAACTCAAACAAATATTTTCAAAATTTTTAAAAAATATTTATGATTCCAAAAATAGAAAATCTCAGAAAGTCTTTTGTAAAAAAAAATCTTAGAAAGTTTTTAGAAAATCTTAAAGCTCAAACTCAATGATTTAACACAAATCAAACTCTAGCATAGAAACAAAACAAATTTGATTGTTGAGTGCAAACAAAACAAAATATGCAACCTATATAATATGACCGACACTTTGTTTTTGGTTCGGTGGAGCAATCCTCTGATTTTATTTTTTTTTAATTTTAAAATTAAAATTAAACAAAGTGATGATGATAATGTGGATTAATTAAAAAAAAAAAAAAATCAAACTCTAGCATAGAAACAAAACAAATCAGAAATCTATATAAACAAATCCGACACTCTATTTTTCTTTTTGTGAGTGAAGCAAAAAGAAAAAAAAGAAAACAAAAAGAATGCTCTGAAGCTTTCAATTGGTGGAAATGACTCAGCATAGTCTAGCTTTCATTTGCATGTTTGAGTGAAACAAAAAGAAAAAAAAATGCTCTAAAGCTTTCATTTGGTTCAGTTTCTGTTCTCAAAGAACAGGAAATAAAAATAAGCCCCAAATTCAGCCTGAAGATCCCAATAAATCTAATAAAAAATTCCAAATCATATATCGCACTTTACACTGATAGAAAACCCCAATAAACCCAATAGAAAACCCGCAAAAGATCAAAGAGGGAGAAAACCCAATAGAAAACCCTAACCTGACAGAGTGAGTAAACTCACGTCAAGAACCTTTGCAATAGGAGAGACACTTCATAAAGGAAAAAAAATAAACATAAAGCCTTCATAAATCAAAATACACATAACTCCTGTAATGGAAAAAATCAAGTAAAACTTCTAGGAAGAAAGAAACCGGCAAAAATATGTAAAAGAAGTTCAAAAATAAAATAAAATAAAAAATCATCAAAAGGACCCACTTAAATCCCATAACATTCTCAACTAAAATATTCAAAGTGACCAATTCAATCAAAAAGAAAAGTTAAAACCCATTAACAATGTCAACCATCAAATCTAAATCTGAATAAAAACATTCAAAACCCATATGGAAAAATCCATGAACAGTATTATAACCAAACAATCAACCAAAATTTCAGCAATTTTTTAATAAAAAAAAACACACTAAATTTTCAAACCCATTTCAAAAAGAACATATCAGAACCCATTTACCAAACTCAAGCAAGAACCAAAAATACATAGAGTCTAAAATCTCTAAAACCCATATGAATCAACCAAAACCCATGAACCAAAAATACACATAAAGCCTTCAAGGATTGCAAGAGGAGAGAAACTTCATAAAGGAAAAAATACACATAAAGCCTTCATAAATCAAAATACACACAACCCCCGTAAAGGAAAAAAATCAAGTCAAACTTCCAAGAGAAGAGAAATCCACAAAAATATCATTTGCAAATTTGTAAGTTGTAGTTTACCTCTGAATGGCTGCGATATTCTCGTAAGAGCAGAGAGACGAAATAGGAGGGCGAGAGAAGAGAGTCAGTGGTCAGTGATCGAGAGAAGAGAGGATAGCAAGAGGCAAGGAGAGGTGGCGATGTTGTCGCGAGAGGAGAGGGAGAGAGAGAAAAGAGCGTATGAAAGAGAAGGGATTTCTCTAAGGCCCCATTTGTTTGAGGTTATAGAAAGGGGGTTGAGATTGATAGTGAGGTGGGACTTACTATATGTGGTGTTTGTTTTGAGAGATGGGGAGGAGATTCCTAATCCTTTGGTATTAGGATAGACCTTGGAAGGGGGATTGGGATGGAGGAGGTGGAGATGGTATTAGAAAAATAGTTCCAAGGACTAGAAATTTTTTATTTTTTTACGTATTGGGCATTTTTTTTTTTGAACTTTAATGTTTAATTTTTTGTATTTTTTGTTAAGTAAAAATCATTGTTTTATTTGTTTTTTTTTTTTTTAAATTTTTTACATGTTGGGCATTTTTTTTTAACATTAATGTTTAATGTTTTTGTATTTTTTTATTTGTTTTATTATTTTATATAAAAATAATTTAACAATCCCTACACTAACAACTGTTGTCAAAACAAACACAATTTTACTTAATCTCTTCACTAGCAATCCTTTCACTGTTAATCCCTTCACTATGAATTCTCTCCATTCTACCTCTGAAAACAAACAGGGCCTGAAATGAGAAAGAGAGAGGATTTGGGCAAAGATGAAAGAGGAGAGAGAAAGAGCAAAGGGCTAAATCTGGACCATCCAAAATGAATAACAATATTGATCTCAACCATTGAAATGAGAGTAAGACATTTTCAACTATTTGATTGAAATAATCTAATGATCCACATTTTGATACGTCAACCCTTGAATTCAAAAACAACCTTTCATTGTTATATAGATATATAAACTATGTTTGGCATGAAGGTTTGAGTTGAGTTGGGTTGGGGCTATTTTAGTCATAAAAAAATAAAATAGACTTTTTAGTTTAATAAGATAAAATGTCACATTCAGATCACAATTATTTCATTTTTTTTCTCACAAAAGTCAAAAAAATTAAAAGGCCTATTCCAAACGAGACTTTTTAACCCTAGGCTAAAATAATTATAAAGTTAAAAAATCAACCCACATGCCAAACGAGGGCTATAATATGTTTTTGAAGTATTTTTTGGTTATGTCCAAATGTATTTACTTTACAAATAGTCATTACAGAGGCAGACAATCTTGAGCTCCAAGTCACCTGCTTAGCGTGAAAGGCTGCAATGAACTCGTTTGGGTTTGCCTTTATATTGTTTTCTTTTTATTTTTGGTAAAAGAAAAAAAAAAGTTAATATTTTTAGAAATAATTTTTTAAGGATAAATTGTAAATACATTTTTTGAGATTTACTTAAAATACAAACTATCTTATGTGGTTTAAAAAATTACAAATATCTCCCTGTTAGAATTTTTTATTTAATAGAATTAATTGAAAAAGTGAAATTTCTAACTATTCACCTGTACAATAATAAAATTATCTGAATTATTAATTGAAATAAAATTTTAACATTATTAAATATTGTTAATCAATTTGATGATTTATTAATAAAAAGACCTATTTGTTATGAAATTAGAAACCTTAGGGGCATAATGTAATTTCTGAAACCACAGGGATAATTTGTAATTGTGTTTGCAATTTACCCTTTTTTTAATTGTATAAAAGCATGAATCAACTTGTTTGGTTCTGATTTTCAGAAAATTTTACTTTTTTATTTTCGTATTTTAATATTTTCAATGAATTTTTTAAAAGTTTTAAGCAATTTTTAAAAAAAAAAATTTAGACACACCTAACATAAATACACTTAAAAAGTATAATATTTGTGAAAAAATCTTTAAAAAATACACTAAATGCCAAAAAATACAAAAAATATATATATAAAAATTCAGTACATTTTTTCGTATTTTCGTGTATTTATTAATTTTTCAAAAATATTTTTTCACAAATATTTTACTATTTAGATACATCTAAGTAAGGTATATCTAAAAAAAGTAAAAAAATTGCTTAAATTTTTAATTTTCAAAAAAATCAATTCAAAAAAACTGAAACAAAACACATTAAATAATTTTTTGCTTTTTTAAAACTTTTTTAATAAAAAAATTAGGTTGTGATACCAGGCCGAAAAATAACTTAAAAAAAAATCAAGGAGAGTGTTGGAGTATTTGTCTTAAGTTTTCGTTTGGCATATAGTGTTTTTAGAATTTTTGGTTAAAATAATTACAAAAAGATTAAAGTAGGTTAAAAAGTTAATAAGATAAAATGTTACATCCAAACCATAATCATTTTATTTTTTCTCTCACAAATTTTTTTAAAAAAAAACTAAAAAATCTATCCTTAGCTAACCTTTTTAACCCCAAACTAATAGTCAAAAATTCAAAAAAAACCAACGCACATTCCAAATGGAACCTAAGATTTTGTTTGGATTGGCAGAATATCCCGGTATTTTGTCTTACTCCGATCAGCAAAAGAAGAACATGACAGGATTGCTATTAAGAGAAATTACAAATGCACTTTTTAAAATTGGATAAATTACGAACACACTTTCTGAAATTTATTTAAATTATAAATTATTCTTTGTGATTTTAAAAATTATATTATGACTCCTAAAGTTTCTAATTTCATAACAAATAGATTCTTTTATTAATAAATTATCAAGTTAATTAACAGTTTTTAATAATGTTAAAATTTTATTTCAATTAATAATTCAGATAATTTTATTATTGTATAGGTGAATAGTTAGAAATTTTACTTTTTCAATTAATTCTGTTAAATAAAAAATTCTGACAGGGAGGTATTTGTAATTTTCCAAACCACAGGAGTAATTCGTATTTTAAGCAAATCTCAAGGGGTGTATTTGTAATTTATCTTTTAAAATTTGTTTAAAATATAAATTGACTTATATAATTTAAAAAATTATAAAGATTTTCTTATTAAAAAATTTTATTTAATAGAATTAATTGAAAAAATAAAATTTCTAACTGTTCTCCTATGTAATAGTAAAATTACTTAAATTACTAATTAAAATAAATCTTTAATATCATTAAAAACTATTAATTAACTTGATGATTTATTAATAAAACGGACCATTTGTTATAAAATTAGAAACCTTAGGGGATGGGATGCAATTTTCAGAACCATAGAAAATAATTCGTATTTTAAACAAATCTTAAGGCGTGTATTTGTAATTTATAAATCATATGAGCCAATCTATATTTTTAGAGTGTAGATTTTGACTTTTTATGTCCGAAACAAGGGTTTAAGAGTTTTCTCCCTAAATTTTGACATAGATTTTTGAATTTTCTATACCCACAACAGTTCTCTCCTCTGTTAAGTCTTCTCCCATACCATTTGTGGGTGTACTTCTTTCTCATCTCCAGCTTCTAGCAGTGTCTGAAGTACCGCGGTGGTGGCAGAGTTAGGAAGCGGTAAAAGGGATGAAGTCGATGGAAATGATGGGCTTTCAAATAAATTTTGCTTTTCAGACCATATATTCGAGAAGATCGGTGATCTTCCTTGAATCTGTTGGAACAATCTTCTGTGTAAAATAAATAACTTGAAACAAATCAAACAAATACAAATAAATTACTTATAGTATTTATTTTACCGAACCGAATAAATATTTAAAAAATCAAGTCGAGTGTGTGATACTCTATTCTTAAGACAGATTTGCCTCGCTACGGTGTTTACAGGTAAATGGCATCTATCTCCTAGGATACAATGATCTTCACAAATTGTAGTAGCACTCTAAACAATTTGTTCGACGAACCAAACTTATGTTCTATATTCTCTGAATTTTTTTTCATAAAAATAATATGAAGAATAATGCAACCAAAGAGCAAAACCGGGAAGAGAAAAACAAATTTCTGGACGTAAAAATTTGCTAGAAATGATCTCTATTTATAGACAAGAAGGTGACCCTTCAGATCTGTCCGAACAGGTGCAGTTTTGAACCGAACAGGTATGAAAATTGAATAAACGAATACAGTTCAAATTTGAACAGATTTGTAAATTGCTGGCAGTTTTAAAATTGCCCAGAACTGCCGGGCAGTTTTTCCAATCTGTTGAACAGTTTGAACTTGTTGAACCTACTGGAAAATGGACTAAAAAAGAGTACTGTTTGGATAGAAAAAATTGGCGCAAATTTCAAATTAATTTTCCCGCAAGAAATTGAAAAAATTCAAATAAATTTTGTCCAAAAAATTAATGTTAGAATCGACCAGACCTACAACCCACACCCGCACCTAGCTCGGCTCGGATGGCCGGTCCGACAGACGGCGGTGTGCGCGCTCATGTGTGGTGGTTTGAGCCAAAGTTCAATTTGTCCATAACTCTTCTCTTCTACAAACTTAGGGTGCCCTTTAGGACTCAACCCAAGTGTTGCCACCTAAAATTTTTATACATACATAAGTTCTCTTAAGTTTTCAATGTAGGATAACTATTTTAAGGAAACCCACATTTTACTTCTTTAATAGTCCGTTCCATGAATTCGAAAACGATGTCAACTTCTCATTCACTTATAAATGGTTTTGACGAACTGTCTTCATCGGGTGACTTGTCATGCGGCAAGGAATACGTCACCTCTTTGAACCCACCTTAAAAGACATGTGGGCCCCATCCAAATTTGGGCTCAAAGTGTAGCCTAAAATAAGCCTATAAAACCATATTTTTCCAACAATCCCCCACATGAATGGAATTTGACAGGAAAAAAATGCAACAACATGATCTAATTACAGAGAGTACATAAATTGAGATTATTCTGTAAAGGATAGGTAGCTTTTGGCTTTGAACCTTCCTTTATGAGACACTATCGAATTTACTAGCTAATTAGTGAACATGATATCTTGAACTGTTCAGCCATTTGTGTAAACCATGACAATAGAACTCACACAATATATCACCAAACACAGTTTAGTTCTCACTATTGTTTTCATTTGGGCCCTGAACAACCTGGTCTTTCATGAGTGCTTTAGAGAATTGTAGCCCTTCACAAATCTCATAGAATCGGCCTAGTTCACACTCATATAGGTGATTCTTATGAAGAGTATCCTGCCATACTCCACAAGGTATTCCTAGATATAAGAATCATTAAAAGTATTTACTTAACCTAAAACGCTGCAGATATCACTATTTTATCATAGAAATGGGTAGGAGTTTGACTCCCCAGTGATCATTATGAGTCATACATAACTCAGTTGTCCTTTTGAACCTAGATCTTGGGATCTCCAATCAACTAGGTTGGGTAGCCGTTGTGGTAACTCTTTATTTAATATGCTTAAGTCCCATTCTCCTCGATGAATTTTCAACTAACTTTCTTGCTAACCCTTTGGTTAGTGGATCCGTTATGTTATCTTTAGACTTCACACATTCAATGGAAATAATTCCATTAGAGAGTAGTTGTCTCACGGTGTTATGTCGACGACGAATGTGTCGTGACTTACCGTTATACATATGACTCTATGCTCTACCTATTGCTGATTGACTATTGCAATGTACGCATATAACAAGCACCGGTTTTGGCCACATTGGAATATCTTCAAGGAAGTGGCGAAACCATTCTGCCTTTTCCCCAGCTTTATCTAAAGCTATGAATTCTGATTCTGTAGTACACCTAGCAATGCAAGTCTGTTTGGAAGATTTCCAAGATACAGCGGCCTCACCAAGAGTAAAGACATATCCACTAGTGGATTTTGAATCTCTAGTATCCGATATCCAGTTTGCATCACAGTATCCTTCAAGTACTACTAGATATCTAGTATAATTTAGCCCAATATTATGAGTAAATCAGAGATATCTAAAAACCCTAAAAATATCTTTCCAATGTTCAACTCCTAGATTACTTGTGTATCTAACTGCATAAGCTATATCTTAACGAGTGCAGTTCATCAAGTACATTAAGCTTCCAATAATTTGGGCATACTCTAATTGAGAAATACCTTATTGTACATTTTTAGAAAGAAACAAATTGACATCCACAGGTGTTCTAGCAAGATAATCATCATCTTTGCTAAATTTGTCAAGTATTTTCTCAATGTAATGTGATTGTGACAAAGCATAACCTTCTGATGTTTTGGTAATTTTCATACCAAGAATTACATCAGTAATCTCCATGTCCTCCATGTCCTTCATGTCAAAATGTTTATTTAACATTTTCTTGGTAGTTTTAATTATGTCATTATTACTGCCTATGATGAGCATATCATCCACATAAAGACATACTATAACATAATTGTTGTTTGTGTTTTTAATATAAATACATTTGTGACATTCATTAATTTTGAATTCATTTAACATCATTGCCTTGTTAAATTTCTCGTGCCATTACTTTGGTGCTTGTTTTAAACCATATAATGATTTAACATATTTACACACTTTCTTTTCTTTTCCTGGAACAGAAAATCCTTCTAGTTGTTCCATGTAAATTTCTTTATCTAATTCGCCATTGTAGACACCCCATTTTGACCGGCCCTAAGATTTGGACATTTTCTTTTGAACACCCCATGATGAACGTTGAAATATACTATTTTATGAATTTCTCAGCAGAAAATATCAAAAAGCTTTAATCCCAAACCTCACACATGTTGGCCAAATTATTAATTTTTAGTATTTCATAATATTTTATAATTTTATGTGTTGTACATAGTTTTTGATGTTTTTATTTAAATTGGTATAAATAATTTTGATATTTGATAAAAAAAGAAAATGATAATATATATATATATATAAAATAAAAAAAATAAAAAAAAAGAGTATGAATGAGTGGGGGGATGGAGATAAGATTTTTGGTGAGGTTGTGTGGGGCGGTGGAGAACAATTATTTTTTTTAGAAAGGGAGGGAGCATGCATGGTCAGGGGGGGAAAAGAATCAAAAAAGAGAAGAGAGCATGTAAGAAGTTGGAAAATATTAAAAAGAGAGAGGGATAGAAAAAAGGGAGTGGGTGGTGTATTATTTGAGGGGAGATAATCTGAGATTGATAAAAGAGGAGAGTGGTGTTCATGAGTGAAGGGGGAGAGGAGTGATATTTTTTTTTAGAGAGAATTTTCTAGAGAGAGATTGAGAGGGAGGGAAGCTTCATCTGCACACACTGATGAACATACTCACTCCACACACACGGCACACCCACAATGCAACACACACACGCAACACACACATAGAACACACACACACGACACACAACACCCCCACACACACATACACACAACACACACCATACACAACACACACTGATACACAACACACACAGACACGGATAGACAACTCACACACACATGCACTCTCTCGCTCGGATCGTTGAGGAGGGTTGATTTCTTATCTGCAGACACAGATATCACATGCATCACACATTGATATAGACACACAGTAACACACTTGGTTGAGGGAGAGGAAGATGGATACATGCTACACACCACAAAACACATAACACACACATGGCTATCACAAACCCATCACACACATGCACAGAACACAGCCGATACACATTCACATAACACACTCACACACAAAAACATACATAGCACACTCGGGTTGGATGTGAGGGATAGAGAGGAGTAAAACAAAAAGACAACACATCTCCGAATCTCTCTTTCTCTCTACACCGAGCCGCCACCGTTGCTCCATTGTCGTTGACCGCTGTGAACCACCGTGGACCACCACCCCCTTCACTCTTCCTTTCTTTGAATTTGATTTCTCTCAGCCGATCTTACAGCGGTCGGTTTAAGATTTTCACATTCATTGTCACCTTTGCATCTGCATGCAATGTCAACTATGCCAATCTCAAGTCTGCTTTCTTTCTTGACATTGCTTTCATTGCTATCACTACATATATAAGCATTTCAGCCATCGATGAGCTCCCCTGTTTGGAACATTTAAATATCTCTCGGGGCCCATTTGGATTACTTCTTTGACTTGGATGGGCTAGTTGAGTCTCTAGGACTTGGCCAAGGTTTATCAATGGGTGTTCTGAATCTGGCAATTGTGATCTCATAGGCTGCGCTAGTGCATACAGAACCTACTGGATTGAAGTCAAATGAATGGTCGGGGATTTGAAACGTTGGGTTTCCTAATTTTGGACTTATTTGTTGGGCCCAATTTCCAGTGGAGAAAAGGTATGGAATGTGCCAGTGATGAAGTTCTTTATTTTAGTGTTTGTGAGGATTTTATTTTATTCATCTCCCTTGGATTTGTAATATTTAAAATGTTGTAATAATTCCCCCACCCCGCTTCTGTCTATCCCATTCTTTAATCGCTTTCCCTACCTGTACATATGTATATATCTGACATACCATACATATCCATGCTTTGCATACATGATTCATGCCTAGATCCGGCTAAATTTGCATCTTTATGCTTTAATTGATTATCCCATGGTTTTGTGCGTTATCACATGTTTTGCAATATTTCGCATGTTATGTTTTAGAAGCCGGATCTTTAGGAACATTTTTGTGCATGTATTGCATTAGGATTCTGTATATAGGATCATGCATATTTTACTAACTTTGTTTGTAGCTGTTCGCAGGATGTTGGTAAATATGTGGATTTTTATGCTTTAGCATCCCATTTATACATAATTTTCTTATTGTGTTTAGTATCCTACCATGAGGCTAATTGCTTAAATGATAAATTGTTTGAATGCCTGTGGATGAAGGCTTGTTGCTTGAATTGGAATGATTCAATGAATGTACGTTTTAAGCCCACTTTGTAGTGGCAAATTCACAAACCTTAAGCCCACTTTGGCAAGTGGCAAATTCAAACCCTTTTTGACAAGCAAACATGAAATTGAATTGTTCCAATTTGTGTAAACTAGTCTATATTTGTATGCTTTACATAGTAAATTTTAGGATTTATTAAATAATCAGAACATGAACATATAAAGAAAATAAAATTCATATCATGGTTTAGTAAAGGCCGATCTTTTGATCGGGTGAGCGGGGGTGCTCAATTAATGACCTTCTCCTCTCATACCTAAGGTTCCGAACCGAAATAACTTTGGTTATGACGAACAGTGGCCTTGGCACAAGTCATGGGTTTCCTAATTTCCTAAAATATTAGGTGGCGACTTTGAGGTCTGATGACACAGTCCATTTTTTGACAAAATTCCAATAAAATGGATTTTCAATAAAAGTTGCCAAATCTGGACTCTCATTTATGTTTCATATTGCACTCGTAATACTAGATCAAAGAGATCTCGGGAGTCCGAATTGTTTAATGCGCGTGGTGTAACAACCTCGATCCGTAATCAGCCACTAATCAGTAATTAAGGATGCTAATTAAGTGAATAAGATAAATTATGGGTATATTATGTGATTTGCATGACCTTTGGCTTCCTATCTATTACTGGTGGAAATATCTATCTAGAAATCTGCTTTAATATAAAGATTGAAAGCCTTATCGGCATCTGAAATCGGAATTAGTTACATTAGTGTGTTAATTGGAATTTTAGAACACCATGGCAAATTTTATTAAAAATTAATTCGGTTTAAAAAAAATAAAATAAATATATCGCATGTGATGAAATCAAGCCTTAGTGGGGATCATTTTGGATTAATTGAATTTCGTGTTAATCTGAATAAATTAAGGTTACTTGTGTTTGATTTAAATAATGCATGATTGGTGCCTAATCTAACCCTACTAATGATCCAAGGTGTGATTTAGTGTATAATGTGTTGAGGCATTTTTGTAGTATTGAGTGTAGGGAATTAAAACCCTTGCGTGTGTATGTGTTGGAAGGTTGCATGTGTGTGCACGTGTATTTGTGCTCAAAGTGAGGAGTGTGTCATGCATTTTCGGCTGAGTAAAGGAGTGTAAGAATTTGCTCATTTGGTCCCTTGTGTTACAGAGAGGGAATATAGCTAGAGAGTGAGAGAGTGAGCTCAAGAAGTTGAAGAAGAGGACGGAAACTAGGAAGATTCACCCCACACTTCTGAAATCAAGCTCTAGGTAAGAGTCCTTAGCATTATCCTTTGTAAGTTAACTTCCATGCATCACGATTTCAACTCATCTTGGAACCAATTTCATGAAATTAGCAAGAGAAGTGGGTCTTTGGGCATGTAAATGATTTGCATATGTATTCATGGTAGAACACCTCTGATTTTACTATCTTAAGTTTGGGTTTTGAAGTCCTTGCATGCATGTAAGTTTTGGGCATGTTCATAGTTTCAGAATTCATGAGGTTGTTGATCATCATTTGCATGTTTTGAGAAAATCAAGAACATATCTTGAAAATGTTCCATGCAAGAGTTTTTGAGTTCAAATTGGTAAATTCATGAGCTTTGAGCAAAAGAATTTGTAAACAACCAAGTGTTCATGTTTTAGAAAGGTATTTGAGCATTAAAAACAAGCCATGCATGAGTATAGCCATGGAAATCACATTTTTAAGCTCAAGCTTTGTTTTGAAAAACCCAGAATTTTACAGTCCGCTCGAGCGAGGAAACCTGCGCTCGAGCGGAGAATGCGAGCTCTCAGTATTTTTTTTCAGACATGAGCTCTCCGCTCGAGCGACCACTTGGATGCTCGAGCGAACCCTTTGCATGTTATCGATTCGCTCGAGCGTGGATTACGACCAACCAGTACTTTTTCCAAGTTTGCAGGTCGCTCGAGCGAATGAAGTCACGCTCGAGCGACCCCTCTCATTTTACATGTCCGCTCGAGCGAAGAAAGCTATGCTCGAGCGGGGACCTCATTTTCAGAAATTTTGCCTAAGTGTCCCAATGCATGTTTTGGCATCCTCATTGCATCTTAGGCATTCCTAAGCCGTACTTAAGTCATAGTAATGAGGTTATGGATTAGAAACACACTAAGGAATGAATGTACTAAGTTAAGGGAATGCAAGTAGGTGTGTTTTAAGCAATGAGCTAAGAATTAACAAGAACCAACGTAATGTAAGCTAAGCCGTGTTGGCCAAGTACTTGTGTAATGATAAGATCTGTTGGTGTTATGTGCCTTTGTGTTTGTAGGTCAACGTCCGAGGATTGATTGACCGTTTGCAAGAACCACTGTGAGTAACATTATCGTAAAGATACGTTTATATGAATTATGTTCCAAATGAAATGTAATAAGCTATGTTTTCTGAAATGATATCTGTTTTTGTGAACGAATATTCCGTATTTGAAATCCATTATGGCATCCATAGATAGTCCAAAGTCATGGGGGACGGCATGAAAATGTGGGTCCATGACATTCATGTGTTTACGAGATCTCGTTAGCCGCTTCATTGTGGTGATATGTGTTTAATCGGTATCTGGAACCGATTACTCTAGTCGGAAGACGTTCTGTAATGTGTTCTATGGGATGTACCATTATTATGTTCTGATATGAGAATGATTATACTCTGATCTGTTTCTGCTAATTATGATATGTTCGGATTTCGTTCATTAACCTCTTTACCTTAATGTTATTCACTGGGTTTTAGCTCACTGTTTGTATATATGTATATATAGGTGGGCATTCTAGAGATCGAGCTCGAAGGCTTTTGTTTGGAATTGTGTTTCTGTTGTCAGCCAACCATTGCGCCTCACGTGGAGGTTCCCGAAGTGTCCTGTGTTCAGTCTTGTTGATTCTGTATATGTATGAGACTGGATTTGATTATGTTGGCTGTACTTAAGATACTGTAATGTGTGTGGGTATAATGTGTGGTTGACTATCGGATATGTATATAAAGTTTTAAATACTCTGTTTCATATAAGTTAGCACAGCTCAATGGACAACTATATTCATGTATTTGCTTCCGCTAGCTCCTTAATTTTGTTAATCTGTACAGAGGCCTTCGGTAATCCAAGGATTACTGGCCGGTTACGATGCTAAACTTATAGGGGTGGGTTTGGGTCGTGACACGCGGGTACCCCCCGGGCATGTTACAGCCATTTAAGAAAGCGGTTTTAACATCCATTTGATGAATTTCTAGATTGTACAAAGATGCAATGGCAATTAGCATTCTAATGCATATTATTCTACTAACTGGTGAGTATGTGTCAAAGTAATTAAGACCTTCTTTTTGTCTACATCCTTTGACCACAAGTCTTGTCTTGGATTTGTCAATTGATCCATCTACTTTTATTTTTCTTTTGAAAATCCACTTGTACCCAAGAGGTTCACAATCTGGTGGCAAATCCACCAATTCCTAAGTGTGATTTTGCAGGATGGATTCAATTTCGCTGTTTACAGCTTCTTTCCATAAAAGAGCCTTAAGACTGGACATACCTTCTTTAAAAGTTAAAGGCTCATTTTTGAACAAAAATATTAGAAAATCTGGACCAAAAGATTTTAAGGTTTGTGCATGTTTACTACACCTAGGTTTATCTTCCTTATTTTGATCTATCTCTTGCTCTTGTTTTTTATCATGTTCTTGATCATAACTAGTAATAGCATCAAAAGATCTTTTATTAGTACTAGTCTCTTGTCCAGTTTTCTTTGGAAACACATGTTCAAAGAAAGACGTATTCTGAGATTCAATAATAGTATTTACATGCATTTCGGAATGTTCTGACTTATGAATCAAAAATCGATATGTACTACTATTCATGGCATAACCAATGAAAATGTAATCAATAGTTTTAGGACCTATCTTAATCTTTTTAGGACCAGGAATAGCCACTTTAGCCAAACACTCCCACACTTTTAATTATTTGTAGGATGGTACTCTCCCATGCCACAATTCATAAGGTGTTTGATTCACTTTTTTTCAGGGTACCTTATTTCACTACTAAAAAAAGTACTTTTAGCTGTCGCAAATAATAAAAAAACAGTTGCAAGAGTTCTTTTGCGATGGTCCATGCGACGGCAAATAGGGGTCGCGAATGTGGGATGGTAAATACTTTTTGCGACCGCAAAATAACAGTCGCAAACTATTTGCGACCGCTTAATCAACTTATGGCGACTAATGTTTTGCCGTTGCAAATTTTTTTTAAAAATACCTACAATGTATTAGCGACCATCTTGTTACCGTCGCAAAAAAATAAAAAAAATAAATAAAAATAAATAAATAAATACCTACAATGTTTTAGTGACCTATATTCTCATATACATATATATATATTCAAATATTATATACAATAAATGTAAAGTGATATTTGCAAAAATTCTAATACTCATGTATTATTTTCCATCACTTCCCTCAACAAAATTATCTTTCTTCAAAAAAAAAAATAAAAAATAAAATGTGCATACAAAATATAAACTTCTATACATACAAAACAAATATCCATCAACCATCCTTAAAAAGTATTTATACAAAATACTAATAGATTCAAGTACTCAAAAAAAAAAAAAAAAAAAAAAATCTCAATTTAGCTCTCAATATCACCCGCTCAATCATATCAACTATTCTATCAACACTACCTGCAAAAATATACATCAATATATTAGTTGACTAACTTGGATGCCAAAACAAAAATGGATACAAAGAGCATATTAATTGACTAACTTAGATGCCAAAACCTTTTCCAACAGGGGTACAAAAAGATTCAGAATTGTTTTTAAAATCAATACTGGTTTGAAAAGAGTTAATCATTTAATCATCTCACAGAAATATCACTAAAAAAATCAAATTGTCATTGCATTTAAGCTTTCGAATGTCCCATTGGTATAAGTAACAATACAGCTGAAATTTGGACTATTCAAGCTAACACCCAATGGTTAATTATTGAATTCTAATTCATGGAAAACACTACACAACTTTCCAAGCGGACAACCAATAACTAAACAAACCAAATTTTGTTAGAATCAATATTGGTTTGAAAAGAGTTAATCATTTAATCATCTCACAGAAATATCACTAAAAAAATCAAATTGTCACTGCATTTAAGCTTTCGAATGTCCCATTGGTACAAGTAACAATACAACTGAAATTTGGACTATTTAAGGTAACACCCAATGGTTAATTATTGAATTCTAATTCATGGAAAACACTACACAACTTTCCAAGCGGACAACCAATAACTAAACAAACCAAATTTTGTTTGAACGAGTGCCTACAACTAACGAGTAATTTCCAGGGCGTATTTGTCCACAGAGAAGCTAATTTTATTGTTAAGCTTGTATCCTCTTTTATCATCTGACATATTAGGTTCCCTTCTTATCGTAAAATAGTTCCTTGTATGAACCTATTTTTTTTTTTACTTCAATGTAACTTCCTTTCTAATTCAACAAAAAAAAAAAAAAAGAAGCAGCTATCATCATGATGATCAACCATCAATTAAATTTTTTTTTTATCAGAGCATACCAAGCTGATTAGGCAACATCTGATAGTCTTTCTTAATGGAAACTTTATATATTGACATAGACTCCATTAGTAGAATTCAAATATGACCTTCAAGAATTAAAATTTTCAGAACAACCACGTACTATAATAAAAAATAGGCAAATAGAGATGAATGAAACTCATCAAACATCATACAATGTTGAATTCAAGCTACTCTTAAGTACAAAAAGAGAATAGAAACCAACTTTTTTCACGAAGGTAAAAATTAAAAAGAAAAGTAATATCCAAAAGAACCAGAGATATAGAAATTCAAAGTTTCCATAAAGTTCTTAAAGATAGGTAACTGAAGAGAACAATGCACTTACAGGAGCAAAAAGAGCCTCAGGAGCCTGGAATCGTTCAGTGCCAACTTTGATGACCCTTCCATCTGGCAGCTGATTAAATCAACTTTTCTTAATAAATTAACAAAAAATGCATACAAATTTTAATACGGAAAAGTATAGCCTATGTCACAATCACAGTCACACCATGCCCAAAAGGAAAGTAGGTTGAACAATTCTTAGAAGATTCTATATAATTACACAAATAGATAAGAGAATAAACTTAGTATATAATTCTTAACAAGGATGGTAGTCCCAAGTCCCCATTGATATTCCCTTTTGTAATCATAACTGTAGGAAAACAAATCTAATAAATTGTAATGAAACAAATCCCAAAAAAGCATACCAAACTATAATGTTATATCTTCACCTTAAGTAGCAAAGGTTCTCTTTGATATCCCTAACAGTCTCAAAGTCAGCGGTGCTATTCTTAAAGTGCTTAAGTAGCAAAAGCTTTAAGGCAAAAGCCATTAACCCAATCTCCCTCCTTTGGGTAGTCACAGAGCTATTCTTAAAGTGCTTCATACCAATTGGGACCATGGTTAAAATAATTCTTAGGAAAACAAGAGTTTAATATCATCATAGCCATATTTAATACAACTTTACATGGAATAACATAAAAAATTTGAAAATATTCACCAAAAACTTGTTTCTCTTCTTACTTTGAAGCCACAAACTGCCAGAAAAAGTGAACTTCCCCAAATGTGAAGGGTTGAAACCCAATCAATATGTGAATGAAAACTAAAAATATCCTGAAAAGTGAGCAGAATAGAGAATGAATTGAGAATCACCCACCATCTAGCAGCTTACCTTGCAGAATATACATTAGTTTGAAATGGGTATAAGATACTCCATCATCAAAAACCTTCAAGGGCTGCTAAACACAAAAATGTCAACTTGGAGGGAACAACCAGACTCCGCACCTGAGATCTTTCCTCCCTTAAGACGTTATTTCCAAATTTTCAGCTCAGATTGGACAAAATATACCTAACCAAAAGTATTAAAACTCGATATTGCCTTCAACGATCAAATTAAGTTTTGAACTGTCAGAAGATGAAAAAGAAATAATCCGAAACATACAAAATAGTTGTAGCTTCTAAACTCTACATTAGATGACTACATGATGTCCCAATACAGGATCACTAATCTTCACCAAGAAATATAAAATACTATCTAAAACATAAGAATAGAAATTACCCAATGTTTCCAATATCGCTTGCAATCACTTCCAAAAATAGCCCTAAAGCAGTTCATCCTTTCTAAATGCTTAACAACCAAGAGATAAATTGAGATGTAGAATATCATGTAAAAGCACTAATGCTTAGAAGATAATTAAGGAAATATTAGTAAACTAGCAATTTTATTTAATTTGATGGAAAAGAAGATAATTCTACAGTGTCTTTCAAAAATCTAGTTCCTGTCTACTACTAGAGTATAATTGCTAAAATAAATGCAAGATTACTCTTTCAATATTTTCTTATTTCTTACAAAAGAAGAAAATATTGAGATAAAAATTGTATGCTACTTTTTCAGATTTTATCAAATTAACGTATCTACTGGAAAAAAAAATAAAAAAAAATAAAAAAATAAAGGAAACTAACACTATGTTTGGGAACCTATGAGAGAAAAGAAAAGAAAGGATTATTTAAGTTATAAAAGAAAAGAAAAGAAATGATTGTGATATCTCTTATTTTTGTTTGGATAAGGAAGAAATAAAAAATAAAAAATAAAAATGATTGTAATTTCTCTCATTCTTGTTTGGTTAGATTTCATTAAGAGAAAAGAAAAGAAATTATTTTAAGTTATAATTACCAAAATAACCTTTTTATATTTTCAATCATTTTATTTCTTGTATTTTTATAGGGACAAAATTGGTATTATGAAAATAGTAGTTTCTTTTCTCTTTCAATCTCTCCACTTTTGAGAAGATTGAAAACGAGACTTATAAGAGAAATGAGTTTCTCTCAATTTCTCTCTATTTCTTCCTATTTCTCTCCACTTAGGTTATCCAAACAAATAAGAAAAATACATATCTCTCCATTTCTTTTCTTTTCTTTTCTCTCCAAATCACTCAATCCAAACATAACGTAAGTAGGAAGCACAAATGTGATATTCCAAAATACAACATATTTTAGAAGCTATTTATAAGCAAAGGAACTTACTTTACTATTGCTCTTCGCACTTTCCAAAATTCTGATGTTGTGTTCTGGGTTTGTAGACCCACTCAAAAATCATTGCATGATAACAATCTTATTGAATATATGTTAGCTCCTCTTAATGCCCTTTTCATATCATAGTCCTTTTTTGGCAAAGAGGTTAAAAGTAATATTTTTTAAAAGTCAAAAAATTAGTTTTTAATCTACTTCCCAAAAAATATATATATGTATATATATATTTTAATTTTAATTTTCATTGGTAAAGGAAATTGAAATTCTATTATTAGAAAATAATAAGAACAAACGGATTATAAGGGATGGAACACCAAGAACCAAGCTAAGGGGGAGAAGCTCCATCATAGCTTAGCAAACACATCTTAACCAGATTGATATATTTTTATTAAGAAACCCACACAATTTCATGTGGGAATCCTTACATGTGGTTACTGGTATTCTTGAAACAAGCCTCTGATATGGAAAGTATTTAGGAGGGCTTTTAACCTTTGTTTTGATCCTCAAACATCAAACAATCAACAAGGGGGCAAGAGGGAATAATGAGTGTGGGTGTATATGAGCTTAAACTTGTGTCTTCCATTGATAAAAATAAAACCACAGATCCAAAAGCATAAACACTCTACAAAATTAATTTCATAACAAAATTATTTTGCCTAATGTAGTATGGCTCTCACTTATACAGTGTGTACCTAATTACGCAATCACTCTTAATTACGTGATATGAAGTAGCGAGCAATAACAAAGTGAATCATGCATTTTAAGAGGGTACTCCAATACATATTCCACATTATTAGAGTACTCCACAGGTAATGATGAACAATAATGGCATAAATGGTTTAGTGGTCATACCACTCCTAGACACATTGCTGGCTGGCATTACTACAAAAACAGATAAATATCATACTTTTTTTTGTGTGATGTATGTTATTTAATCACACATTCTAAGTTTTATTAAAGTGTGATCTTTGAGAGTGTGATTAAAAGGGGTCATTTTTAATCACACCTTTTAAGTGTGATTAATAACATTTAGATCACACATTTTAAGTGTAATTAAAAACATTTAGATCACACTTTTTAAATGTGATTAATAATATTTAGATCATACCTTTTAAGTGTGATTAAAAATATTTAGATCACACATTTTAAGTGTAATTAATAACATTTAGATCAAACCTTTTAGTCGCAAAAGCTCATTCGTGAAAAAAAAAAAAAAAAAAATTACACCCACTTGCTCTTGTAGAGATTCGAACCACCAACCCCTCTCACACCATAAACCTTATACCACACACTCTTTCCACTACGCCTTTATAATACCATATGATTATATATGCAACATATATTATTTATATAGTACATAGACCCGTATTAATATAAAAGTATATATATAAAGATAATTATTTTTTATTGAACATAATTTATGTAAAAATAAATTATTTACAAGAAAAAAAAAGAGACCACTTTTGGCGACTAAACATAATTTTAGTAGCCAATTCTATACTTTTGGCTACTAATTATTTTTTTTGTCGTTAAAAAATTTAATTCCCGGTCTAAATTACCATTTTTGGTTACTAAACTTCTTTTTAGTTGCCAAAAAGCCTCACTTTTGGCTACTAAACATCTTTTTAGTCGCCCAATGCCTCAGTTTTGGCTACTAAATTTTTTTAGTCGCTAAAAAGCCTCACTTTTGGCTACTAAAATTTTTTTAGTCGGTAAAAGCCTCACTTTGGCGACCAAACATCTTTTTAGTTGACCAGTGTCTCACTTTTTGCTACTAAATTTTTTTTAGTCCCCAAAAAGCCTTACTTTTGGCTACTAAATTTTTTTTAGTTGATAAAAGCCATATATGGACAACCAAACAGATTTTTAGTCACCAAAACCTATACTTTTGGCTACTAAATTTTTTTAGTCGCCAAAAATCTTTACTTTTGGCTACTAATACTTTTTTAGTCGCCAAAACCTATACTTTCAGCGACCAAATGTACTTTTTTAGTCGCCAAAGATGCTTTTTCTTGTAGTGAGTGTGATTAAATATATATGTATATATATAATTACACTTATTTAAAAAGTGTGATTAAAAAGTAGTAATGTATATATAATCACACTTTAATTAGAAGATGTGATTAAAAAATATATAAATAATCACACTTTAATTAGAATATGTGATTAAAACATATATATATAATCACACTTATTTAAAAAGTGTGATTAAAAAATAGTAGTGTATATATAATCATACTTTAATTAGAAGGTGTGATTAAAAAATATATAAATAATCACACTTTAATTAGAATTTGTGATTAAAAAAAATATATATAATCACACTTATTTAAAAAGTGTGATTAAAAAGTAGTAGTGTATATATAATCACACTTTAATTAGAATGTGTGATTAAAAATATATATATATATATAATCACACTTAATTGAAAAGTGACATAAAAAATGAATATTATCACACTCAATCAAATTAAGTGTGATTAAAATATCAATCTAAGTTTTTTTTATCACACTTCCAATAAAAGTGAGATATTTTTTTTTGTCAAATTGTGATCTTTAACTATTTTTCTAGTAGTGTGGGTGTTAGAGAAGCATTTGGGGTTTTAAACACACAGATTTCTGTGTCCAAATTTTTGTTTCGCAGTTTTGAGCTTCACCTAAAATCAATTACCTAAGAAAGGTTACCATAATCTGAACCAACATATATCAGTAACCAAATAACATTAAGCCTATATCCAGTCAAACTCAAACCGAGATATAAGTTACAGAAATGCGAATACATACTAAAATAAGCAAAAAGATCGAGATATATATGAGTTCTTTGAGCCCAACAATGCTGATTCTAGCTAGAGAAAGACAGGGTGAAGAGGTTTAAGAGGCAAAACAATCTGATTGTTGTTTCTAAAACAGAGGAGAGAACCGAGGTTTGTTTTTAATAAATAATTTCAAACAAAAGCAGAGAGAGTGAGAAAAAAATGAGAGATTCAAACAAAAAATAGGAAGAGATTGAAACAAAAAACAGAGAGGTAAAGATCAACAAAATGCAGATAAACAAACATGTAAACAAACACATTGAACCCTTAGCATTTTTAAAAAGTGAAACGCTTCAAAATAAGCAGAATGAAATCAAAAATGACTTTTGTGATATAGAACAGAGCAAGAAACAAGAAGTTGATCAAACAGATACAATCAAAATCAAAGACTAAAATCACATTACAAGTAGTTTCCTGACGAGAGTCACAGTTTCAGCATGAATAGCAAGGAAAAACACTTTGACATCAGTCTTGAACTCTTCATACTCAACGTGAACCTCATTCGCCAATTCATTGTGACATGATAGCTCCGCCTTTCAAACCTTCAAGCACACAACACCAACGAAGTTGACATCGACGAACCAATCAGAGATGCAATCAAGTATAGATTTCAGATCGTTACAGTGAGAAGCTTCGAGGAGGCACTACGAGACCTCTACTTCGCACTAGAAATCTTAAGAATTTGAAAATAAATACTCTATTAAACCCTAGAATTGAAAAAATAGAGGTCTCCATAGTCGGCTCTGGCGAGAAAGAGAAAGAAAAGTGTCCGTGACGGAGAAGAGGTGCAGCGGAGGGGAGAGAGAGAGAGAGAGAGTTGGATTCATTCATATAAATTAGGCTTATCGATTATGAATCGATTGAAATCTTCAAATCTTCATTAACCATCCATTAAAATCTTCAAATCTTCATTAACAATTGATCAAAATTTTCAAATGAATAATAAAATTGAGAGTGGAGAATCGAAAGAAAGAGTCGAGTGAGAGAGAGAGAGAGAGAGAGAGAGAGAGAGAGAGAGAGAGAGAGAGAGAAAGACATACTGTTTGAGGTCTCTTTTTCAACCGAAGAGAGCGCGAAATGGAGACAGGATTGGGAAATATGCGTTTGGAGTTTTAAGTACAATTAGAGTACAATTAGATTATGGTGTAAAAAGCAATTTTTTGTGACGGTTAAACAATTAGTCGCAAAAGGTCATATTTCTAGTAGTGTAGAATATAATTAGTAGAAAGTATTACTTTTCCTCACAAGTTCTGAGGTAATCCAGAACTTATTAACATGACATTCGTCATTTCTTTTAAAGTCATATTTTTCCTTTCAGCAATTCCATTTTGCTGAGGTAAGTAAGGAGCGGTGGTTTGATGAATTATTCCATATTCTTTACAAAACTCACCAAAAGGTGATTCATATTCACCACCTCTATCACTTCTAAATTTTTTAATTTTTTTATCAAGTTGATTTTCAACTTCATTCTTATATTGAATAAAAGTTTTCAAAGTTTCATTCTTGGTTTGAATTAAATAAACATAACTATATCTAGTATAGTCATCTATAAAAGTGACAAAATATTTTTTCTCACCTCTAGTTTGAATTGATTTAAAATCACAAATATCACTATGAATTAATTCAAGTGGCTCCGTACTTTGTTCAATTAAATGAAAATGAGTTTTAATTAATTTTGCCTTAACGCAAATTTCACATTTATGATTTAAATCAATGTCAAATTTAGATAAAACATTCCATATTAATTAATCTACGTAAAGATCCATAATTAGCATGTCCTAATCTACCATGCCATAAATTTGAAGACTCAAGCAAATAAGAAGAAGATGTATCTTTATTAATAACAGAGGGTACAACAGTCATTACATTCATTTTGAAAAGGCCATCAGATATGTAATATTTTCTTACATACATCCCGTTTTTGGTAAGTACAAATTTGTCACTTTCAAAAACTAGCCTAAACCCATTTTTACTCAACAAAGATCCAGAGACTAGATTCTTACAAATGTCCGGTAGATGCAGCATATTGTTAAGAGTGAGTTCCTTTCCAGATGTCATCTTTAGAATAATCTTTCCTTATCCTTCAACTTTAGAAGTTGAGGAGTTACCCATAAAAAGTTCTTCCCCGTTGTCCACTATAGAAAAAGATGTAAACATCTTTTTGTCGGTACAGATGTGGCGAGTAGCACCAGTGTCCACCCACCATTCTTTAAGATTTCTGACAATGTTTGTCTCGGAAACAACTACATAAAGATTTATATCCTCAACACCATTGGAAATTTTGTCCACTTCGGTCATATTGGCTTGAGTTGGCTTCTTACTTGATCTTCTTTTGCCTTTGCGTTTGCTTTAGCAATCTTAGGCCCGATGTCCCTCTTTGTCATAAATGTAACACTTGCCATTGAACTTGTACTTCTTTGTTTCCCCTCTTTTAGTACCTTGTGAGGAATTTTCTCCAAAAAACTTTCGTTTCTTTACTTTTGGAGCATGTTCCACCACATTTGCCTTAGACTCCATTGGATGCTTACCAACCCGCTTATCTTAATTGCGGTTGTCCTCCTCAATCCTCAAATGCACAATCAATTCTTCCAAAGTCATTTCTTTGCGCTTGTGTTTGAGGTAGTTCTTGAATTCTTTCCAGCCTTTTGGTAATTTTTCAATTAAAGCAGCAACTTGGAAGGATTCATTGAGAGACATGCCTTCTGTATGAATGTCATGCAGAATAAGTTGGAGATCTTAAACTTGGCCGATCACAGCCTTTGAATCAACCATCCCAAAATTTAGGAATTTGCCAACCACAAATTTCTTTGAGCTAGCGTCTTTGTTTTGTACTTTTTCTCCAAAGACTCCCAAAGTTCCTTTGCCGTTTTGATAAGACTATAGACGTTATATAATGTGTTGTCGAGTTCGTTCAAGATGTAATTCTGACAAAAGAAATCAACATGTTTCCAGGCATCAATCGCAACAACCACTTGCCAATCAGTTTCATCCTCATTCAGAGTAGGAGCATCATCACGGAGAAAAAGCGCTAAGTTGAGAGTAGTAAGATAAAACAACGTTTTTTGCTGCCATCTTTTAAAATCAGTTCCTGAGAACTTCTCTGGCTTTTCACCGTGATTAACTGGCACAGTCATAACAGGAGGAGGGTTGGAGCAATTGCAGCTACCATACCAGTACTTGTTTAAGCATTAGTTTGACCAGTTTCAGTAGCCATGAATTCTAAATTATAACAAAATTATAATTAGAATTTTATAGTACATAGAAAATTTAAACCAAAACCACAGAATTAAATTTTGTAAAAATAAAAGAAACAAGAATTGTAACTTTTATTTCTAATTAATTTGAAAATAAAATAAAATTTTATTTAAACAAATTAATTCTACACAAAAAATTAAATTTCTGTAACCCTTCAAAAATTAAAATACTGAAACGAAATTTTAATTAATGAAAATTCAAATTATTTCTGAAAATCAAAATTAATTTCTGAGCAACTTCACAAATAAATATTTTGAATTGTTAATGACTACTAGTATATTACTACTAGTTGTCAAAGAAAATATGGGGGTGTTTGGAAAGAAAGATTTTAGCCTCTTTTAGGCTAAAATTTACAAAAAGATAAAATAGGCTAAAATAGCTAATAAGACAAAATATCACATCAAACTCATAATCATTTCACTTTTTCTCTCACAAATATTACATCCAACTATAAAAAAATCAATCATCTTCCCAAACATAAAAATTTTAGCCTACTAAAATAGCCTACTAAAATAGCAACTTTCCAAACACCCACAGTATATTATTACTATTTTTTAAACAGTATATTACTAATATTTATTTTTCCAACCAGAATATTATTTTGTAAAACCACTGAAAATAATTTCTGTAAGAAGAAGAACAAGAATAAAGGAAATAAACAAAAAATTATGTTTAAACAAAATAATTCGAATCTGTCTTAAGATTGTTGGAATAATCTTCTGTGTAAAATAAATAACTTGAAACAAATCAAACAAATAAAAATAAATTACTTACAATATTTATTTTACCAAGCCGAATAAATATTTAAAAGATCAAGTCGAGTGTGTGTGATTAAGGCCAAAATGTACATCATTGAGGCCGTTAATTAGAATCTCTTAACTTCACTTGCTGGTCAAACTGTATATTTTATGTGTGTTGAATGTCAATCAGGTTGTACATCGTCGGAGCATAAAATGGGCAAAAAGACAAAATTTGGACAGAGTTGACTTTTTCTGGAAAAGTCAAACTGATGTTTTAAATCTGTTTGGAAGTGAATAGAAGTATAAAAAGAAAAGGAAAAGGCTTTTCTAGGGTTCTGAAATTGTTTTGACCTAGAGGGAGAGGCTAGGGTTTGGAAGGGAAGAAACAAAAAGCTTCAAGGATGTCTCCCATGGTGGTTTCTTCTCCATTTACCTCATTCCACTTCTCCATGAGTGGCTAGTCGTCTTTTCTAGGGTTTTGATGAAACCCTAGCCATGTAATTAGTTTGTTTTCTTTTTGATTTTTAATTATGTAAATGTTTGAACATTTGTATGGTGATTTAGAAGTTTCCTTTATATATTTTTCATTATCTCTTCGAATATTTGACTTTCTATGATTGTTGAATGTTATCCATATATGTGTTTTCTATTCCTTCACATTCAAGGTATGAGACGAACCATACTACGAGGAACGAGTCGTATCACTACCTTAGTTTAGAGTGAACGATTCGTATTACTTGAGATGGTTCGTGCTCGTACATTGAATGTGATGATCTTCTTATTAAATGCTTTGAGCTTGTAGTTGCGAAGCATTAATCCGTTCAAACCATAGCATAATTGATTTCAATTGGAAACCCTAATTATGTGGCTAGTGGTGAATTCTCTACCCTAGGATTTTTCCCCCAATTCAGTAAACCCTATTTCATATATTATTGATAATTTAATTCCATAGTTTAATTTATTCGTTATTAAATTAGGTTATGAACAACCAATCTTTTTATCAAAATTAATTTAGGAATTTGACAATTAAAAATTAGTTTAATTTCACAATAGTCCCTGTGGATCGATACCTGGACTTGCCATTATTCTAATTGAATTTGGTATAGTTTAGTATTTAATTTTGGTGTGTTCAACGACCCATCAAATTTTGGCGCCGTTGCCGGGGACTTCTGGCGAAATTAGTTAATTTAAAGTTACATTCTTATTTTAATTTTTAGTTTAGGATTTTATGCTTTTGGTGTTGCTAAGTGTGCAGAGCGTTTGAAATTAGAGCTATCATTGAAGCTATCATTGAAGTGCAAGCGAAGCGCAACCGAGCTTTAAAAAAAAAATCGCAGCACTAAAGTGAGTAAACAGAAGCAAACACTCACAAGCAAAGCACCAAAGTGCTAAAACGAAAGTCAAAGCTCAAACAGAGGTTGGAAACAACGTCTACACGTCAAGCATCCGTAAGACGAGTAAAGCGTTTTCGTTAAACCGCTGTGAGTATTTCTTCTTTTGGTATTTTGCTTTCATACTTAGTGTACAGAGTCGAACTTATTGTGTGTGTGTGGGTAGTGTATGCACGGGCGTCGTTCTTGTCGCCCTGAATTGTGGTGTTTGGACCTTGAACTAGAAAGGACCCTTAGGAGACCTAGGGCTTCTGCCCGTGTTCCTAGGCTTGAGTATTTATATTCATACATTGAGCCATTAGAGATGGCAGATCCTAATGTCCCGAATGTGCCCAACCGGACACTTAAGGATTATTTTACGCCCACTGCATATACATCACCATCATGCATCCAATTACCCAACACCACTGCTGCTCATTATGAGATTAAGTCCAGCACCATACAAATGCTCCCATCATTCCATGGACTAACTCATGATGATCCTTATAAGCATTTGAATGAATTTCTGGAAATTTGCTCGACAGTGAGGATCTAGAATTTCACAAATGAAGCCTTAATGTTGCGATTGTTTCCATTCTCGTTAAAGGATAAAGCTAAACACTGGCTAAATTCTTTACCTGCTAATTCAATCACAACTTGGGACCAATTACAACAACGGTTTTTGGAGAAGTACTTTCCCATAGGTAAAACCAACCAACTTAGGCGAGCCATCACAAACTTTGCTCAAATGGATGGCGAGCAATTCCATGAGATGTGGGAAAGACTTAGAGACCTTCTCCAACAGTGTCCCCACCACCAAGTGCCTGATTGGCAACTTGTTCAAACATTTTATTATGGCTTAACTGAGCCGCACCGCCAAATGGTGGATTCGTCCTGTGGTGGGACATTTATGTCTAAAAATGATGCCGAGGCATGGCAATTGTTTGAGAACTTAAGTGATAATTCCCTTCACCATGCCTCCGCAGCCCGGCAAGTCCGGCAACCCGTAGTTGGAGCCCCGAGAAGAGGGGGCATTTATGATGTCGGGTAAAATTTAGAGTTAGCCCAACAAGTAGAGGCACTATCTCGCAAGATAGACCACTTATTAGCTACGGGACATGCCCCTACCCAGCAAGATCAGCCTCAATTCCGTGAGGCATGTGTTATATGTGCGAGCCCTGCTCATGACTTGAGTGAGTGCCTTTCGACATCACAATTTCCGGAGTTAGTCCAAGAGCATGTGAATGTGGCTCAAGGATTCTCCAACTCGGGTAATGACCCATACTCCAACACATATAATCCGGGATGGAGAAATCACCCTAATTTCTCATGGGGACCCCCTTCACATGGCACTTCTTATAATCCTCCACCACCAAGGCAGAATTTCAATAATTTTGCCAACCAATCATCCTACCAACCACCGCAACCTTATCGACCACCACAACCGTACCGGCAACCACAACCCTCGCCTGTTCCTCAAGGCAACTCTGCCTTTGAGACTCAAGTGTTGGAAGTTCTCTCAGAACTTAAGGGGTTAGCACCGATAGTTCACTCCCACACTCACTCTATTGCCTAGATAGAGACCCAATTGGGTCAAATAGCTAACAACATGAATCAGAGAGAGGAGGGAAAATTACTAAGTCAAACTGTGGCCAACCCTAAGGGACAATACGGGGCAGAGAGTTCGGGTGGGAATGGAAAGCAACATGAGCAAGTGCAGGCGGTGGTTGCTTTGAGAAGTGGTAGGGAGTTAGAGCCTCAGTCAGTTGTGTCTGATGCAACTAGAGTTAGGAGGGGTGACCACGGTGGTTCACCTAGTGAGAGTAAGGGTGAGGGGGCAACACTTAAGAGGGATGACTTAGTCCCTAGTACTTCACTTGAGCCCAAGGCACCATATGTGCCTAAGGCACCCTTTCCCCAGTGCCTTGATACACCGTCCCCTTTTAATAAGAAGGCGGCATCTATGGAGGCAATGATGGATGTCTTTAAACAGGTAAAAATCAACCTCCCCCTGTTAGAGGCGATTAAGCAAGTACCATCATATGCCAAATTTCTGAAGGACCTTTGTACGCAAAAGCGTAAATCTAGGACACATGTGTCCCAAAAGGTCCTACTCACGGAGCAAGTAAGCTCCATCTTGTTGAATGACATACCTCTTAAGCTTAAGGACCCGAGTGCCCCAACCATTGCATGCATTATAGGGGACCATTTCATTGATAGGGCCTTATTAGATTTAGGGGCTAGTGTCAATTTATTGCCGTACTCTGTGTACGAGGAATTTGGGCTTGGCGAGTTGAAGCCCACTACTGTCACTCTTCAATTGGTGACCGGTCCCTCAGAGTGCCACGTGGCATGATTGAGGATATGCTAGTTAAGGTTGATAGGTTCTACTTCCCTGTTGACTTTTTGGTGTTAGATATGGAACCGGTAGTCAGTTCTAAGAAACAACTCCCCGTGATCTCTTAGGTCGACCTTTTCTTGGCTACGGCCAATGCATGCATCAATTGTCGGACTGGGGTTATGGAAGTTTCATTTGGCAACATGCAAGTGAAACTTAATATTTTCCAAGCATCCCAACAACCTCATGAGAGAGAGGAGTGCTTATTAGTGGATGTTGTGGATGGGATTGTGGAGGAGGCTTTGCCCTTCATTCTTGTAAAGGACCCTTTAGAGGCTTGTCTAACTCATTTTGGGTTTGAAAATTTTGATATGGATGGGTCAGTTGAGGAGGTATTAAAATTGTTGGATGCGGGTATTATATACCCCATCTCAGATAGCAAGTGGGTGAGTCCCACACAAGTGGTGCCCAAGAAAATCGGGCATCACCGTTGTTGAGAATGAGGGAGGAGAGTTAGTCCCCACACGAACCACTACTGGGTGGCGAGTGTGCATTGATTATAGAAGACTAAATTCCTCGACTAGGAAGGATCATTTTCTTTTACCCAGGGGTTTGATGGACCCATTTTATTATGCTTGATAGATCGATTCCTTATTTTTTTTAATTTTTTAATTTTTTTCTTTCCCTTCTATGTTATTCTGTTTTTCTTTATTCTCGTTATGCTTTATTTGCGTTTAGGAGACTTTAAATCCTCTAAAGGTGTAATTCTTTTGGTGTTAGCCGTGCCCGAACGGTATCTGACGGTTTGGTATAGCCACCTAACCGTATTTGTAGTGAGTTCCTAGGAGACCAACTGAGACGGTGGAAACTAGAGTTCGAATGGTAAAGCCCTAGAACACAAAGGTTTGGGATTTCCGAGACTAGAGTATGGTTTTAAATACCCAGGGGTGTGGAGATTGCTTCAAAACTACCTCGGCTTGAACTCTGTTATGGCAGCCCCATAGGTTGAGGTAGCTTTATGCGCTTCGATTCTAGATACCGAACCAACCTAGTTTGTCACCCTGTTGGAGAATAGGGAAAGTTACAAACACAGTTAGGAAGAAAAGTAGTACCCGTGGTTTTTCGTTTTGAAGATTATACCTTTAGTAGCCATTCCGTTATTTTTCCATGTGTTATATTTATTTCGGATGTCAATTGAAAGTAGAAATAGTTAAGTATATTTGGATTGTACTAGCCCGAAGGCTATAAACTACGCTGGGTATTATTACTTGGGGGATTCTGAAATGGCAACTTTATGCCATAACTCTGGTGCCTTTTTTTAGGTGCTGAGAGTTAGTTAAAAAAAAAAGAAGCATGCTTTCATGTTTATTTTATGTGTTTTTTTTTTTTTTTAAAAGAAAGGGTTATACTTGTTCAATTTAAAAATATATAATATAAAAAAAAATAGTTTTCATACTTGTTCAATTTTACAAAGTAAAAAAAAAAATAAAAATACAAAAAAAAAAAAAAATCTGTGTTTGTACTTCAAAAAAATAAAAAAATAATAAAAAAAAAAATTCACCAAAACATAAGTTGGCCCCTGCTTAATAAGCAGGTGCGGGAATGGCGTGTGTTGACCAGCCGCACGTGCAGCTTGGGCCCCGCATGTGCGGGGATGCCGATTTTAAAAAAAAAAAAAAAAGGCGCCCCTGGGGTGAAATCGCCGCACGTGCGGGACATTTGAATGAATGGCAAACCGCACCCTGCTTTAAAAGTAGGGGTGCGTGAGTGGGTGCGGGGCTATTCCCAAAAACAAAAAATAAAATAAAAAAATGAAAAAATAAAAAATAAAAAAACCCAAAATGTTTTTGTTTTGTTTTAGTGTTTTTTTTTAAATTTTTTTTAATTTTTTTAATTTCATTTTTAATTTATTTAAGTAAATAATACATAAATTAAATTTTAAAAATAAATAAATTAATATACATTTATTTTATTTATAATTTTTTCTAAAAAAAAACGTTTTATTTATTTAGTTATTTATTTTTTTTTTATTTTCTATTTTTGTAAAAATAAAAAAAATAAAATAAAAAACAAAATAAAAAAAATAAAAAAATCAGTTAGTTTAGGTTATTTTATTCTATACTTTAGTCTCTTTTGTAGTTTAGTTATTTTATAGTTTAGTTTAGTTTAATTTAGTTTATAATTTAGTTAATTTAATTTAAGGTCATTTTTTATTCATTTATTTAATTATTTTCGTTTTTTATTTAAAAAAAAGAAAAAAAAAATGAAGAAGAAGAAGGGGAATTGCATGTGGGACATTAGTGGGCCAACTTGTGCTTTCCTATTTTATTTTATTCTCATGATTGGTTGTATGATTTTGTGTCTATTTACTTTTGGTGTGTGTAGGCTATGAGTCGAACGTGTATCTGCTCAGGCCTCCAAACAAGCCAAAGGTCCCAGCATTTCCCGCCACCACCACCATCGGCTTCCCCGTAGTCCCCACCTGTAGATTACTTTGTCTCTTTTATTTTTATTTTTATTTTCCTTTTTAGTTCTTTCTTTTCTTCAAAAAAAAAAAAAAAAAAAAACAGTGTGAAGTGTATATATGTTACTCTCTGCCTACCTGGATGTACAATGGCCTACAATTCTGGTAATATTCTCTCATTTCTCTTTACTTTTTCATTGAGGACAATGCCATATTTAAGTTGGGGGATGAGGGTTATATTTTCTTTTGTGCATTTCTATTTGGCTCATAATTCATGCTTATACCTGTTTCACTTGATTGCATTACTTCACCTGATGTGACTTTTTGCTAGTAGGGTGATGATATTTGCATATGTTATTTGGAGATCATAGTAGACTTGTATGAAAAGAGTTTATTGGGTAGATACTTGCATGCGATGTTTGCACGAGGAGAGTTGTCTGTGTTTGTGATTTTAGTACACTTGTCATGAGTATGCCTTAATTCACATGAACACACTATCATAGCGGTGATCTTTTTATTATAATCCCTGGTGTACATCATTGATAATAGCTAGAGTTGCAAAAAAAATAAATGAGGAGCCAAGATTCTTAAAAAAAAAAAAAAAAAAAAAAAAACTTGACTTGTTTGGGTTCGTAGCCTTTTTAACTCGAGTTATTAAGCCCGTAGGGGTGTCTTTACATCTAATGTCCTAAAACCGTCTGGTTTGGGAGTCATTGGCCAAAAACTTGCTACATGGGTTAATTAGAAAGTTTAAGGGACTTGGACATTGCACAGTTAAGGAAAAATAAGAAGAATGACTTATTCGGATTCGTAACCTTTTCAACTCGAGTTATTAAGCCCGTAGGAGTGTCTTTACATCTAGTGCCTTAAAACCGTCTGGTTTGGGAGTCATTGGCCCAATATTTGTTACATGGGTTGATTAGAAAGCTTAATGGATCAGGACATTGCACAGTCATTTAAAAAAAAAAAAAACTTTTGAAAATCTTGGCTGCAACAGGTTAGTTTTTCTGTATATGTTGGGTGTTATTATAAGTTACACTGGGCTATTATAGTGGATAGTTAACTAATATGGAGATTGCCCTTTACACCGAGGGTACTCATAACTTGTCTGCTAGTATGCACAAGTATAGGAAACTTTACTTTTGTATTAACTGAATACTTGTCCACTGTGTCTTTAATGACTCATGATGTCTCAATATCACACTGTAGTGGCACATAAGTTGATTGTTAGGTGGAGTAGTGTGGTCATTTATTGTTGAGTATATATGAATATGTTAATGTTTGTGGTATCATTTCTGGAAACCCTCACGATACTTTACTCGTCCACTTGGGGTAACCTTGTGGTTTAAAGGCTTGTTGCATATGGTAAATGCAACCGTTTTCCCACGAAAGAGGAAATAGATAGATTTTGTTTAATTTAATTTTATTTTACTTGCTTGAGGACTAGCAAGTAGTAAGTTGGGGGATGTGATTAAGGCCAAAATATACATCATTGAGGCCGTTAATTAGAATCTCTTAACTTCACTTGCTGGTCAAACCGTATATTTTATGTGTGTTGAATGTCAATCAGGTTGTACATCGTCGGAGTATAAAATGGGCAAAAAGACAAAATTTGGACAGAGTTGACTTTTTCTGGAAAAGTCAAACTGATGTTTTAAACCTGTTTAGAAGTGAATAGAAGTATAAAAAAGAAAAGGAAAAGGCTTTTCTAGGGTTCTGAAATTGTTTTGACCTAGAAGGAGAGGCTAGGGTTTGGAAGGGAAGAAACAAAAAGCTTCAAGGATGTCTCCCATGGTGGTTTCTTCTCCATCTACCTCCTTCCACTCCTCCATGAGTGGCTAGTCGTCTTTTCTAGGGTTTTGATGAAACCCTAGCCATGTAATTAGTTTGTTTTCTTTTTGATTTTTAATTATGTAAATGTTTGAACATTTGTATGGTGATTTAGAAGTTTCCTTTATATATTTTTCATTATCTCTTCGAATATTTGGCTTTCTATGATTGTTGAATGTTATCCATACATGTGTTTTCTATTCCTTCACATTCAAGGTATGAAACGAACCATACTACGAGGAACGAGTCGTATCACTACCTTAGTTTAGAGTGAACGATTCGTATTACTTGAGATGGTTCGTGCTCGTACATTAAATGTGATGATCTTCTTATTAAATGCTTTGAGTTTGTAGTTGCGAAGCATTAATCCGTTCAAACCATAGCATAATTGATTTCAATTGGAAATCCTAATTATGTGGTTAGTGGTGAATTCTCTACCCTAGGATTTTTTCCCCAATTTAGTAAACCCAATTTCATATATTATTGATAATTTAATTCCTTAGTTTAATTTATTCGTTATTAAATTAGGTTATGAACAACCAATCTTTTTATCAAAATTAATTTAGGAATTTGACAATTAAATTAGTTTAATTTCACAATAGTCCCTGTGGATCGATACCTGGACTTGCCATTATTCTAATTGAATTTGGTATAGTTTAGTATTTAATTTTGGTGTGTTCAACGACCCATCAGTGACATTCTTTCCTTAAGGCAAATTCGCCATGCTACGGTACTTATGGATAAATGGCATCTATCTCCCAAGATATAATGATCTTTACAAATTGTAATAGCACTCCAAACAATTTGTACGGCGAACCAAACCTGTGTTCTATATTATTTGAATTTTTTCCTAAAAATAATATGAAGAATAATGCAACCAAATAGCAAAACTGGGAAGAGAAAAAAAAATTCTAGATGTGAAAATCTGCTAGAAATGATCTCTATTTATAGGCAATAATGTGACCCTTCAGATCTGTTTGAATAGGTGCAGTTTTGAACCGAATAGTTATGAAAATTAAATGAACAGATACAGTTCAAATTTGAACAGATCTACAAACTGCTCAAAATTGCTGGGCAGTTTTTCCAGCTTGTTGAACAGTTTGAACTTGTTGAACCTACTGGAAAACGGACTGAAAAAAGCACTGTTTTGACATAAAAAATTGGCACAAAATTTAAATTAATTTTCCAGCAAGAAATTGAAAAAATTCAAATAAATTTTGTTCAAAAAATTAATATTAGACTCGACCCACACCCGTGCCCAGCCGGTCAGACGACGGCGGTAGCGCGCGCATGTGGTGGTTTGATCCAAGGTTTAATTTGTACATAACTCCTCCCTTCTGCAAACTTGGGGTGCCCTTTGGGGTCCAACCCAAGTGTTGTCATCTAAAACTTATATACACATATGAGTTCTTCTAAGTTTCCAATGTATGATAACTATTTCAAGGAAATCCACATTTTATTTCTTTAACAGTCCATTCTGCGAATTCGAAAACAACGTCAACTTCTTATTCATTCATAAATGGTTTTTACGAATTGTCATTTACCGGGTGATTTCCTATGCGACAAAGAACACGTCACCTCTTTGGACCCACCTTAAAAAACGTGTGAACCCCATTCAAATTTGGACTTAAAGATAGCCCAAAATAAGTCTACAAAATCATATTTTTCCGAAAGAATCATAATTGATTTTTTTGACGAATTTATTATTTTCTTATTGTTTGTTTGTTTGTTTTCCTTTTATTATATGATTTGTATAGCTTTTTAATTTTTACTCTGTATGTTATTGTTTTAATGTGGATATTTTTATGTTCCTAGAAAAAAAAAAAAACACTGTCACATTGAAAAATTCAAATTGTGATTTTTGAGGGTTCGTTTGGAATGTGGGTTGTTTTTTGACTCTTTAACTTTTTAACTATTTTAACTTGGGGTTAAAAAATCTTATTTGAGATAAGATTTTTGACTTCTTTGACTTTTGTGACAAAAAAATGAAATGATTATAATTTAGATGTGATATTTTATTTTATTAACTTTTTAACATATTTTATCTTTTTATTACTAAAATAATCCAAAAACAAAAAAAAAAAAAATACTAAAAAATTTTGCATGCTAAACAAAGGCTGATTAGCTTCGCGGGCCCAATAACATTCTACGATTTGATTACTTATAAATTAAAGGACGGTGCTTCAGACCCTCAGTGACGTGGCGCACTGGGATTGGCCGAAAATCAAAAAAAAAAAAAAAAAAATTTATTTTTTGAGCCAATGGAAGAACTACACACGACCCTAGTGACCGCCACTGGGTCTGAGGCATTTTTCAAAATTAAATAAGAAAAGAAAGATTGACAGAGCACGTGAAACATAATTTGATCGACATCGTCGTACATATTTGTTATCAATACATTTGCGTACCCAATAATTTGATTACTTAAAAATTAAATAAGAAAAGAAAGATTGACAGAGCACGTGAAACATAATTTGATCGACAACATTTGCGCACCCAATAATTTGATTACTTAAAAATTAAATAAGAAAAGAAAGATTGACAGAGCACGTGAAACATAATTTGATCGACATCTCCGTACTTATTTGTTATCAATACATTTGCGTACCCAATAATTCTTGTACGATTTGATTACTTAAAAATTAAATAAGAAAAGAAAGATTGACAGAGCATGTGAAACATAATTTGATCGACATCTGCGTACTTATTTCTTATCAATACATTTGCGTACAAAAAAAAAAAAAAAAAAAATTGGTGTTTAAGAAAAAAATAAAAGGTAAATTATATTTACCTCCTTTGAAGTTTCTGACAAATACAAGAATTTTTCCTGTGATTTGAATAATTACAATAACTTCTCTTATTTTACCTGACAATGTCAAGATTCTCCATTCTGTCTATTTTGCACAAATAACGTTAGTATTTTATATAAAATGACCATATTATCCTTGCTTTTGCCTGTAAAAAGACGAAAAAACCATTTCTTCAAGACTAACATCACTGCCATAAAGTAAAAGACGAAAAAACCCTTTGCTTTGACCAACACAATCATAAAATAAAATAATTTAAAAATATTTATAATAAAAATGATACATTTAAAATAATTTTTTTTTAATTTTTAATATTAAAAAAAATATTTAAAATATTAAAAAATACAACACATAAATGTATGAAATATAATGCACATTAAAATAAATAAAAAATATTTAAAATATAAATATTTACTCTAAAAAAATAAATTCGAAAAATTTCAAAACTTATAACCAAATAAATTTTTTTTTTTCAAAACTCATAACTCAAAATACGACTACAGACTCAAATCATGATTCTAAAAATAATTTTAAAAATTAATTTTTTTTTTTACATTTTTTCTTTTAACATAGAGTTTTGTAAAAAGTTTGGTTTTGAATTTTGAATTAAGTTTTAAATTTGTGTTTGGTTATGAGTTTTTGAAAATAATTTTTAAATTGAGTTTTAAGTACAAACATGTTCCGAAAAAATATTTTTTTTAGAAACATGTTTGGTTTTCTTTTAGAATCACAATTCCAATTAGAAATTTTCAAAAATCTTTTCAAAACTCATAGAGTTTTAACCAAATATAGAGTTTTGAAAATAGTGTTGAGTTTCGAGTTATGTGTTTGGTTATGAGGCTTGAAAATAATTTTTGAATTGAGTTTTATGGTTGTTTTGGTCAATTCAAAAACTATTTTCAAAACTCATAATCAAACACAAACTTAAAAAAATACAAACTTGCGTTAAATATATTTTTTAAATATTAAAATTTTTTAATTTTTTTTTAAATATTTTAATTTTTTTTTATGTGTTTTGTTATAATTTGAGTGTAGAGTTTTGAAAATAGTGTGAAATTTCAAGTTATGTGTTTGAAAATAATTTTTGAATTGAGTTTTATGGTTGTGTTGGTCAATTCAAAAATTATTTTCAAAACTCATAATCAAACACAAACTTCAAAAAAAATACAAACTTATGTTAAATATATTTTTTAAATATTAATTTTTTTTAAAATTTTTATTTTATTTTAAATATATAGTTTTTATTTTAAATATTTATTTTATTTTATAAATATATTTTTAAATATTTTAATTTTTTTTTATGTGTTTTGTTGTGATTTGAGTGTAGAGTTTTAAAAATAGGGTAAAGTTTCGAGTTATGTGTTTTGTTATGATGTTTGAAAAAAATTTTGAATTGAGTTTTATGGTTGTGTTGGTCAATTCAAAAATTATTTTTAAAACTCATAACCAAATATAAACTTAAAAAAAATACAAACTTATGTTAAATATATTTTTTAAATATTAACAAATTTTAAAATTTTTATATTTTATTTTATTTCATAAATATGTTATTAAATATTTTAATTTTTTTTGTTATGTGTTTTGTTATGATTTGAGTGTAGAGTTTTGAAAATAGTGTGGAGTTTCGAGTTATGTGTTTGGTTATGAGGTTTGAAAATAATTTTTGAATTGAGTTTTGAGTTATATGTTTGGTTAAGATTTGAGTGTGAAATTGTGTTTTGAGTTTAAAATATTAAAATTAAAAAATTAAAATATTTACAAAATAAAATAAAATATTTAAATAAAAAATATATATTTAAAATAAAAAGATAAAATTTAGTATTTACATTGGGCATTTTAGTGTTTACATTATAGGCATTATAGGCACTTGAGGGCATTATAGGTATTTTAGTGTTTACATTTGATGACATCAGCAGGGTCGGTTAGGTGTATAAACGGTGGTCAAATTTTGAGGGAATCTTGACATTGTCAGATAAAGTAAGGGAGGTTACTGTAATTATTCAAACCACAGGGGAGGTCCTTGTATTTGTCAGAAACCTCAGGAGAGGTAAATGTAATTTACCTAAAAATAAATTATAAATACTTTGCTTGAAATTTGATTAACATATAAATCGTGTGTGTTTGTGATTTTGAAAATTAATACTTTGTGGTCTTATCAATACTTTGCTTGAGATTTTGAATTTCATAATAAATCATTTTATTAATAAATTATTAAGTTAATTAACAATTTTTAATGATGTTAAGAATATATTTTAATTAATAATTTAGATAATTTTATTATTGTATAAAAGAATAATTATAAATTTCATTTTTTTAGTTAATTCTGTTAAATAAAAGATTCTGACAATAAAATATTTATAATTTTTCAAATTATAAGGGACAATGTGTACTTTAAACAAATTTCAAGGAATGAATTTGTAATTTACCATTTAAAAAAAGGGGCAAACTTCACTTTCCCCCCCTATGGTTTAGGTCATGTGCGGATTACCCTCCTTACTCTTTTTTTTCGATACAGCGGAAATGAAAAACAAACAAACAGGGACTAAGCCCTTTCCCTAGCTAACTCAACCATATCAGAGATCAAGAGCTCTCTGATTTCAGCAGGTGGATCATTTACAACTAGAATGTCCTCAGGTTGTTCAGCTCCAAGTTTGGCCATTGCATCTGCACATAAATTTCCTTCTCTGTAGATGTGTTGTACAGTACATTAACAGCCATTAAAAATTATCCGTGCATCTTCCACAAGGCCTCTGAGTAGGTGATGTTCTCCAGGACCTTCTTCAAGTAGCTTCACTACTTCAGTCGCATCTGTTTCAATTATCACTTTGTGGAAACCTTTTTGAAGGATGATGGTGAGGCCTTTGTATACAGCCCATATGTAACACCCTCAAAATAATACATAATCCCATCATCTAATAGTTCTATATACATGATAGATAAATCACATTTCCATACATACATCAGAGTTAATATTACAAAAAAGGTATTTCATATAAGTTCCAAACTGTTTACAACACGATAAAATGCCCTACGTGCTTACATCTTTCCAAGTATTAACTTGATTACAAAAAGAAGAGTACTAACTCTTTTACAAGTAAAGCCCTTGGCTTGTATTTACATGTAATTAACAAAACAAATAACAAAAACAGAGTCTTCAACTTCTGAAACTCCCAAGCTAAGATCTTGGAGGCGGCATGTCACCTGTACCTGAAAATGGTGTCCCAAATAGGGTGAGCCAAAACCAGTAGAGATATGCTAAACCAAATATGAGAAATAACTAAAACATTAGCATTCGATAAATGGTCAATACTTGTAAACTAACATATCTCCTTTTCAAAATTCATCAACATTTACAACCGTATTTCAATCCACTTCCATTTATTTCTCCAAATCAATTCATTAACATGGTACATTATTTAACCAAACAATTCAACATGAGACTACGGCTCATATTCTCAACACTTCAATTATCAACAATTCAAAATGAGACTGTAACTCATATTATCAACACCTCAATCATCGACATCATTCAGATGTATATAAGGTTTCGAGACTTTCACACTGGACACTCCGGCTAACTTAGTTATCAATGGAGTCCATCCCCTATCTCCTCCCAAACAATGGAGTACATCCCCTATCTCCTCCCAAACAATATACATATGCAATGTATTTAAACACTATATCATATACAATGATCAATTAAAGCACATATTCAATGTGTTAATCCAACCGTCATATTCAATGACATATTCCAATTGAGTAGTTTCAATTTACCTAATCATCATGCAATTCTAGAACAACATGACTATCCTTCACCGATAGCCGAAAACAGTTATTTCTAAACAGATAATATATTACCAAACAGATAAATTATCAACATTTCCATTGGTGGGTGATTATTCAATCCAACCACACCATTTAATCACAATCCTTCCCAATTCTACAATTTCACAATGAATTCACTATTTATACAAAATAGTTACTTAATTCTAAATTAGGGCATTTTTTCCCAAATTCCACAATATTGACCCAAAGGTCCAAACTTCCCTATTTCAACAATTATACACCAATAACCCCATTTTAGGACCCACATACACATTTGGAGTTTAAAATTGAAAACGCCTCTTTCATAAATTTCAATCACCAACCCTAACTTTTTCCAAAATTCCCATAACCCACCATTTATACAAAATAACCAAAATTTATGTTAAAGCTCATAGTAAAGAGTAGTCTATCCTTACCTCAAAAGGAGAAGCCCAAAGGAGAAGAAGAGGAAGACTCAAGGTGCTCTAAATCCAAGAATTTTTGAGATCAAAATATAGCCCACGCAAAGTTCCAACTTTCTTACAAAGAGACTAGGGTAGAGAGACCCAAGATCAAGGTGTATTTGTAGAGAGAGAGAGAGAGTTTAGAGAAAGAGGCAGCATGATCTAGGGTTTGAGATAAAAAGGGAATGAAAAAGTGATGTATAAACCTGCTGCTGCGAACTAATAAATACAAGGCTCGCTCGAGCGAAGGAGTGGTCGCTCGAGCGACTAGACACAAGAGGACCTCGCTCGAGCGCACAATTCAAAGCTTCAGGCTGCAACCCAGACGCACGCTCGAGCACAAGAGTTCTCGCTCGAGCGAAGGAACACAAAACATAGAGCTCGCTCGCTCGAGCGCAAGAAAGCTCGCTCGAGCAAAGAACACCAATCTTCAGGTCCAATCTAGACGCAGACGCACGCTCGAGCGCAAGAGTACTCGCTCGAGCGAAGAAGCAAAACCCAAGGCTCGCTCGAGCGCAAAAAGCCTTGCTCTAGCGAAGATACCAAATTCTGGACAGTAACCATTTGTTCTAACACCCAACCAACCTGTTCTAAACTTACCCAACACATCCCACAACTCAAATACAAAGAATTGAATAACGGAAAAGAGATGTAGACAATGACAATCACCCACGGAACCGAGTTCGGAATACAATAAGTAACGGGAAAAATCGGGATCGCTATAACCTCCCCCTCCTTAAAGAATTTCGTCCCGAAATTATATATATAAGTTTCAACTTGTGATTTTTTTAATTCTCAACATGATTGCAATACAACACTTATCAACATGATCCACTACCGATCATTCCATCTCTTCTCAAGAGAACAACTTACAAATGTAGCTCAATATATATTATCATGAATTCTTTCGAAATTTCAATACACATATTCCATAGTTCCATAACATATTCAATGTTAATAACATATTTGCATTTCCACAACACATTCAACATATACAATGTTAAATTAAACTCACGTTTCCGAAACATATTAAACCATTTCAATACTTCCATAATCCAAAACATATACAATGTTCTTAGAGTTTATCAACAAAACAAAATTCTCAACATAAGCTCAAACATTAACAAACAAGTCCGGATATTTCTCGCGGACTTCTAATTCACGTTCCCAAGTAGCTTCCTCAACCCTGTGATGTTTCCACAATACCTTGACCAAAGGGATCGTCTTGTCTCGCAAGACTTGGTCCCGTCCATCCAAGACCCTCACCGGTCTCTCCTCATACGAAGCATCCTCATCTACCTCTAAATCGGTCCAATCCAATATATGTGATGGATCCGGCTCATATTTCTGAAGCATACTAATATGAAACACGTCATGTACTCCGGACAACTGTGGCGGTAAAGCTAGACGGTATACAACCTCCCCAATCCGTTCAAGGATCTCAAAAGGGCCAATGAATCGAGGGGACAACTTCCCACTCTTCCCAAACCTCATCAAACCCTGCATATGTGATATTTTCAGAAAAACGTGATCACTCACCTCAAATGACAACGGTCTCCTCCTACGGTCAGCATAACTCTTTTGGTGACTCTGGGCTGTAACAAGTCTCTTACGGATAAGTGCAACTTTCTCCGTCGTTTCCCGAACCAACTCCGGGCCCAACAAAGGTGCATCACCCACCTCGGCCCAACATATTGGAGATCTACACGGTCAGCCATACAAGGCCTCAAACAGTGTCATGCCAATACTCGATTGGAAACTGTTATTGTAGGCAAACTCCATTAAGGGTAAGTGTCTCTCCCACGACCCTTTAAAGTCAAGGATACAGCCTCGAAGCATATCCTCAAGGATCTGAATAGTGCGCTCAGACTGCCCGTCAGTCTGAGGATAGTAAGCTGTGCTAAAGGTCAATCTAGTACCCAAGGCACTCTGCAAAGTCTGCCACAACCTAGCAGTAAAACGCGGATCTCTATCTGAGACGATCGACACTAGGACCCCGTGCAACCTCACTATGTCCCGAATATACAAGTCTGCAAGATGATCTACCGAATCCTTCTCCGGAATAATCAAGACTGGAGCGGTGGTAAGTCTAACCTTAAGTTCTTGGAACGACTCTTCACAAGTCTCAATCCATACAAATTTGATCCCTTTCTACGTCAATCTAGTCAAAAACGAAGCTAGCCTAGAGAAATCTTTCACAAATCGATGGTAATACCCGGCTAATCCCAGAAAACTACGGATCTCAAAGGCATTCTTAGGTTGTGCCTAATCATGCACTGCCTCTATCTTGGAAGAATCTACAGTCACCCCTTCCTCGAACACCATATGGCCTAAGAATTTAACCTCTCTTAGCCAGAACTCACACTTCCCAAACTTAGCATACAACTTATGGGCCCTAAGCAATTCAAGCACCACTCGCAAGTGTTCCTCATGTTCTTCCTCAGAAGGTGAGTAAATCAGAATGTCGTTCACGAAAACGACCACAAAGCGATCTAAGAACTCCCGGAAGATCCGGTTCTTCAAATCCATGAACACAGTCAGTGCATTGGTGAGCCCAAATGGCATCACCAGAAACTCATAGTGGCTATACCGCGTAAGGAATGCCGTCTTCGGGATATCCTCCTCCCTGACCCTCAACTGATGGTAACCCGATCTCAAGTCTATCTTAGAGAAACAGTGGGATCCTTTCAACTGATCAAACAAATTATCTATACGAGGCATAGGGTACTTGTTCTTAACCGTAGCCCGGTTCAATTTTCGGTAATCGATGCAAAGTCTCAAAGCCCCATCTTTCTTTTTAGCAAAGAGGGTCGGTGCTCCTCATAGTGAAGTACTAGGGCGAATAAAACCCTTATCTAGTAACTCCTAGAGTTAAATCTTCAACTCACTCAACTCGGCTGAGGCAAAACGATACGGTGCCATGGAAATCGATGCCGTGCCAGGCACTAAATCAATAAAGAACTCGATCTCTTGATGGGGTGGTAAACTAATAAGATCCTCGGGAAAGACATCCGAGTACTCACAAACCACTCTTGGTAACTCAATCCCGGTCTCATCACACTCACTACTCATAAAGCTAGCGAGAAGACAACTAAGCTCATTCCGCCCTCGTGGATCATACACCGGTGGTAAAACCCTACCAACCCGATCTCCCAAGAAATAAAAACAGTCACCGCTCGAGGTACATACAATAACCCTCTGGCGATAACAATCTATAATAGCTTGGTATGACGATAACCAGTCCATACCCAAAATCATATCAAACCCAGACATGTCCAACAATACAAAAGAAAAGGGAAGTCGACGGTCGGCGACCTCTATATCACAGCCTGGACACCCCTGCTTCAGAACTACCTCACCTCCAATGGGTGATACAACACAAGTATGAGACGCTAACTGTGCCAACTCCAACCCTAAAACAGATGCAAATGCAGAGGATATAAAAGAATGGGATGCACCCGTATCAATCAACATATTAGCAACCGAGTTGCAAAACAAAAAGGTACCTCTCACTACTGATGGAGCAGGTACAAGATCCGGTGCTGTAACAGCGTACACGCACCCTGTAGGCCTCTGATCCATCTGCTCACCTTTAGGAGCATAAGACTACTGCACAGACTAAGCCGAAGAGGCTCCCTGATTGGCCTTCGAGGCCTGAACTGACTGAGCTGGCTGATGACTCTGTGTCTGTCTCGAACCAGACGCACCAGATGTGCCACTCAACTGTGGGCAAAACCTCTTCAGGTGCTCCGCCTGCCCACACTGATAACAAGTGAGCGGCTGGCCTCTACCCTGACTCTGGCCCTGAGAACGAGACGAAGATAAAGCTGCTCGTTACCCTCCTCCCCTCTGCGAGCAAGATGGAGATTTGTGGCCCAGCTGACCACATTTGTAACAGGAAATGTCTCCCTAACTGCCTCTCCCAGAACCTGAACTCGGTACTGGAAAGGTAGATCTAGAGTGTGCTTCTTGGGACTGCTAAGGGTTAGAACCCCTCTGCCTTTTACTATCCCCCTGACTATCCTGACTCCTCCTAGAGCCCCTCAGCCTCTCCTCCTCAGCATGCATAATAGTCTCGAGATGGGTTGCAACCTCCACAAGGCGCCCATACTCCCTAATCATGGACCCGGCCACTCAAAACATGAATCCGGTCCTCAATTTCTTCTCGAACTCTAAACATCTACGCTCCTCGGTCGCCACTAGTTCTGGTGCAAACCTCGATAAGCTAGTAAAGGTGGCTTCAAACTCTGCCATAAGTGTACTCAGCTGGTTGAGCTAACAAAACTGATCCCTCAACTTCTCCCTAACAGTGGGAGGCAAAAACTTCTCCTGGAAAGCGTCAACAAAAGCCTCCAAAGTCCCTCTAATACGCCCTCGAACAAACTTCCACCGCCGACCCGTGTCTCCCTTCAACTGGAAGGACACCAAGGCTACCTTCAAACCTCCGTCTTTGATGCCAAGTATCTCAAACGTCTTCATTATCTGTTCCAACCACTCATCAGCCTTCAGTGGCTCTTTAGGGTCACCCCAAAACTCGTTCGGATTCGACTGGAATAACTCCCTCTTCAAAAAAAACAGCCCTGCCTCAGCTACATGGACCTGGACTTGATTTTCAGCCCTCCATAGATTCCCTCAAAGCTCCTACCATCTCGCGAGCTAAGGCGCCCATGGCCTACTGACCCACCGGCTCAGCCACGTTGGCCTGACTGATTCCCTCATCCTGTGCCGAAATTTCATCCGATATAGGCATCTCCTGCGTCCTACGTCTACCACCACATCCTCGTCCTGACATCCTAATAAAGGTAACAAAAGTGTTAGCACATTCACAAATGTGCCAAAGCTATTTCACTCGCGTCCTAATACGGTGGACAACATCAATTCATTCCACATAAACACTTATGAATTTCATTTCCGGATAATGACCGTCCCGTGGCGTTATTAGAGTTCCAGTTAGAAACGGCAGTGATCAAGTGCCTTTCCAATAGGACTCCCTGAAACCCATAGACCCAACCAACATCCTAGAAATTAAATCCTATACCCATATAGTCACGTAAGCATGTTATCATATAAACGCATAACATCATATACAAGTCTCAAACAAGCGAGACAAACCCATTGTGGTACTAACCACTTCCCACGTACCCAAAGTATTTAAACCCGGTACGCTCTGATACCAAGTTGTAACGCCCTCAAAATAATACATAATCCCATCGTCTAACAGTTCTATATACATGATAGATAAATCACATTTCCATACAGACATCAGAGTTAATATTACAAAAAGATATTTCATATAAGTTCCAAACTGTTTACAACACGATAAAATGCCCTACGGGCTTACATATTTCCAAGTATTAACTTGGTTACAAAAAGAAGAATACTAACTCTTTTACAAGTAAAGCCCTTGCCTTGCATTTACATGTAATTAACAAAACAAATAACAAAAAAACAGAGTCCTCAACTCCTGAAACTCCCAAGCTAAGATCTTAGAGACGGCATGTCGCCTGTACCTGAAAATGGTGTCCCAAATAGGGTGAGCCAAAACCCAGTAGAGATATGCTAAACCAAATATGAGAAATAACTAAAACATTAGCATTCGATAAATGGTCAATACTTGTAAACTAACATATCTCCTTTTCAAAATTCATCAACATTTACAACCGTATTTCAATCCACTTCCATTTATTTCTCCAAATCAATTCATTAACATGGTACATTATTTAACCAAACAATTCAACATGAGACCACGGCTCATATTCTCAACACTTCAATTATCAACAATTCAAAATGAGACTGTAACTCATATTATCAACACCTCAATCATCAACATCATTCAGATGTATATAAGGTTTCGGGACTTTCACCCTGGACACTCCGGCCAACTTAGTTATCAATGGAGTCCATCCCCTATCTCCTCCCAAACAATATACATATGCAATGTATTTAAACACTATATCATATACAATGATCAATTAAAGCACATATTCAATGTGTTAATCTAACCGTCATATTCAATGACATATTCCAATTGAGTAGTTTCAATTTACCTAATCATCATGCAATTCTAGAACAACATGACTATCCTTCACCGATAGCCGAAAACAGTTATTTCTAAACAGATAATATATTACCAAACAGATAAATTATCAACGTTTCCACTGATGGGTGATTATTCAATCCAACCACACCATTTAATCACAATCCTTCTCAATTCTACAATTTCACAATGAATTCACTATTTATACAAAATAGTTACTTAATTCTAAATTAGGGCATTTTTCCCCAAATTCCACAATATTGACCCAAAGGTCCAAACTTCCCCATTTCAACAATTATACACCAATAACCTCATTTTAGGACCCACATACACATTTGGAGTTTAAAATTGAAAACCCATCTTTCATAAATTTCAATCACCAACCCTAACTTTTTCCAAAATTCCCATAACCCACCATTTATACAAAATAACCAAAATTTATGTTAAAGCTCATAGTAAAGAGTAGTCTATCCCTACCTCAAAAGGAGAAGCCCAAAGGAGAAGAAGATGAAAACTCAAGATGCTCCAAATCCAAGAATTTTCAGATCAAAATGTAGCCCATGCAAAGCTCAAACTTTCTTTCATAGAGACTAGGGTAGAGAGACCTAAGAACAAGGTGTATTTGTAGAGAGAGAGTTTAGAGAGAGAGGCAGCCAGATCTAGGGTTTGAGATAAAAATGGAATGAAAAAGTGATGTATAAACCCACTGCTGCGAATTGATATATATAGGGCGACCAGACACAAGAGGACCTCGCTCGAGCGCAAGAAGCCTTGCTCGAGCGCACAATTCAAAGCTTTAGGTCTGCAACCCAGACGCACGCTCGAGCGAAAGAACACAAAACATAGAGCTCGCTCGCTCGAGCGCAAGAAAGCTCGCTCGAGCGAAGAACACCAACCTTCAGGTCTAATCTAGACGCAGACGCACGCTCGAGCGCAAGAAAGCTCGCTCGAGCGAAGAACACCAACCTTCAGGTCCAATCTAGACGCAGACGCACGCTCGAGCGCAAGAGTGCTCGCTCGAGCGAAGAAGCAAAACCTAAGGCTCGCTCGAGCGCAAAAAGCCTTGCTCGACCGAAGATGCCAAATTCTGGACAGTAACCATTTGTTCCAACACCCAACCAACCCATTCCAAACTTACCCAACACATCCCACAACTCAAATACAAAGAATTGAAGGACAGAAAAGAAATGTAGACAACAACAATCACCCACGGAACCGAGTCCGGAATACAATAAGTAACGGAGAAAAATCAGGATCGCTATAACATATCAGAGATCAAGAGCTCTCCGATTTCAGCAGGTGGATCATTTACAACTAGAATGTCCTCAGGTTGTTCAGCTCCAAGTTTGGCCATTGCATCTGCACATAAATTTTCTTTTCTGTAGATGTGTTGTACAGTACATTGACAGCCATTAAAGATTATCCATGTGTCTTTCACAAGGCCTCTGAGCAGGTGATGTTCTCCAGGACCTTCTTCAAGTAGCTTCACTACTTCAGTCACATCTGTTTCAATTATCACTTTATGGAAACCTTTTTGAAGGATGATGGTGAGGCCTTTGTATACAGCCGCTAGCTCTGCCTCAAGGCTGGTACAAGTCTCAAGCTTACCATAGAAACCACAGATCCAAGCTCCTGTTTCATCTCTTAACAAGCCTCCAAAGCCTCCAGGTCTGGCCATTCGATAGCATCCATCAGTGTTCAACTTGAGAGTACCTGAGGGGGGACAAATCCACTTGATTAGTAAATGTGCTGGTCTAGGGTTAGTAATAGACAAAGTGGAAGCTTGGTTAGTCTCTCTAGAATAATCTAATATGAACTTAAAACTTTCAAAAATGGTAGAAGTTTTGTTTTCAAAAATTTTTGAATTCCTGTTTTTCCATATTTTCCAGAGAGTGATAGAAAACAAAAAGTACCAAGGATTATTTTTTCCAATACTGTTTTTCTTTTTTAGATTACAAATTAGCCAGCTCTTCCAAGATGAATTTCTCATCTCAAGGTACCAGTTTCTAGAGAAAACTGTCACCCACACATTCATAGCTTCAGAACAAGTTCTAAAGAGATTATCCAAATCTTCCACCTCATTGCAAAAAGGGCATGATGGGTTATCCGATAACCCTCTTTTCACCTTCATACAGTTGGTCGGAGTTTTTGTGACAACCCTCACCACTGTTTACTGATAATACCACTGATTAGTGCTAATCTATGATTAAGCATGTTAATTGACTGATTGACTGAAATTCTGAACAGATTGATTGAGTGTATTAGATTAATTTTGTGTCTATCTGTTTGACTGCTAAATTATCTGTTCATGCTTTGTGTTTAAAACTGCAAATTGAAGGCCTTATCGGCAGCCGAATATGAAATTAATTAATGTTTCTTGCTAATTGGAATTTATGTGATTTTATGATAAGTTTAATTGAAATTTGGTTTGGTATGATTAAATGAGATTAATTAATGATAAATTGCAATAGTTGGCCTTAATCACTATTTTGCCACTTAGTGGGCCATCCCCAATAACATATTGAGCTTTAATTCAATCACATTTCCTCAGCCATTCTAGACCCAAAACCGTAAGAAAGAGTGAGAGAAGAGGAAACTTACCTTCCATTGAGAATTGGCTTGGTGACTAGAGAATTGAAGGAGTTTTGCACAAATTGAGCTTCCACATCTTGAATTCTAGACCTAAGGTAGGATAATTACCCTCTTGTTTATGAATTCTAGTCTTATGTTGCATGGTTCATGGAAGTTTAGAGATTGAAGTCAAGTTTTGGTTTAGATTGTTGAATTTAGAGCTAAATCATGCATGCATGTGCACATCTTGAATTTTAAAGTTGTTTTCATGAGAATTCTTGCATGCATGCCCATATTATTGTTATAGTCCATGAATTCATCTTAATTTTGAAGGAATTGGCTCTTTGGAGCAAGTATTTGAAGCCTTGAAGTTGATTAAATACATGCATGTTACATTTAATTTATGTTCTTGAAGTTTTGTTTGAAATTGTGTTTAATTGACTCACCTTTGGGCCTTAATTTTACAAATTGAGCTTTGAATGATGTTATACTATGAGTTTACAAGTGTTTTTCTTGAAAATTAGCCCAAAAGGATCGAGTTTGATGCATAAAAAGTTGATTTTGAGCTTGAAGGTTCAATCTGGAATTTCCAGAATTTGGACTCACGCTCGAGCAGGGAAATTAGCGCTCGAGCGTGGAATACGGGTAACCAGCACTTTGCATTGTTTTATAGTCCGCTCGAGCGGGGAAATGCACACTCGAGCGGGGACTTGAGTCACACGCTCGAGCGGGGGTCGAGCGCCCGTCGAGCGTGAATTTCATACATCCAGTACTTTTGCTATGTTTTGCAGTCCGCTCAAGCGAGGGATGTGACGCTCGAGCGGGGAACCTTTGTCTGCATGTCCGCTCGAGCGTATAAAGCCACGCTCGAGCGTGACCCTTGTTTTCTGAAAATTTTGTAAAGTGTTTAAAAGTACATCTTTGCATCCTCTTTCCATCCTAGGCATTCCTAGGGCATGTTTAAGGCATTTTAAGGAGGATATTGATGTAGAACCACACCGAGGCAAATTAGGGATTAAGTTATTATTTCCCAACTGTGTAGCTTAGTGTGTGTTCATTCTGTACCTGTAGGATTGGCATCCGAGGACGCTCTAGCTACTTATAGCCCAGTGCTCTGTGAGTAACAATGTTGTAAAGATATGTTCAACCATGAATATTTTCTGAATGAACAACTGTACTGCTTTCTGAAATGATATTTCTTACTGAATGAATGTTTGTCCTATTTGTGAACTGTATTCGTGGCATCCATAGCAATTTACTGTTACTGTACTGTACTGCTACTGTTACAGAGATCTCTGTCGGTTCCCATGTTGGAACCACTACTGTTTACTGATATGATGGCCATCAACTGACTGTTCGGTCTGTTAAGACCTACTGTACTATTTGCTATTGGATGTACCACATATGACTATTATAGTTTCTAAATGACCGTTATGGCATGAAATATGAGCCACAAACTAAATGACTGATATACTGATAATTGACTGTTTCCAATACTGAAAGGACATTCATTCTTAACCTCTTTATGCATATGTTATTCACTGGGCTTTAGCTCACTGCTCATATATATATGTAGGTGTACAGGCACCGGATCGATGCTAGGAGCGTCGGGTTAGCTCACGTTTTGTCAAGCCAACCGTTGTGCCTCCCTGCGAGGTTCTAAGCCTGATCGAGCCAAGGCTGTTTGGGGTGTTTAAGTTCCCCCTTTTGTCCCCGTATGTAATACTGTATAGACTGAATGATAATTGTACTGTGCTGTTCTAATGGGGATTAGGTCCCTGTCCTATATGATTGTATATGGATGTATATGTACTGTTTATGTGTATATGTATGAAAAGTCTTTTTGCATACAGAATGTCACAGCTCATTGGACGTCTTCTATTTACTATTTTGGCTTCCACCAGCCCCTGTACTCTGTATTACTGTTTTACTATTAAGCAGGCCTTTGGTAATCTCAGATTACTGGCCGGTTACGGTGCTAAACCCATAGGGGCGGGTTTGGATCATGACAGTTTTACCCTGGAGCAACACCTAGAGAAAACTTTTAATCTTTTAAGGAACTTGACATTTCTAGAGCCACTGCCAGTTTTCTCTTTGTTCATCATTCTCTATGATCAGATTATAGGCACTAGATGTTGAGAAACAACCATCCAGAGATACTTTCCAATGTGGCTGATCAGGGCTAAGACTGTAAAGAGACCCCCTTCACTTTCAAATATAACCACATAACCCCCATGTGGTTGATGGAGTAAAGTACATCGTTAACACCGTTAATGACGGATGTAAAAAGACCAATTTCTCCTTGTATATATAACCCTTCACTTTCCAGAGCCACTGCCAGTTTTCTCTTTGTTCATCATTCTCTATGATTAGATTATAGGCACTAGACGTTGAGAAACAACCATCGAGAGATCCTTTCCAATGTGGCTGATCAGGGCTAAGACTGTAAAGAGACCCCCCTCACTTTCAAATATAACCACATAACCCCCATGTGGTTGATGGAGTAAAGTACACCGTTAACACCGTTAATGACAGATGTAAAAAGACCAATTTCGCCTTGTATATATAACCCTTCAGTTACCATTTCTCATTCAACTGTGCATTTAAGAAGAGTTTCAACTGTGCATTTGAGAAGAGTTTCAATTATATTTCCTAAGTTCATCAATTTACACAAAATCATCACATTTCAGTCACAAAATAACTCATCACATTTACAGTAGGGGAAATGTAATGATTTTGATTTTGTTCTCTTTTTCTTAATTTCTTATGATAGTAACACATCAATTTAGAGAGAGAAGCAGAGAAAGAGAGAGAAAAATGTATATATATATATATTATGGCTATATATATGTATATATGTATATATATAATCTTCTTTGATCTATATATAATCTAGATCTGAAAACTCTCCGGCCAAACGTTGTTGGTTCCAACTCTCACTGTCATCCACCACCAACGTCGTCGCCGCAAACTCCTTCCTCTTCTTCGATCTCTGTGACAACGAACCCACATTTGATGACATTGTCACAATTGTTCAGCCACCAGAGCTCATCTCTACAGGATGTTTATGGAAAAAGCTGCTTCTTCCCGTTGATGTTGATGGACTTATCGTGGGCCCCCCAAGGTGACTAGTCCGTTGACCGACCCCAACTCTGTGCCACATCTGCAACAGTAACACCTAATCTATGGTAGAAATACAGATAGAATTTAGATTTTTTTTTTTTGAAATTTAACTCCCTAGTTCCTTTTATTTTATTCATTTCAAATTTGTTTCATCATTCTGTGCTGCCAGTGCCACCAGTCCTGGAAACAATTTTCTTTTGGTTTCTTCTCAATCATTGAGACTCAATGTATTGACTTAATCCCATGAACTTATACATCTGCTTCAAATTGTTGTTGCTAAGTATTTTAACTCTTGTGCTGAATTAATGGAGTGATTTGGTAAGAAATGATAAGAAATGAAGAGAAAGAGAACAAAATCAAAATTATCACATTTCTAGATCTGATGATGAAGATGATGAAGATGAAGAAAATAATATGAGGGTATTTTTGGAAATTGATGATGAAGATAAGGGCATTTTAGTAATTTAATTCGAAGGAAAAATTATATTTTCATGCCAACTGCACCACACTCACGTGCACTGCACAGCCAGTTAGAATACACAGAAAAGCTAATGGTGCATATTACTCCATCAGCCACATGAGGGTTATGTGGTTATATTTGAAAGTGAGGGGGGTAATCCGCACATGGCCTAAACTATAGGGGGGAAAAGTGAAGTTTGCCCTAAAAAAAATAAAGAAGATTTTCAACATGTCTCTATATTTATCATTAATTAACCCACGTTTCGTCCATCATCATTTTTAGAAAATCTCGTGTTTTGCTGTTGACATGATACTTCACTTTTCAAATTCCTTTCCCTCTTCTACTCCTCAAATCGTGAAATTTCATTAGATTTATCAATTGAAATCAGTCTAATATTCCTTGTCAATGTATTTATAAATTTAGTATAAATCTAGTTTGTTTGTACGAGAAAACTCAAGTTAAAAAATTAATCTAACTAACAATTTCATTAAATCACTCCAATATCTCAAAAACATATTATAATTATCATAACACAATCAATCTTGTTCACACAAGTTTGAAATCTTGACAACATTTCCTCTTATAACCAAAACTCATGCAAATTATGAGATTATGAAAATTCATGCAATACATTATTAAAGCAAAATCATGCTCTATGTGTGGGTGATTATTATTGCGCTTCATTCATAAGTATGATCCCTCTTCATAGTGTCATATTCGTGGAAAAAGTACACTTTTTATCTTTTTATTTTTTCTGAATCATATCACCTCTTTATTTTTTTACATATCTTTTCGTAAAAAGTCAAAAAGTATATTTATTTAAATCATCCCAAACAATTATGTATTCAAAATGAACATTTATAAAACTCTATGCAAAAACACATCATAGAAGTCTTCTAACCGAACCCTATAATCCTCTACATAAATTAATGGGAATTAAAAATCAAAATTATAAAATTTTTGGTTCAAAATTTTTCGAGGCTTTAACTAACTTTAAAAAAAATTAATAACTTCTAAAAATGTGCCAAAAATCATGACGATTAAGACTCGCTCATTACATGATTGAAATGAAGATTTTTATTTTAGTGCATGAGATTATTACATGTCATTAAAATTTAAAATCAATGGTTTATAATTTTTCTATTAAGTTAAATTTATAATTCTCTTTATTATTTTAAAATTTGAAATTGAGATATATTGATAGGTCATAGGGGTGGACGTGGGTCGGTTGCGGCTACGAAATCTCCAATCCGTGATCTGTCTGTCAGATTGGCGGATTGGAGAAAATCAATCCGCATTCATCCGTCAATCCGGCGGATGTAGATTGAGCGGATTGGCGGATGGATGCGAATCGGTTTGGCGGTTTAAAATTTTATAATTTTTCTACATAATTTAACTTGTGTACTTCCTCAAAAAAAATTTACAGTCAATGACTTAAAAAAGAATTACAATCACTGCATGCTTCATCCAAAGAAAGAAAGTTTGAAACTTTAGAATATTACAAATACTACATGCATCATCCACATATTACAATCACAGCATGCATTATCCACATAAAATATTATAATTTGTAGTTCTTGAAATATAAAAACAATTCAAACCACCAAAATCATCCAGTGGTAGAGATTGTGTGCCTCTGTATTGTTACATCTATATCTGTTTTTAAAAACAAAAACCAACCCGCATATATCATCTTTTTTATTTATTATTTATAGAGTTAGATTTAAAAACCAAAAAATATACATAAATAATACATTAATTTTTTTCAATTCAAAAAATGTATTTAAGTTGAAAACTCTTTTTTAACAGAATATAATCAACAAAATATTTAAATTCTTTTTCAATTGAAAACATAAACAAAATATCTAAACAAATTGAAAAAACAAAGTTTTACAAATTATTAGGGGTGCTCGCGGTTTGACGGTTCGGTTGCGGCCAAAAGAACCTCAAATTCGCCATCCATCTAAAACTAGGCCAATTGGAAAAAATCAATCCGCAACCGTCCGCTTGTCATCACGTATCCGTCCAAAATGCGGCGAATCGGTTCGATTCGATCAGTTTGGGCGGATCGATATATCCGCTACTCACCCCTGTTCACCCCTAATAAGTCATTTTTTTATAACCATTGATTATGTAATCAATCTCTCCCTTGCAAAATATCTCGATATAAAAATAAAAAATTAAAAAAATAAATAAAAACTCACCCCTGCAAGAGTGGTTAAAGAGGAGAGCGAGGTGACGGAGAGCCCCACTGTCTATTTAAAATATATATATACATATATAATCTTTTATTCTTAAAAAATTTAATCAAAATTTCTTCATTGGATCTTTATTTAAGTCTCACTACAAGAAAACATAGTAAAAAACACGGAAGAATTAGCGATGGCGCGCCTCCCGTCGCAAATAAAGGATTTAGCGACGGCACTGTCCCGTCGGTAATAAAACTACGCGAATGGGGTCGGAAATGCGGAAGTATTAGCGACGGTTTTTTGTCCCGTCGCAAAAAACAACTTTTTTTGAGACGGCATATGTTTGCTGTCGCAAACAGTGGCCCATTTGCGACGGCAAATTTCCGTCGCAAAAAAGATTATTAAAACGACGCCGTTTTATGAACAATTGACTACCATTTGCGACGGTCTAAAACATACCATTGCAAAAAGTAAAAAAAAAAATTCCCCTGCTCTTCCCTTTCATCTTGCCGCTCGATCCTTTCTTCCAATCCCTAACTTCATCCAAATCCAAATCCCTAACTTCATCCCCCAAATTTCTCAAACGAGCTATAGGTAGTGGTGGTGCGGCGGCGACGGCGACAGGTAGCGGTGCTCCAACGACGACTCTCTCTTTCTCTGCGTATGCTCTCTCTCTCTCTCTCTCTCTCTGTATATATATATAGATGAATGTCTATTGATTAATAAATCTGTATATATATATATGGAATTTTTTTTTATAGATAATTTGCAAATAAATGTGTATAATTTATATATATATATATATATATAAATCTGTAGATAACTCCCTGTAGATAAATCTGTATATAATTTGCAAATAAATCTGTAGATGAATTTTTTATCTACAGATTTTTATTTAAAATCTGTAGATAATTTTTTTATAGAGACCTAAAAAGTAAACGACAAATAAATAAACTCGAATAAATAAATGTGTTTGAAAATTTGAAAGCAATTTTTTTGGAAGTTTTCTTAGAAAGTGGTATGTTAATAGAAATTTATTTTAAAAACAGTTCATTAAACAAGTTTTGTATTTTTCAAAAAATGAAAACAGAAAATGATAAGAACTTCCATGGCAAATCTGATATACATATATAAAAGGGTAAGCTTTTCAGTTATTGATCAATTCAAAAATTAATTTGTATAGTTGTATGCTATGCTATGCTACACGCAGTTTGTTTTAGTGGAAATGTTTTTGGTATTTTCTACATTTGGTATGATTGGAAAAAAAAGTTCGATTTGTTGTTAATAGAAATTAAGTTAATTTGAATATAAAATACTTTTCCGCCCATTTTTCACTTTAAAGGTGAAAATCAAGTTTTAAAAAAAAAATTAAAATCTTACAAATATTTCTACGCATAAGAAAAGCCAAACAAATTGTAAATGTAAGCGATTAATTAAAATTTTAGTTATGGAGATGTGGTTAGACTTTGAAAATATTTTCACTTATTTATTCTGTTTATTAGGTTTTTTTTTTTTTTTGTATTTTTTGACGTTTAATATGACAATTTATTTATTTATTTTTTGTAATCAATAAAAAATATATTTATTTGGGTAAAAAATAATTTTCACTTTTGAAAAACAAGAAAAACATATTGTCAGATGTAAGCAATTAATTAAAATTTTAGTTCTAGAGATGCGATGAGAGTTTGAAAATATTTTTATTAGACTTTAAAATAAAGAGTAGTTTTGGAGATGCTTATGTTATTTATCAACAAAGTTTTAAGTTGGAGAGTGGTATTCTCTTCCCACCTCCAATAAAGAAGTAAAAAGAAAGGGTTAATCCATTTAAGCATTGTTTAATGTAGGAATTTGATTTTGGTTTATTGTCTTCCCTCTTTCTTGGTTTGCGGAGAGGAATGATATCATTTACTTGGTTTGCGTAGGTATTATATTTAGAGTTACTTTGGTGAGATATTTTTGTGGATGTGTACAGATGATGGATAAGAGTTGGATTGATTTGCCAAATAGGATGTCGAGTGAATACATTAATGGGATTGATGAATTCCTTGTGTTTGCCTACACCAATAGGGTTGAAGGTTCGATGATCAGTTGTCCGTGTAGGAAGTGTGAGAATCGATACTATTTTGTACGAGAGGGTGCACGGGAGCATATGATTTTGAATGATTTTTAAAAAAAATACAAACATTGGATTAATCGTAGGGAATCTTACATATCTCTGCATAGTAATCGAGAGAATGAAACATTAGCTAATTTAGACATTGGGGATGATATGATTGGAATGATACAAGGGGCTATGGGAAATCCACATGCCGGTACAAGTGTTGAGGGTGATGAACCACAGGGGCCTGATCCCCATGCATCTGAACCCCAGCTCGGTCCAAATGCAGAGACTGCAAAGTATTTCAAACTTCTTCAAGATGCACAAAGTGAATTGTATCCGGATTGTCAGAAGTTCACATCTTTTTCATTCATTGTTCGACTTCTACATTTGAAGGTGCTTAATCAGTGGACAGACAAGTTTGTTGACATGTTGCTTGAGTTATTGAATGAGGCATTCCCATTGGGTGTGAAACTCCCGGACTCATATTATAAAGCTCAAAAGGTCACAACAAATTTGGGCTTCACGTATGAGACGTGGGATGTATGTCCCAACAGTTGCATGTTGTTTCGAAACGAGGATGCCAATCTTGATAAATGTGTCATATGCAACAGTTCTAGATGGAAATTAAATGGTGATGGTGGTTCAAATGGTCCTAACAAAGGTGGCAAACAAATAGCTGCAAAACAGATGAGGTATTTTCCTTTAAAGTCAAGGTTGCAGAGGTTGTTTATGTCATCCAAGACAGCCAAGTTAATGAGATGGCATGCAGAGGAACGAATTGATGATGGTGTCTTCAGACATTCTGCTGACTCCCTTGCATGGAAAGATCTTGACCGTCGGAATATTGACTTTAGTAATGATTGCCGAAGTGTAAGGCTTGGCTTAGCATCTGATGGTTTTAACCTATTCAGGACGATGAACATAGTTCATAGCACTTGGCCTGTTGTGCTCATTCCATAAAACTTGCCGCCATAGATGTGCATGAAGCAACCATTTCTAATTTTATCCGTGCTTATTGACGGCTCGAAAGGATCTGGTGACAAGATTGATGTGTATATGCAACCGTTGATTGAGGAGTTGAAAGAACTATGGAATGAGGGTGTGTCAACATTTTATGCATCAACAAATCAAATGTTTCAAATGCATGCAGCTTTACTATGGACAATTAGTGATTTTCCTGCATACGCAAACTTGTCAGGATGGAGCACTAAAGGCGAATATGCATGTCCTTGTTGTAATAAGGAAACTACATCGTGTTGGTTGAAGCATAGTAGGAAACAATCATACTTGGGTCATCGCAGATTTTTACCTACTGGCCATAAATTCCGGAAGGATAAAGTATCATTTGATGGTAGTCGGGAAGTCAGACTCAAACTAAAATTGTTGTCTGGAACTGAGATGTTGCTACAATTAGAATCTGAGGGTATTTTAACCCAATACAAGAGGGATGACCTTAAGGAGAGGCATAGGAGACAGGTAGAGAAGGAGAAAGTTGGACATCGCACCCATAGCTGGAAGAAAAAGAGTATCTTTTATGAATTGCCATATTGGGAACACAATCTAATAAGACACAACCTCGATGTGATGCATATAGAGAAGAATGTTTGTGACAATGTGTTGTGGACAATATTAGGGGTTGTAGGAAAATCGAAGGATGGTGTTAATGCTCGGCGTGATTTACAAGATATGAATTTTAGAAAACCCCTACATTTGCAGCTAAGAGGGTCGAATAAAGCCTATTTACCACTAGCACAATTCACGATGACCAAGGATGAGAAAGATTTGTTCTTGAAAGTGTTGAAGGAAGTAAGAGTTCCCGACGGGTATTCATCCAATATATCACGTCGTGTACGCTCACATGATAGAAGTATTGGGGGTCTTAAGAGCCACGATAGTCATATTCTGATGCAACAACTTATTCCATTGGCTATTCAAAGATCGTTACCGAAGAATGTAATTGAACCCTTGATTGAATTGAGCAATTTCTTTAGACAATTGTGTTCAAAAGTTAATTGTGCGACGGATTTACAATATATTCAAGATCGTATCGCTATAACACTTTGTCATCTAGAGAAAATATTTCCTCCGAGTTTTTTTGATATAATGGAGCACTTGCCTATACATCTAGCTAATGAAGCCTTATTGGGTGGTGCGATTCAGTTTCGATGGATGTATCCAGTTGAGAGGTATCTTCTTATTTTGAAGCAATACGTGCGTAATAGAGCTCATCCTGAATGATCAATTGCTAAAGGATATCTTATGGAAGAATGCATGAATTTTTGTGCACAATATCTCAATGATGTGGAAACCAAATCTAGTCGACCCGTGAGGAACTATAGTGGTGCTGATAATTTGGGTCATGCTATTGGTGAAAACACAAGCTTTTATCTTGATAATACTTCTTGGGTACAAGCTCATCGGTACATCTTATTCAATACAAGCGCGGTTCAACCATTCATAAAGTAGGTTAAGTCATTCACTCAATATTTTATTATGTTTTATTGAATTTTCAACAAAATTTTTTGTATTGCTAAAATTTCAATCTACACAGCAAACACCTTGAAGTACTTAAGCTCAAAATGTCTCGTGTCGACGATCATCAGCTTCGGCGTGAACATTTTGAAACTTTTCACATTTGGTTCAAGGAACATGTATGTATTTAACTCTATAGATTCTAGTTACTTAAGTCGAACTACATTTTAAATTTTACATTTTCGTGTTAAATAGGTCCAAACTTTGCGAAGGACTACTGATGTCATATTTTCTGAAGAGATTATTCTATTGGCAAATGGTCCTCATAACCTGGCAAGGAGGTTCAACGGGTATATACTGAATGGGTTTTGGTATCGAGTAAAGGCCATGGATGATCGTCGAGCCACACAAAATTGTGGTGTAGCTTTGAAGGCAGATACCATAAGTTATGCTAGTCGAAAAGACAAGAATCCTCGTGTGGGGTCTGTGTACTATTACGGACAATTGACAGATATTGTTGAGATTCGATATTCCAATGAGAAGAAACATGTGTTGTTTAAGTGTGATTGGATTGACAACATTCACGGAAAGAAAGAAGATGTCTTCAATTTCACGTTGGTGAACTTCAATCATTTGTTGTACCGAGATGATCGAATTACCAATGAACCTTTCATCTTGGCGTCCCAAGCAGAGCAAGTTTGGTATGTTGCAGACCCGTTACAACCAGACTGGCAAGTCGTGGTGAAGATGTCTCAAAGAGGTTTATTTGATATGAGTTCGACTGATCCACAAATCGAGCCATACATGAGCCAACAATTGGAAGAAAATATAATGCTTCGTGATGAAGAAGTTGGTTGGGTGAGGGAAGCCGCAGAAGGGGAAACAGTTGATGTTCAAATAGGCTGATATTCAAATAGGCTGATATTTAATCAACATTAGTAATTCAATTAAGGCCAATGTTGTAGTTAATCATCAATTTCTTAATTTACTTTGTCTTTGTAATTGTATTAGTTCAATTAATGTCATATTATAGTTGATGACAAACCATTGTCTATGTTTCTAATGTCAATTAATGTTATATTGCTTGCAGATTATTATGGGAAGGAAGAGGAAGCCTGATCATCCCCGGCGCATGATGTCTGATGTGCTACATAACAGGACATCAGTAGCACCACCATCAGAGGAGGCATCACATCGGCCACCATCGGAGGGGCCATTAGTGCCACCACCATTTGAGGGGCCATTAGTACCACCGCATCGACCACCATCAGTGGCACCACAGCAGCTACCATGTACTCAGCCTCCACGCCTACCATCGGTGCGTCCACCATCAGTGGCACCACAACAGCTATCATCATTAGCTTATGAGCCATTCGCAGGTATATAAATTTGCTTTGATTTGTATGAAAATTATTTAAACATACATTTATTTATGCTCATTATATATAACTTGTTTATTCTCATTGTATTTTGCAGACCCTTCGACTTCTTCACAGCCCACCTCAGGTTTATTAGATATGATTTGTATTCACATTATTTAAATTTGCATTTGTTTATTACCATTGCATATTGTTTATTGTTATTGTATCTCGCAGGTCATGTTAGTTCTTCATCAACCTCGACTAGGCGTGGTAGAGGATGTGCCAAGGGCATTAAAGAGTGGGGTACTGGTAAAAAGCTGGACATACAATTTGATGAAAATTACTGCCCAATAGGGGATAACGTGGCCAAGTTAACTACTCAACTTGGCATTATTGTGCGGAATGGTAACATTGTTCCTCTTACTTTTCTTGACTAGAATAATGTGCCTGATGATATTGTTAATGCTATCTGGAAGGATGTGAAGGTAAAAGTATATTTTTGTCCACAAATTCGAATTCCAAATTTGTGTTATACTTAGCCTTAAACTTTGAAATTGTGTTTTATAGGACAATTTGAATATATGTCCAGAGGAGTACAAGCCAATCTGCATGAAAAACTGCAACAGCATATGGAAGGATCACAAGAACAAGATTAAGGCTAAGTATTTCAAGCCTAGAAGTTCTGATCCTAATCTGAAGGATGATGTTCCTGTGCACATTGTGCCAAGCCAGTGGGAACAACTTGTGGAGTATTGGCGTACTTCCGATGCTGAGGTATACAAATAAGTTATATTTATGATATGTAAACATACAAATCATATTTACATACTTACATTTGTTGAACCTGCTATAGAAAATTGCAAGTAGGAACGCTAAAAATCGGCGAGCTCACGGCATAGCTCATACCACAGGGCGTACTACTTTCTCTCAGATACGGCATGAGGTTTACATTTTATTGTTTTATTTTTGTATATAAATAAACATTGTATATTTGCAAATTATTTGGATTCTAATTTTCATATTTCTAAAAAAATGTAGATGACCAGTAAGGGGGAGTCTACTGATAAGATGAATGTTTAACTTATGACACGTAGAGTAGATGACCCAGAGGTTATCCAGACCTTGGTAGTTTCCAAACACCTTTGATTGTATTTAAATTTTATTTTTTGTGTGTCAACCATGTTAATTTGGCATATACTTGTATGTCTTATTCAATACATGATGAGTTTAATCGTCAACTCTCTATGCTACCTGAGGATAGCCGGACTTTGGAGGCTAGGAATGCCATTTTCCATGAGTTGATAGGTCATGACGGACATGGATATTGTCGCACATACGGAAGAATTGTGCCTCGGAGAGCGGTGTATAAAGATGGTGCTGGGCCATCACAGTCAACACCCCAGCCATCGACTATTGATCAGATCACGCTGCAGGTTCGTGCAGAGCTAAGGGATGAGTTGAGGGAGAAGCTGCGAGCAGAGTTCTCTACACATTTACAGCAGATGAGAGCTGAGATGATGGCCCTTGTGTCACAGGGGGCGAGTGTAGATCCCAACAGACAGGTTCCATATAAATTAAATTGTTTGATAGTTCAATTTTCACGGAAGATTATGTATAAAATTCGAATATGATTAACACATTATGCATTGACTAACATAGGTTCTTGATGCATCGAGTGGCCACCGGGCATTTAGGGAATCTGCAGAAGACGAGAATCCATATACACCACCACCAGAAGATCAGGTATAAAATGTATCTTTGCATTCTAAGCTAAAATGTATCTTTGCATTCTTTACATTCTAAGTTAAGAGACTTGTGGGAGAACACGGGACTAGTTAGAGCCGGATTTAGCACGAAACTTGGCACACACGACCGCCTAGGCACGAGAGACTTGTAGGAGAAGACGGGGCTCGAATTGGGTTCCCGGTTTGGGAGTTAGAGTCGGATTTCACTTTAGGCAAACTAGTTCCTTAAGAAACTTGAATTCGAGATGTTAACGCCCCAAAATCACAAAACGGCATCGGTTTAGCATGAAACTTGGCACACATGACCGCCTAGGCACGAGAGACTTGTGGGAGAAGACGGGGCTTGAATCGGGTTCCCGGTTTGGGAGTTAGAGTCGGATTTCACTTTAGGCAAACTAGTTCCTTAAGAAACTTGAATTCGAGATGTTAACGCCCCAAAATCACCAAACCGCGTCGGTTTAGCATGAAACTTGGCACACACGACTACCTAGGCACGAGAGACTTGTGGGAGAAGACGGGGCTCGAATCGGGTTCCCGGTTTGGGAGTTAGCGCCGGATTTCACTTTAGGCAAACTAGTTCCTTAAGAAACTTGAATTCGAGGTGTTAACGCCCCAAAATACCCAAACGACTTCAGTTTAGCACGAAACCTGGCACACATGACCGCCTAGGCACGAGAGACTTGTGGGAGAAGACGGGGCTCGAATCGGGTTCCCGTTTGGGAGTTAGAGCTGGATTTCACCTTAGGTAAACTACTTCCTTAAGAAACTTGAATTCGAGGTGTTAACGCCCCAAAATCACAAAACGGCGTCGGTTTAGCACGAAACTTGGCACACACGAACGCCTAGGCACGATAGACTTGTGTGAGAAGACGGGGCTCGAATCGGGTTCCCGGTTTGGGAGTTAGAGTCGGATTTCTTTTTAGGCAAACTAGTTCCTTAAGAAACTTGAATTCGAGGTGTTAACGCCCCAAAATCACCAAACCGCGTCGGTTTAGCACGAAACATGGCACACACGACCGCCTAGGCACGAGAGACTTGTGGGAGAAGACGGGGCTCGAATCGGGTTCCCGGTTTGGGAGTTAGAGTCGGATTTCACTTTAGGCAAACTAGTTCCTTAAGAAACTTGAATTCGAGGTGTTAATGCCCCAAAATCACCAAACGGCATCGGTTTAGCACGAAACTTGGCACACACGACTGCCTAGGCACGAGAGACTTGTGGGAGAAGACGAGGCTTGAATCGGGTTCCCGGTTTGGGAGTTAGAGTCGGATTTCACTTTAGGCAAACTAGTTCTTTAAGAAACTTGAATTCGAGGTGTTAACGCCCCAAAATCACCAAACGGCGTCGGTTTAGCACGAAACTTGGCACACACGACCGCCTAGGCACGAGAGACTTGTGGGAGAAGATGGGGCTCAAATCGGGTTCCCGGTTTGGGAGTTAGAGTCGGATTTCACTTTACGCAAACTAGTTCCTTAAGAAACTTGAATTCGAGGTGTTAACGCCCCAAAATCACCAAACGGCGTCGGTTTAGCACAAAACTTGGCACACACGACCTTCTAGGCACGATAGACTTACGGGAGAAGACGGAGCTCGAATCGGGTTCCCGGTTTGGGAGTTAGAGTCGAATTTCACTTTAGGCAAACTAGTTCCTTAAGAAACTTGAATTCGAGGTGTTAATACCCCAAAATCACCAAATGGCGTCGGTTTAGCACGAAACTTGGCACACACGACCGCCTAGGCACGAGAGACTTGTGGGAGAAGACGAGGCTCGAATCGGGTTCCCGGTTTGGGAGTTAGAGTCGGATTTCACTTTAGGCAAACTAGTTCCTTAAAAAACATGAATTCGAGGTGTTAACGTCCCAAAATCACCAAACGGCGTCGGTTTAACACGAAACTTGGCACACACGACCGCCTAGGCACGAGAGACTTGTGGGAGAAGACGGGGCTTGAATCGGGTTCCCGGTTTGGGAGTTAGAGTCAGATTTCACTTTAGGCAAACTAGATCCTTAAGAAACTTGAATTCGAGGTGTTAATACCCCAAAATCACCAAACGGCGTCGGTTTAGCACGAAACTTGGCACACACGACCGCCTAGGCACGATAGACTTGTGGGAGCAGACGGGGCTCGAATCGGGTTCCCAGTTTGAGAGTTAGAGTCGGATTTCGGTCTAATCAAAATTATTTAATAAACTATCTTTCTAATTATATAGTAGTTAATTTTGTTATATTTTTCTGTAATTAAAATATTAACACCATTATATTGTTATTAATTATTTTTATTTTGTTTTTTTTCAGATATTTCTTGAGTAGCAGTTTGCTTCTTGTGGAATGCGGGCGTGTAAAGATTATGACGAACTTCTGTTTTTGTAACCCACGGAAGAATCAAGACGAAAACTTTTGGTGTTGATTTTGATTTATGTTATTTAAATTTGTGAACAACATTATGTATGTATTATGTGACATTATGTAGTGACATAATTTTTATTGTTGTGAATTTTTATTTATGTATTGTTATGAATGGAACAACATTATGAATTTTCATCATTTGTCAACTTTTGTTTATGTATGTATTTATATTATTATGTAATTTTTGAATTTTTTTTTAGTTATTTTTCATTTAATATAGGTGATTTTTATATTTTTAATAATTTTTAAATAGGGTTTTTTTTTTTTTTTTAATTTTTTTTTGAGACGGCAGAACACCCCGTCGCAAAAAAAAAAATTATATTAGGCTTTTTGCAACGGCACCCATACTGTCGCAAAAGGTATGGAATTTAATAGAAAAAAGGCTTTAGCGACGGTATAATTGCCGTCGAGAATAGTCATTAGCGACGGCTCTAGTTGCATCGACTATAGCCAACAACGACGACACTTTTTTGCGGCGGGATTTTTGGCGTCGCAAAAAAAACCCAGATTTCTATCCATTATTGGCGATAGAAATTTGCCGTCGCAAAAGAGAAATTTTCCTGTCGCTAAAACAATGGCGACGGCACTTGCCGTCGCTAAAGGCCTTTTGCAACCCCCTGTGTTGCGACTCCCACTTACCGTCGCAAAAAGAGATTTAACCGTCGCAAAAAGCTTTTGAGACAGCGTGCGGAGTATTTGCGACGGCGTTTTGCCGTCGCAAAAAACAAATTTTTTTTGTAGTGTCTCATTTGGGAACATATTATTTTAGTAATTTTTTAACTTTTTATAAGAAAAAAAATATATAGAAAAATAGAAAGAGTGATGTAACAGCTTATAGTTAATTTTGGATTTTTTGGCTAAAATACATAGTTGACAAACAAGGCCTAATGAAAAGTACAACATAATTTATTTTGCTTCATTAACTCCCTAAGGAGGAGGCGCATAATTTGAGTAAGGCCAAAAGTAAAAAAAATTTCTTGGATAATATTGCCTATGCATATATACATATATATATATATATATTACCAAACTCTTTTGACGAGTAACACTTTTATTTTATTTTATGCAAGTTTAAAAATGTTGTGTATGTGTATTTTTCGTAAGTTCATCTTGTATGTATTATATTTGTTGTAATAGTAAAATATTACTGTGAACCAGAGTAACATGTTAGTGTGAGATAGAGTAACACGTTATTGCTTACTTCAATTTCGATGGTATTTTTTTATTTTTTAAAAATTTCATAGCTAATATAGATCTTGTTGATAGATCTTGATCAGAGAATTCTGAAAATACCAATTTTATTAAGAACTGACATTTAGATCCAAAGTTTTATTATTTTAAAGTTTAAAATACTAAATTACTCACTAAGTATATTTTGATAATAGTGATATGTGTTAAATTTTTCAAGAAATTTTTTTGTATGATTCTTAATGCATTACAGTTTTATTATAAGGAAATTTTGACCAAATCTCTTTTTATTCTTTCTACAAACCCATTTAATACACAAACACGAGACAATGCTCCTCTTCTATTAACAAATTGATACTTAACATTTTGTTTTCTAAAATTTTAACACAAAAGTGGTGGATCCTATGATTTAAACCAATAATTATTTATTTGGAGCAACACCTAAACATATTTCAAGAGAATTGAATAATTTTCACAAACACACCATTTAGCTTTTCAAATGTTCTCTATATGCCACCTAAAAGGGGTATATAATGAAGAAAATAAAGTGGTAGAAATACATAGTAAAATAACTATCTCATAAACAAAAAAGAAACAATAAAAAGGGAACACAAACTTTTTTATCTTTACATCATATAAAAACCATAAAATTTCTTTAATACCATTGAAGAACTTAATTTAAACGCTGAATCTCTTCAATAATCTACCATTTCAGCTTGATACGATTTTTTATTCCTTATTATTATTTATGAACAAAATAAAAATATTATTAATACAAACCAAAAGTACGACAAGTACAACCAGATTACGTCAATAAAAAATAAAAAGAAGGATATCAAAAATAAAAAGAAGGATTAAGGTAAAAAAATATCATAGCTTAAAGAACACAATACGATTGCCTAGTGAAGCTTGCTCGGATTTTCCTTGCCAATGAGAGATATGGGCAGCGATGAGGACGGAGGAGCTTTCAGATGCTTGTCATTGATGATCGGAGTTATGGGTTGTTCACAGCCGTTGATATCATCGATTTTTCGGGGCTTGATCGGAAGAACTTGCCGGAGAGGAATGGCTGTGTTGTTGACAGGTTGTTGAGGAGGAAAGAAGAAATCAGTAGGGAAGAATTTGTATTGAAGGCCCGCCATGGGAGTTCTAAGAAAACAATGTTGAGAACTTAGAATTAGTATTGTGATTATAATGGAAATATGACTTTGCAATATCTGTATACTAAGCCTATCACCCATGCTATGCACAGGATAATTATAGATATTTATATTTGTTTTAGATTTTTTTTAATATATAAATTATGTTTTTTAAGATTTTTTTCTTATCACTAACCATAGTGTATGGGGAAAGTTGAAAAGGGTACTACAGTAACTATACACGAATTGTATCTATAATTATTTGTATAAGGGGATTTTAAATGCTGATCAGAGAATTTTGACCAAATCAATAATTGTAGGCATGTGGAAAGATATGTGGATTCAAAAAAGTTAATAAATGCTAATCAGGGAATTTTGACCACATCAATAAATGTCGAGTTTTTTTTTTTTAAATAAAAAATTTAAAAAATTCAGATTGGGATATTGAAGCTTCCATAGGCCTTGGGGGTCCCCTTTTGCTTAATATATAGTATAGATATAGATAGATAGATAGATATATCTTTTTATTTTTATTTTTATTTTTGTGTGGTTTCTATTCGGGTAATTTTTTTTTCAATTTATTTAAGATGGAGTTGTGGGTATTTTTTTTTTTTTTAAATTTAATTTACCTGTGGTTTCCATTTGTTTTTAATTATTATTATTTAGGTAAGTTATGATATGAGTTAGATATGTGATAGACATGTGAGTTTTATTGATTTAAAGTTTATTTATATAAACTTTAAAGATTTTTTTTTAGTTTTTTAGTTTTTTTTGTTATGTTATAATATAATATATAAAATATAGGTAGATATCTACAACTTTAATAGAAAATATTATCTGATTTTTTGGGAAAGAGAAAATGAATGCAAGTTTTAATATTTTTTTTTGAAAATTTGTGAGAGAGTTTAGGAGGGAGAGATTATGAAATATTTTTGTTATTAAATAAATAAATCAGTCAATAGTTTTTTTTAATCTATTTTGCAAATTAAAAATCAATAATTTTGAAAAATTGATTAATTTGTCCCATTAAGTAATTTAAAATTTTGATAGATATACATAAAAAAAATACATAATTATATTATTAAATCACAATTCAAATTTAGATGCTATATCTTTTTGACATCTATAGCTAAATTCTTATCTTTTTTTTAAAAAAATTTGTGTGTAACCATAGTGTATGGGAGAAATTGAAAAAGGTGTTGCAATAATTATAAGAGAAGTCAAAAGGGATTGTGGGTTGGGAAAAGTCAATAAATGCTGAGGTTGGGTTGGGAGAAGTCAATAAATGTTGAGTTTTTTTTTTTTTTTTTTAAATCAAAAAATTAGAAAATTAGGATTAGGAGATTGGAGCTCCTATCTGATTTTTTGGGGAAGAGAAAATGAATGCAAGTTTTAATATTTTTTTTTGAAAATTTGTGAGAGAGATTAGGAGAAAGAGATTATGAAATATTTTTGTTATTAAATAAATAAATCAGTCAATAGTTTTTTTAATCTATTTTGTAAATTAAAAATCAATAATTTTGGAAAATTAATTAATTTGTCCAATTAAGTGATTTAAAATTTTGATAGATATACATAAAAAAAAAACACATAATTATATTATTAAATCATAATTCAAATTTAGATGTTATATCTTTTTGAGATCTATAGCTAAATTCTTATATTTTTTATTTTTTATTTTTTTGTGTAACCATAGTTTATGGGAGAAATTGAAAAGGATGTTGCAATAATTATGAGAGAAGTCAAAAGGGATTGTGGGTTGGAAAAAGTCAATAAATGCTGAGGTTGGGTTGGGAGAAGTCAATAAATGCTGAGGTTTTTTTTTTTTTTTTAAATCAAAAAATTAGAAAATTAGAATTAGGAGATTAGAGCTCTCACAGGCCTTGGGGTTAAAAACCCCATTTTGCTTAATATATAGTATAGATATATGGGCTCCGTTTGGGAAGATGGATTTGGGATTTTTTTGGTTATTTTAGTCACAAAAGATAAAATAGACTATTTTAGTCACAAAAAACAAAACATCACATTTAATTCATAATCATTACATTATTCTCTCACAAAAAAAGTCAAAAAAATTAAAAAGTCAAAAAACTCTTTCCAAACCAAGCTTTTTAGCCCAAGCTAAAATAGCCAAAAAAGTCAAAAAGCCGACCCACTTCCCAAACGAAGCCATAGACTATAATATGCTTTAGAAGTCTTTTTCGATTATGTCTAAATGTATTTAGACCTGGTTTGGAGTGTATCAAAAAAGTCAAAAAGTCAAAAAGTTACAAAAAAAAAATAAAAAAGTTATCACTATTCACAAATTAAAAATATTAAAAAATTAATATATATAATATTTTAATCAAACAAAATTTACACAATTTTCGGAACTGAATTGACCCTGTACTACCGTGAGAGGGAAAAACAAAAGAATTATATATATAAAATCACTAAGTTTGACGGAAATGTTGGGTCTGTGGGGTCCCACCACTGGTCCCGTTTTGATAATCCGAACCGTTCAATATGTAGAACTCATTCAGAACTATATGCCTATAAAAAATCACTTGATCGGAAATTGGTAACTACATGATCAAATCAGTTTTGTATAAAAAATGGATAGTGTTATAGTTAACAGTTGACAAGAAAAACTAACACGATCAGATAGCTATTGATATCCAATCATCGTGATTTTTTATAAACATATAGTACTCGACGAGTTCTACGCATTGCATAGTTCCGATTAGTAAAACAGGACCCGTGGTGGGCCCTATGGGCCGAACAACACCGTCCAATTTATGCCTAAAAAGGAGAGAATCAATCTCCTACACTATACCCTCTGACGCATTGGCCCATGCGTGTACTACCGTACGGGCTATTCCATCTATAACTTCCTCTATGCACTTATTTATACAATTTTTTAATACGTATTTTTCTATAAAAAGTCAAAAAAATAACCCAAACATCTATATTTTTTTCCCTCAACTTTTTAGTTCAAAAAGATAAAAAATACACTTATTTAGAAGATCCCAAACAACCCCTTACTTTACACATAGTCATTACAGAGGCAAGCACTCTGGGGCTCCAAGTCACCTGCTTAGCGTGGACGGCTGCAATAAACGAAGGTGTGGTTTGGGATTTGGTTTTTTAGTAACTTTTCAATTTGTTAGTATTAAAAAAAATTAATGTATTTAAATATGACTTTTTTTTTAACCATGTTACAAACTCAAAAAATATTATGGTTAGGTTTGATTTTATACATAGACTTCACAATATATTAATATTAGAACACAGATATTAAACAGAGAATGTGACACATACATTTCACATGAGACATAATGTGGGTTCTATATGTGAGACCCACTTATGTAAAACATATGTGTCATATTTTGTGTTTGGTTTCTATACACTTAAACTTAGGCCAAGTTTGGGAAGACTAAATAAGTGCACTTTTTGTCTTTTTTGACTAAAAAATTGAGGTTGAAAATATGGATGTTTGGGTTAACTTTTTGACTTTTTATGGAAAAATGTGTAATAAAAAATTGTGAAAATTGGTTTTTAGAGGAAAATTTGAATTGAGAGTTGTGCAGCCGTAATTGTTGACTTTTGGTGAATAGTGTTAACTTTTTAACTTTTTTAGTAACTTTTTGGCTTTTTGGATTATTTGGGAGTACCCAAACAAGGCCTTATTGCTCTTTCAATCTATACCACCCACATGCATTTTGAGAAGAATCTAGTCTCCAAATTCTGTATTTCTAGACTAACTCTTTTTTAATTATATTGAAAACATGAATGATTAGTGTATATGATTTGATTTTTTTTTTTTAAAATTAAATTAAAAAATTAAGTTGTCAAATTTGGCTTAAAAATAAATAAATAAATGAAGAAGAGTGTTTGGGTGTTTGCATTTGGCTTCTGTTTGGATTGGCAGAATATTTTGTCCCATTCCCCTCAGCAAAAGAAGAAGAATAGGGCTGCCATATGAAAACAAATTCAACTGAACTATTTGACCTTATAACTTATGCTGGCTTCGTTAAAAAAGTTAGCTCCAAATTTAATTGAATGTAATTTTGTTTATTCAACTTGTATGTACTATGAAATTGTATAAAAATAGTACCCCCCCCTCCAAAAAAAAAAAAAAAAAAACTATAAAAAATTAATTTATTGAAGCTTTATGATTAGCTCAATTAAGGATTGTTTTGAGAAGTTGGTAAAAAAATAACTTTTTTACTTTTTGATAAATTGACTTTTTTGATATTTTTTTGAAAAAACTTGATAAAAAGCCAAAAAATTGATTTTTTATCAGATTCCCAAATTACTCCTAACCTCATTTAAAATTGATTCAAAAGATAAACAAACAAACTCCAACTAACAATCTATTACTCTGTTTATTTACACCCTTAGCTATATATATCATCGAATATGGAGATAACACTACTTTTTTATTTTTATTATTATGTTTTTATAACAAGGATGGATTGTTGAGCTTTGTGAGGCTCAATATGAATTTCACTTTGACAGTTTGAATTTTTCATTTTGTTCGACTATTTATATGGATTATCTACAGTAAATAAATAAATAAAAATTTACATTGATCTAAATAATCGAAAGTCATGATTTTATTATATTTGTTGGGAAAAAAAATCTTTTTCACCATCTACATGAATAGCCGATCAAAAAAAAAAAAAACATCTACATGAATACACAAAATAAATGTTTTATTTATATGTCAAATATATTATATTTAGGAGAAATTACAAACACAACCCTGAGGTTTACTTTACAAATTATCCCGTGTGGTTCTACAAATTACATTATGCTCCTTAAAGTTTCTAATTTCATAACAAATAAATCATTTTATTAATAAATCATTAAGTTAATTAACAGTTTTTAATAATGTTAAAATTTTATTTTAATTAATAATTCAGCTAATTTTATTATTGTATAAGTGAACAGTTAGAAATTTCACTATTTCAATTAATTCTGTTAAATAAAAAATTCGAACAGGGAGATATTTGTAATTTTCCAAATCATAAGGGGCAATTCATATTTTAAACAAACCTTAGGGTGTGTTTTTGTAATTTATCCTTATATGTAAAAGCAATAAATGAAAGACTCCTCGTTTGAGAACAGGCTTTTTGAATAACTTTTTAGCCTTTTAGCTAAAATATAATATAAAAAAACTAGTATGTTTGAGATGACTTTTTAATTTTTTTACAAAAAAATGTCCAAAAAATAAAGAGAAAACAGAATCTTTGATTTTTTGGCATAAATTGTTCAAACTTTTTGATTGTTTTAGTGATTTTTTAATTTTTATACTAAAAAATGATATTACCAAACAGGCCTCATAACTTATTTGATAGCATATATACAACACAAAATAAAAAAATATGGGATTGAACATTTTAGAAGCATGCAAGACCACGCATAGTATTTTGGCATTGATTAAGACCCATCATGTAATTTGGATCCTTAATTAACTCCTAACTTTTACTTAATTTATTACAGAGTCGCATGAATCATGCCCTTAAGCATCCTGATACCCCACTTTTGTTTTCCTTTGTTTAGTATCATGTGGTCTGAATTGGGTGATGAGATTGATGGATACCAAATGGAACTCACATGTGAATTGAGTGCTACTTCTATATCAGTCGTCATTTCGACTGAACCATCAAATTTTTTCAATATACTAAGTGGTGTCACTCCTTCAGTACACAACTTGGCCTTTACAATAGCACAAGCAATAAAGGGTTGAGGATCTGCATTGATCTCCTCTGTTTCTCTATTGTATAAGGCTATTATTATCTTTTGATGTAGAGAGGAAGGCACACATTTGTTGGTGTGAATCCAATTCCTGCCAAGTAAAGCATTATACTTAGCATTACTATCAATAACAAAGAATGCCGTCATGCAATCTCTGATTCCCACACTCGGGTTGATGGGCAAAATACCTTGAACCATCTGCTTATCCCCAGCAAAACCAACAATGGTTGTGCTGGTTAGGATTAATCTGGGGTTCTTTTTTCCCAGTTTCTTTAAAGAGGATTTCGAAAGCAGCTTCATTGCTGCCCCATTATCCACCAATACCCTATTCATTTGTATTACATCGAAAAAACCCTTAATGTACAAGGGCTTGACATGTTGTGTCATGCATGTTATAAGATACTCAAAAGGATATGAGAGATTAATACTCACTTCTTCACTCTCATCTTCAATTTCCATTGGTGTGGCTACTTCAGACTCATCTTGAACCATGCTAACCTGTGAATCTTCATTAGAAACTGGAATAGGGTCAATCTCATGGCCTTCTTGATTTCCATCTTTAGCCTGAAACTCCTGTGACAGTATATGCACCATATTTACTGATACTGGAGGAAATGAGCCAAACTAAACTACTGGCTGCACTTATTTCTTTTCCAAACTAACTTGTTCAGTTATTTCAGAAGCATCTTCCATGCTACACTCTGGTACTTCAATACTAGTGACTTCCTTCGAATGGTCTACCCCTGCTAGTTTTTCAACCAAAAATGTCTGTTCAGCCATGAAGGCTTCAAACATCTCATCCTCAGCCATTTATTTCCTTTGGCCTAGTTCTATTTCTCCTTCTGTCTCACTGTTGCTTTCCATCAAGGCCTTTTCAAGACTTGCTAAGCTGGATCTTTCCTTGGCTTTCAATTCAGTGTTAGCTAACTGCTCTTTATTGAAACTTCTTTTGTTCTGAGGAGCCAATTTTGGACTATGATCCAATTTTGGACTTTCTCTTTCCTCTGTCTGGTCTTTTGGCTGGGTCAATGAAGAACTCTCTCCACTTTCCTTCAGATCTTTTTGATACTTAGTGGACCTTCGCTGGATCTTCCTCTTTTGAGACCTAAAAATTACTGGAACCATATTTGGTTCCTTTGTTTTTGGGTGCTTTAGTAACACCTAATTATTTGGAGCCACCAAGGGAGATTTAACCATTCTACCCTGGTCTCTAAAAACACTTCTTTGGGTAGGCATTTCCTTAGACTTCTTTTGCATGACAAACCAATCTGGAACCCCAGGTACCCATGAACTCACTAGTTCAATTGCTGAACTAGCTTTTTCTGCCTTCGAAGCTAGCTTCGAAGCTACCTGTGGAGGCTACTGCTTGGCCTTGATCCCCTGTCTTGAGCGTAATTCAGGCCTTCTGTCAGGGTGGTTACATTCTATCTTGTTTGAGGCTGATCTTGGAGGCCAATCTTTGGCTCTGATTCCATAACTTGAGCCCACTTTAGGCCTCCTCTCAGGATAATTGTCTTCTATCTTGTAATAGTTGGGTGGTCTGAACTCATGTAGATGTCTCTTGCTCTTGAAATGTACTCTAGTGGCTGATGGTTCAGCCAAAAATGGCTGCTATCTGGAACCAATTGGGTATGGCCTCTTGTTGTAGGTACTGGATGGTTTATGACGTCTCTGCACATCCTTGTAAACTGTTTCCCATCAATTGGGAGCCCTTTTAACTATTTGTAACTTAACCTGCATCTGGGACACATCCTTTGCATGACAGCTGTCACTAGGGAGTCATCATCCAGTGTCTCCTCACTAGAGTCCTCCATTTGGTCTGCAAAGCTCTACCCATTCGCTGGTGAACTTCTGGTTTCTTTCTTGACAGTAGTCTGGCTGGCAACATGCATCTGCACATTAACCTTCTCCAATTCCTTTAAGGATAGGTTCTGGAAGTCTGGCACAACAACATTGGCCTTAACTTCCCCAATCTCTGGGAATAGATTAGTGTCAATCTCCATAGCTTTCTCTACTTTAGTTGGGAATTTTAAACTCCTCTTTCGAATATGTTCTTAGGCCCTATTTGATTCCAGTATATGAAGATTGGGATTGGATATTATATCCGGTGGGGTCCACATATCCCATGTTTACAATTTTTTTTTGAAGGGGATATAATATACCATGGGATTGTATATCTCCCAAATTTGGAGGATATACAATACCAGCCCCCCCCTGTTCTATCATATCCCCTCGTCTGGGATATGAGTTAAAAAGTCCAATATACCCTCGTCTATCTTATATACATAGACTAGGACTCAGAAAATATATGCAGTACATCCAGCAGAAGAGAAAAAGGCTCTGGTTTACATCGTGTAGATCTGCTCAATTTTGTGACTGATTTCCGTTGGCAAGACTTCATTCCGGTGATTATGATCGTTTCCCTCTACCTTGCTTTCTTTTTTTTTGATTTTCTGGTTTTAGGTTTTTTTTGTACGATTTTTATGTAAACCATTTGTGGTCTTTCCATTGATTTTTGTTCAATCTAAACCCTCTTGAGGCTGATTTTTACCCGCTTGTCTATGATTTTTGGAACTTTGATTTCTAAACCCACTGATTTTTAAATTGATTTTTGGAACTTTGATTTCTAAACCCACTGAGATAACATAAAGTTTCTAAACTGATTTGTAAACCCACCGATTTGGAACTTTTGAAACTTTTTGGCCCTTTTTGGAATAAACCCACTGTTTTTTGGAATTTTTTGTTCAATCTAAAGTTGCTATGATTTTTGGAACAGATTTTGTAATCAAACAGATTTTGTTTTGTTTTGTTTTGTTTTTGTTTTGTTTTGTTTTGTTTTTTTTTTTTTGTGGGCTTTGATTGTTTTGTAATCAAATTCGATTCAATCAATAAAAAGTTGTCTCTGTTTTATGATTTTATTGGAACCAGATTTTATATCTCTGTTTTATTTATTTATTTATTTATTTGGGGCTTTGATTCAAGCAATAAAAATTTATTTGTTTTGTATGTAAAGTCTAGGAATTTGATTGAATCAAACTCTTGACATTAAAAAAAATAAAAATAAATAAATAATCTATGAAGAGTTTGATTTTTTTACATAATTAGATTTTTATATATTGGGAAAGGTAGTTTAAAGATTGATTTTTGTTTGATAATCAGATTTTTATAATCAGATTTTTCCCAAGATTGATATATTGGGAAAGTTAGTTTACATAATCAGATTTTATATCCAGTGAGTTGGGAAAGTTAGTTTACATAATAAATAATCTGATTTTATATATTGGGAAAGTTAGTTTACATAATAAGTTAGTTTACCCACTGATTTTTGATTGAATCAGATTTTATTTTACATAATCTGATTGTTTACATGGGGCTGCTGTGAATAATAGTTAGCATTGATTTAGTTATCTATTTGATTGCTTTAGTTATTTAATTTACTTGTGCACTATTTCTTTTCATAGATGGCAAGTAATAAAGGATTTGATGGTAGGAGGGACCTCATTGAGGCCTATGTTGCCCTGCAACATATTGTATCATCCACGAATTATACTTGTGGAGTTTATATAGTCGTTTTGCATGCTGCACTAGAAAGATTTGAGGCTACGAGGAAAATAAGTAGAAATCCTAATCCTTTCAAACAACGACTTGACCACCCAAATAGGTTGGTCAGAGATAATGACATAGATTGCCATGAACAACTACGAATGAATAGGCATACCTTTCTGCGGTTGTGTGGGCTTATCAGAACAAAGGGTGTGTCAGATTCAAAATATGTTGTGTTAGAGGAAAAGGTTGCTATGTTCTTGACTGTGCTTGGGCACCACCATAAAAATCAAAATGTCAAATTCAATTTTATGAGGTCTGGTCAAACAGTTAGTAAGTATTTCAATGATGTCCTTAAGGCTGTGCTTCGACTGCAAGGTGTCTTACTAAAGACACCTGAGCCAATAACTGCTGGGTGCACAGATGATAGGTGGAGGTGGTTTCAGGTAAATGCTAGTTTTAGTAATGCTTCATGATTTATAAAAGTTATAATATTCATAATTACAATTTAATAAGTAATAATTTATTTTTGGTAATTTTTGGTAGAATTGTCTTGGTGCACTTGATGGCACTTATGTTAGAGTGCTAGCTCCTGCAGTAGATAAAGCAAGGTATAGATCAAGAAAGGGTGAAATTGCGACTAAGGTCTTGGGTGTTTGCTCCCATGACATGCAGTTCATATATGTCTTACCTGGATGGGAAGGTTCCGCTTCAGATTCTAGAGTACTTAGAGATGCCATAAGTAGACCAAATGGGTTAAGAGTGCCAACGGGTACAACTGCATTTCACAATATCTTTACTATGTATAACCTTTGGACTTGTACTTAAATTATGTAATTATGTAATTATATAATCCTACATTATTACTGGTTCCTACTATCTAGTGATGCGGGCTATACTAATGGGGAGGGCTTTTTAGCACCTTATAGAGGACAACGTTACCACTTGTCTACTTGGAGGGAAGGGGGTGCCCCAACTAATCCAGAGGAGTTCTTCAATATGAAGCACTCCGCGGCTCGTAACATAATAGAGAGATGTTTTGGTCTTCTGAAGCTTAGATGGGCAATATTGAGAACATATTCCTACTTTCCAATCAAGACCCAATGTCGAATTATCACAGATTGTTGTCTTCTACACAATCTCATCAAACGTGAGATGCCTATGGATCCATTGGAGGTAGACTTAGATGACACATTGCCAAATAATCAAGAAACAGGGGATGAGTACATTGACACAATTCAGGGATCTGACCAATGGAGTAATTGGAGGGACACTCTAGCTAACCAAATGTATAATGAGTGGTTAGCTAATAGGATGTAAAATTAAGTACTATTTTCATTGGATGTAATGTTTTTTAATACTTATGTTGTGTAGTGAGTTGGAGACTTGTAACTTAATAGGATGATGTAGACATGTAACTTATTTTATGTTTCAGTTATTTGTTGAAGACATAACTTAATAGGAGTGTTTGTTTGGTTGTCTTAATAAAATTATTATTCTATTAAAAATGGTTGCATGTTAGGTATGGATGACACAACTGCTATTAGTGGATGTCGAAAAAAGGGTAAGGGGAAGGCAACTGCTTCCTCATCAAGGGGTCGTAGAGTGTGGACTCCGAAAGAGTGTGATGTGTTAATCCGAGCCATGAGGGATCTGTTCAGTGAAAAATTGAAGGCTGACAATGGTCAGTTCAAGTGTGGATTTTACTCTGAATTGGAGAAGCTTATCATATTGGCTTTTCCTGGAACTAATCTTCGTGCATCCCCTCATATTGAATCAAAGTTCAAATTTTGGAGAAGACAATACAATTTGCTTACTGACATGCTTCGCTTGAGTGGCTTTGGGTGGGATGACTCTGAGAAGATGATTTTGGTCGACAGTGACCAAGTTTGGCAAAACTATGTCAAGGTAAAAAACTTACCTTAACCATTTTGCATTATTTATTAACTAGAAATATAAAATTTGAAAAAATATTGTTTTGTAGAGGGAGCCAGATGCCAAGGGCATGAGAAATGTACCTTTTATTTACTACGACGATTGGGTAATTCTCTTTGGCAAAGATACAGCCACTGGAGTCTTGGCTGAAGGACCTGTTGACATGGTTGATGCCTTAGAAAAAGAGGACCAAACTACTGAGGAGTGTTACACTCCAACTGTTGATCTGCCTGATTGTTCCTTATCAGCATCTGGGACTCCATGCAACCAAGGTGGCTCAGGCACAACTTCTAAGAAAAGAGCTAGGGAAGCTGAAGGTATTGTAAAGGGTCTTTCTGATATGGCTGTTGAGTTTGGTTCCTTTTTTAAGAAAACCAACACTACCATGGAAGAAATTGCTCATAGGATTGGGTATGCCCATGACTTGTCTCAAGCTAGGAAGCTGGTTAATGGGGAACTAGCCAAGTTGCGACTGAACACGAATGACATGTTGAGCGCAGTGTCACGACCCAAACCCGGCCCTATGGGTTTAGCACCGTAACCGGCCAGTAATCCGAGATTACCGAAGGCCTGCTTAACAGTAGTACAGTAAAACAGAGTTCAGGGCCTGGCGGAAGCCAACACAGTAAATAAATAATGTCCATTGAGCTGTGACAGTCTGTATGCCAAAAAGATTTTTCATGCATTCACACATTCAGAACAGTACAGTCTATACAAAATTTACAGTCACACAGTACAGGGACCTAATCCCTTGATAACAGTACAGTTAGTAGCTGACAGTCTAACGGTCTATACAGTAATACAGATCAGATACAGAGACAGACAGGGGAAGCTAAAACACCCCCGAGCCGTAGCTTGAACAGTTCAGGAACCTCGCAGTGAGGCACAGTGGTTGGCTTGACAAGACTGAAGTTTACCCTGACGCCGCTAGCAACAGTCCGGTGCCTGTACACCTACATATATATATGAGCAGTGAGCTAAAGCCCAGTGAATAACATAATGCGTAAAGGGGGTTAAGAATAAATGTCCTTTCAGTATTGAAAACAGTCATTCCAGTCAGTTTATCAGTCATTCAATTTGTGGCTCATATTTCAGGTCATAACAGTCATTCAGTTAAAGCAGTGATATGTGGTACATCCATTGGCATAACAGTACAGTAAACAGTAGGTCTTAAAAGACCAGGTCTTAACAGACCAAACAGTAAATGATGGCCATCAGTAGCAGTACAGTAACAGTAATAGTAACAGTACTATTTCAGAGAACAATACAGTACTTGTGAATTCAAGAGGTGTCTCGCACAGACTCTAGAGGTGGCTCACACTGTAGCACTTAGTTCCGTAGATTCTAGAGGTGGCTCACAGTGTAGCACTTAGTTCCGTACAGCACTTTGTTCCATATCAGAAATGCAGGATGGCCATTATAACAGTAAACAGTAGTGGTTCCAAACTTGGGGACTGACAGAGATCTCTCTGTCACAGTAACAGTAAACAGTAGGTGCCAAGGATGCCACAGTACAGTTCAGAATATAAGACATACGTTCATTCAGTACACAGTATCAGTTCAGTGAACAGTTCGATTCAGTAAACAGTTCTGTTCAGTAAACAGTTCAGTAACCAGTTCAATTCAGTAAGCAGTTTCGTAAACAGTTCAATTTAGTAAACATTTCAGTTCAGTGAACGGTTCAGCAAACAGTTCAATAAAGTAGACAGCTCAATAAGGTAAACAATTCAATAAAGTAAACAGTTCAGAAGATAATCATTTTCGAACATATCTTTACACAGTTGTTACTCACAGAGTTCTGGGCTACAGTAAGCTAGAGCGTCCCCTCAGTAAGCCAACCCTACACAGTATACAGGATGAACACACACTAAGCTATACAGTTGGGGAAGATCAATAACTTAATCCCTAATTTGCCTCAGTGTGTTCTACATATATATCCTCATTAAGATGTCTTAAACTAGGCCTAAGAATGCCTAGAATGGGATGAGGATGCAAAAATACACTTAGAAAACATTTTGCAAAGTTTGCTGAAAATAGGAGCCTCGCTCGAGCGAGCCTTCCTTCGCTCGAGCGAGCTTCCAAAATCAAAGGCTTCGCTCGAGCGAGAAATCCTTCGCTCGAGCGAGCTGTCGAAACAGTAAAAGTACTGGATGCTGCAATTTCACGCTCGAGCCACCATTTCTTCGCTCGAGCGGAGCTCTGAACAAACAATGGTTGCTCGAGCGAGGAATCCTTCGCTCGAGCGAGGAGGCCAAATTCTGGAATTTCCAGATTTGTCTTCCAAGTCCGAACCAAGCATTCTTCCACTCTATACTCGACCTCTTGGGCCCAAATTCGGGAAAACACATCTAAATTCAATGTACAACAAGTTTCAAAGCTTAATTTGTGAATTTAAAGCCCAAGAGTGAGTCAATTAAAACCATTTCAAAGCTTCAATTCTCGCTCTAATGAGCTCAATCCTTACAAGACAAGATGAAAACATGGATTTAAACATGATTATGAACATGCATGTGGCATTCGACCATGAAATCAACTTCAACTCACTAAAACCGACATGCATGCAACAATTAAGCTTCAATCTCACATGCTAAGCTTAAAACATGACTTAGCTCATAAATTTAACATGAAACATGCAAAATCAACTCAAATATACAATGAAGAAGGTCAATGATCTACCTTAGGTCTTGTATTACAAGGATAGAAGCTCAATTTGTAATTCACACTTCAATCCTCTTACAATCCAAGCAAAAACCAAGCAAGATGAGATGGAAATCAACACCCTCACTTTTCTCTCTCTCTAGTTTCGGCAAGAACAATGAAGTTTGGTCTGAGGAAATGTTTTGTAATGCAAGACTAAGTCTTGGATGAAGTATGGTGTAGTGGTCCACTCAATGGCGTTTCGGTAAATAAGTCCAACTCTTTATATAACAATATTTAATCTAACTTAATCATACAGAATCGGTTTTCAGATAATTACACTATAAAATCACATAAATTACAATGGTCATAAAACATATATCAATTTCAGATTTGGCCGCCGATAAGGCCTTCAATTAACAGTTTAAACGTACAAATTTGAACAGATAATTAAACGGTCAAACAGATAAACATGCAATTGAACAGATACGGTCAATCGATTCAGTCTCAAATTTCAGTCAGTCAGTTCAGTAATTCAGTTGGTTCAATTACCAATCATATTCAGTCTCCGTTTAACATTAATCGGTAATTAATCGGTAGTATATCGGTAATCAGTATGAGGGTTGTTACAGTCTCCCCTCCTTATAAGGAGTTTGGTCCTCCAAACTCGAATTAACATATGACAACAGAGATGATGCCTAGCACAAGGGCAACTTTCACTCTATAACAGGAATATAATCATATTCATAAACAGGCTCATGGCCCAATCTCAATCTTAGCAATGCACGGAACAGAATCAGAAATCACGTATAAGGATTGGGGTTCATATTAAAACAGAATCTTATGCACAGTCGGATTTCAGTCAAGGACAGTTAGTTTGGTCCTCAGTTAACATTAGTTCATACTCCAGTGTTTGTTTGGTTGTCTTAATAAAATTATTGTTCTGTTAAAAATGGTTGCATGTTAGGTATGGATGACACAACTGCTACTAGTGGATGTTGAAAAAAGGGTAAGGGGAAGGCAACTGCTTCCTCATCAAGAGGTCGTAGAGTGTGGACTCCGAAAGAGTGTGATGTGTTGATTCGAGCCATGAGGGATCTGTTCAGTGAAAAATGGAAGGCTGACAATGGTCAGTTCAAGTGTAGATTTTACTCTGAATTGGAGAAGCTTATCATATTGGCTTTTCCTGGAACTGATCTTCATGCATCCCCTCATATCGAATCAAAGATCAAATTTTGGAGAAGACAATACAATTTGCTTACTGACATGCTTCGCTTGAGTGGCTTTGGGTGGGATGACTCTGAGAAGATGATTTTGGTCGATAGTGACCAAGTTTGGCAAAACTATGTCAAGGTAAAAAACTTACCTTAACCATTTTGCATTATTTATTAACTAGAAATATAAAATTTGAAAAAATGTTGTTTTGTAGAGGGAGCCAGATGCCAAGGGCATGAGAAATGTACCTTTTATTTACTACGAGGATTGGGTAATTCTCTTTGGCAAGGATAGAGCCACTGGAGTCTTGGCTGAAGGACCTGCTGACATGGTTGATGCCTTAGAAAAAGAGGACCAAACTACTGAGGAGTGTTACACTCCAATTGTTGATCTGCTTGATTGTTCCTTATCAGCATCTGGGACTCCATGCAACCAAGGTGGCTTAGGCACAACTTCTAAGAAAAGAGCTAGGGAAGCTGAAGGTATTGCAAAGGGTCTTTCTGATATGGCTGTTGAGTTTGGTTCATTCTTTAAGAAAACCAACACTACCATGTAAGAAATTGCTGATAGGATTGGGTATGCCCATGACTTGTCTCAAGCTAGGAAGCTGGTTAATGGAGAACTAGCCAAGTTGCGACTGAACACGAATGACATGTTGAGAGCAGCTACCCTTATTGTGAAGGATGCTGAAAGGGTTGATTTGTTCTTTAGCTTGCCTGAAGAAGAAAAAATGGAATGGGTATGTTTGCTGTTGGCTGGGTGTGTTTACATGTGTTTGCTGTAGGCTAATGAAATATATGTATCTATATATTATAATATTAGTATTGCTATTCCTCCTCAGGCACATGTGTACTTCCTATTTTGCATAGTAATTAGGAGGTTTAGAAATATTTTGACAGACTAATTCGTTTATATCCCCTAGAAATGGCTTTTGTACCTCATTTTGTTGTAATTGTTGGGGTTGTAAGTAAGCTGAAGGATGCTTAATATTAGTATTGCTTAATTTTGTTGGAATGATGCTTAATATATTAAGTTGAAGGTTATCTATTGTAAAAAAATGTTATCATTTACTTAGAATGAATGAAGGTTATTTTTAATTATAATGGCTTGGATTATTTTATAAGAATAATCCATTGGATTATTTAAGGTTATCTAATGGCTTGGATTATTTTTAATTATAATGGCTTGGATTATTTTTAATTATAATGGCTTGGATTATTTACTTAGAATGAATGAATGAATAAAGATGTTATTTTTTTTCATTTAATGATTATTTTTGTAAGATAAAATTTTTTAGAATGAATATTAGTTTTTTTTTTTTTAAGTAAAATTATTGAATTTAATATAATATAAATTTTTTTATCAGTGGACATTAGTTTAATACAAATTTTTTTTTTTGTTTTGAAAAATTATTGAATTTAATACGAATTTTTAATTTGTTGTTTTACATTAGTTTTTCCTAATCTGAACAATTCGGTTTTGATGGACATAAGGGCAATATGGGTATTTAAAATATATTATGAGGGTAATCTTGGAAATTACTTGTTTATATCCCACAATATATTTCATAAAACAAACATGGATAGTATATATCAGGTCTTATATATCAAGTCAACAAACATGATTTGGGGGATATACTATCCAATACATATATTCTATTCATTATATATCCTGACTATATCCCACATTATATATCTTCCATTTTATATCCAATGAAACAAACAGGGCCTTAGATCCTATCCCGAAAAACAATATAATTTTTAGTTGAATAAGACCAAGAATTGTGCCATTTACAATACATTTTCCCTTTAAGTTCTTCTGGGGAAGGAATTTTAACTCCCTTTGGTAACTTTAGGAAATTTGTTGCAAGCAAATGATAAAAAATGTCATCTGTCTTTGTTAAATCAAAAGAGTATTTCTTATGAAGGTCTTTCTTTTTAAACTGCTGGTCTATTGTAGTGTCCTTATGAATTAATGTCTCATAGATCACAGGCTTTTTCTCTACGATCTCTGCTGCATCAATCTCGTAATTAGGGTCTCTATAATAAGTCTTGTATGATGCATTACTTCGATCTTATTCTTCCTCAAGTAATGATTCATATCTAGACACCTTATAGGTTAATTTCATTAAGTCTCGAAACTCAGTTGAGTCGAACTTCTTTCGAAGCCTAAACTCTAAATCATTTTGAGCCAATCTCACAAATTCAGGTTCTAGTAGAATGACCCTACACTTGTTTCGTGCTCTTTTGAATCTGGCAATGAATTGAACAGCCTTCTCATCAAGCCTTTGACTCAATCTTGCTAAGTTTGCCATGGAAACTTCTGGCTCTGTTTGGAAGAATTGGGCATGAAATGCCTCCTCCATTTGCTGCCAAGTTTGGATAGAACTAGGTGTAAGGTTAAATATACCATACAAAAGCTGCCCCAGTTAGACAATTCGGAAAAAGTCTTAACTTCATGTAATCATTATTGGTAAATTCACCATATTGAGCTGCGAACCTAGCAATGTATTCTACGGTTAACTGGTTTCTATTCCCATAAAAAAAAAAAGCAAAGTCTGGTATTCTAAACCCCTTTGGGTATTCATGCACCCTATCCACCCATTCTGGGTATGGCTTCCTATACATAGGAGTTTGAACCCCCCGAGCCATAGGTCCACACATTTCTTTGACAATATCAGCGATTTAGTCCCTAGAAACCATATTTTGTGCTTGTTGGACTACCACTGGAAGAACAAACACAGGATTTGGTGGAAACCCTTGTGCTTGAGGTCCTCTTGGTCCATAGAAAGGTATATTTGGGACTGGCTATCCCTGTGGTACTGGCTGCTATTGAGGGTATCGTTGACCTCTCTGTGCCTGTCCTATGAAAAGACCTGCGAAAAGGGCTACAATAGGAGGAACAAGTGTTGTTTCTCTCCCAGCCGCAAGAAACCCTTTCAACCCCCCCTTCCCGGGTATGAATTCGAACAAAGGATTAGTGAGCTCCCTTGTGCCAGGTATGGCTTCAAACATGGGATTTGGAAAAATTCTCATGCCATTTTCTTGTGTTGGCCTAGATCCACCAATTTGTATGGCTTCTCTGTTAGGTAATGAGGCATTTTGATTTACCATAGGCCTCGAAAGAGGCTTATACCAAGACTGAGGCATAGGTGATGGTCTTTCATAATTTTGATTACGAGTCTGACCATTACTATGTCCATTACTTTGCATAGACTGTTTATCTCTAGCCAATCTTTGCTGAGGAACATTTGAATTTTCCTCCATATGCCTTGTGTTAGTTGGTTAATGGGAATTCATCCGATCCATAAAGGATATTGCCCATTTTTCCATTGTGTTCATTAACTGTTATCCCATGGCATCTACCAGGCCTCCCCATGGATTCATTGGATGAGTAGATGGAACAGTGGATGGTCCAATTCCATGGCCTCGTTCAATATTTTGGACATGTGGTGTATGTTCTGAATTACTGGTCTATTTGACCATAGGTTTTGATGAGATAGGTGCTTCCATAGGATGTGTTATCACATTATCCTCTAGATCGGGTACTTCTACCTCTCCTTTCACACATTCTTCCAAGCATTCATTTTCTCCTTGTCTCCTACGTCTAGCCATTTCAATTAGTCCCACTGAGCGTGCCAAAAATATATGTTGGCTTTTTTGGCTTTCGAAGGTTAATAATGTAATTTTAAGTGTGCCAGTAAGGATCAATCAGTCCTTACAGAATATTTAATTGCCAATCAATTATCAAATGATTGTGTTTTAGTTCTCTCAGCCTTAAGGAAGATGACTTTTACTGGTGGCTTATTTTAGGAAAATGTAGTAAATAACAAGTGAATAATTCCAGAATTTGAATTTCATTAAGTAAAAATGAAACGTTTACAATTATCTGACTCAGTCTCGTAGAGGTTTACAGCAACAAGTTATTTGAAACTACTCCTAGGAATGAAGTGCAGTACAAGAATTGAAGTACAGAAATATAAAGAACTGTAAAAAACTGAAAAGAAATACGAAGTAAATAAACTAGTTTTTTTATCTGAGTCTGGATTCTTCATTCTAGGGTCTTCTCTGCTATTTATACTTCTCAATGATAACTGTCGAAGTGGGCTTCTAACCGTCGAAATGTCCTCCCATGATTGCTGAATATGCTCCCTCACAGTCAGTCCCACTACGCCACCTTTGCAGTTAGGCTTCCCTCCTGATTTTGAATTTGAACTTTGTGAGTAACCGTTAGGCCACATCACCTTATATCTCTCGATCATTCCAGTGCTACGTAGATCCATTATTATCAATAAGGGCTGACACATGTCTGATTTTGGTTGGCAACTTATATTAACTCCCTAAATTGCCCTATTCATGCCACGTATTGAATTGTGATTGACTTTTAGAAATTATACAGCCAACAACAACATTTAGCTTATCAAATGTTCTCTATATGTTACCTTAAAGGGGTATATAATGAAGAAAATAAAGTGGTAGAAAAACATAGTAAAATAACTATCTCATCAAAAAAAAAAAGAAAAAAAAAAAAAAAAAAAAGGTAACAATAAAAAGGAAGCACAAACTTTTTTTTCTTTACATTGTAGAAAAACCATAAAATTTCTTTAATACCATTGAAGAACTTAATTTAAACCCTGAATCTCTTTAATATTCCACCATTTCAACATGATACGATTTTTTATTCCTTATTATTATTTATGAACAAAATAAAAATATTATTAATACAAATCAAAATTACGACAAGTCCAACCAGATTACGTCACAAAAAATAAAAAGAAGGATTAAGGTAAAAATATATCATAGCTTAAAGAACACGATACGATTGTCTAGTGAAGCTTGCTCTGATTTTCCTTGCTCTGATTTTCCTTGCCAATGGGAGATATGGGCAGCGATGAGGACGGAGGAGCTTTCAGATGCTTGTCGTTGATGATTGGAGTTATGGGTTGTTCACAGCCGTTGATATCATCGATTTTTCGGGGCTTGATCGGAAGAACTTGCTGGAGAGGAATGTCTGTGTTGTCGACAGATTGTTGAGGAGGAAAGAAGAAATCAGTAGGGAAGAATTTGTATTGAAGGCCAGCCATGGAAGTTCTAAGAAAACAATGTTGAGAACTTAGAATTAGTATTGTGATTATAATGGAAATATGACTTTGCAATATCTGTATATATATAGACTATAATATGCTTTAGAAGTCTTTTTCGATTATGTCCAAATGTATTTACTTTACACATAGTCATTACAGAGGCAAGCACTCTTGGGCTCCAAGTCACCTGCTTAGCGTGGACGGCTGCAATAAACGAAGGTGTGGCTTGGGGTTTGGTTTTTTAGTGACTTTTCAATTTGTTAGTATTAAAAAAAATTAATGTATTTAAATATTACTTTTTTTTAACCATGTTACAAACTCAAAAAATATTGTGGTTGAGTTTGATTTTATACATAGACTTCACAATATATTAATATTAGAACACAGATATTAAACAGAGAATGTGACACATATATTTCACATGAGACATAATGTGGGTTCTATATGTGAGACCCACTTATGTGAACATGTGTTATATTTTGTGTTTGGTTTCTATACACCTAAACTTATTGCTCATTCAATCTATACCACCCACATGCATTTTGGGAAGAATCTAGTTTCCGGATTCTGTATTTCTAAACTAACTCTTTTTTAATTATATTGAAAACATGAATGATTAGTGTATATGATTTGATTTTTTTTTAAAAAAAATTAAATTAAAAAATTAAATAGTCAAATTTGGCTTAAAAATAAATAAATAAATAAATGAAGAAGAGTGTTTGGGTGTTTGTATTTGGGTTCTGCTTGGATTGGCAGAATATTCGGGGGTATTTTGTCTCATTCCCATCAGCAAAAGAAGAAGAATAGGGCTGCTATATGAAAACAAATTCAACTGAACTATTTGACCTTAAAACTTATGTTGGCTTCGTTAAAAAAGTTAGTTCCAAAGTTAATTGAATATAATTTTGTTTATTCAACTTGTATGTACTGTGAAATTGTATGAAAATAGTTCCCCCCCCCCCCAAAAAAAAAAAAAAAAAAAAAAAAAAACCTATAAAAAATTAAGTTATTGAAGCTTTGTGATTAGCTCAATTAACCTCATTTAAAATTGATTAAAAAATAAACAAACTCAAACTAAATAAACAACCTATTACTCTGTTTATTTACACCCTTAGCTATATATATCATCGAATATGGAGATATCACTACTTTATTATTATTATTATTATTATTATTATTATAACAAGGATGAATTGTTGAGCCTTGTGATATGAATTTCACTTTGGCAGTTTGAACTTTTCATTTTGTTTGACTATTTATATGGATTATCTACAAAAAAAAATTAAAAAAAAAAAAATTTACACTGATCTAAATAATCATAAGTCATGATTTTATTACATTTGTTGGGAAAAAAATTCTTTTTTACATCTACATGAATACACAAAATAAATGTTTTATTTATATGTCAAATATGTTATATTTAGGGTAATTTACAAACACACTCCTTGAGGTTTACTTAAATTACATTATGCCTCTTAAGGTTTCTAATTTTATAACAAATAAGTCATTTTATTAATAAATTATCAAGTTAATTAACAGTTTTTAATAATGTTAAAATTTTATTTCAATTAATAATTCAGCTAATTTTATTATTGTATAGGTGAACAGTTAGAAATTTCACTTTTTCAACTAATTCTGTTAAATAAAAAATTCTGACAGGGAGGTATTTGTAATTTTTCAAATCACAAGAGGTAATTCATATTTTAAGCAAACCTCAGGGGGTGTGTTTGTAATTTACCCTTATATTTAAAAGCAATAAATGAAAGACTCCTTGTTCGGGAACATACTTTTTTAGTAACTTTTTAACATTTTGGCTAAAATATAATAAAAAAAATTAATATATTTAGGATGATTTTTTAATTTTTTACGAAAAGATATGCAAAAAGTAGAGAGAAAATAGAATCTTTAATTTTTTGGTATAAATTGTTAACTTTTTAATTTTTTTAAAATAATTTTTAAATTTTTAAATTAAAAAGTGATATTACCAAACGAAGCTCATAGCTTACTTGACAGCATAATATACAGCAAAAATAAAAATAAAATAAAATATGGGATTGACCATTTTAGAAGCATGCAAGAGCACGTATAGTATTTTGGCATTGATTAAGACCCATCATTTAATTTGGATCCTGAATTACCTCCTAACTTTTACTTACTTTATTGCAGAGCCGTATGAATCATGCCCTCGAGCATCCTGATGCCCCACTTTTGTTTTTCTTTGTTTAGGGGGTGTTTGGTAGGGCTTATTTGAGCCAGCTTATGGCTTCTGGCTTTTAAAAAGTTATTTTGGACTGTTTGGTTAAACTTATTTCAAACAGCTTCTGATTCTAACAGCTTATTTTAAGTCAAAAAAGCTGATTCTGAGAAGCTGCTCACCCCTTGCTTCTGATTATCAGCTTCTGCTGTGGACATATTAATTCACGGTTATACTCTTAGATTTTTTTATTTTTTATTTTTTTAAAAATAGAAAAAGTCCCAAATGGACTATAAAATATTATTATTATTTTTTATGAAAAATGTAGATAAATAGTGAATAATAAAAAATAAAAATTAATTGAAAAAGCTACTTCACAGCTTATTTAACAAACACTACTCAGCAACTTAAATCTATAATCCAACAGTTATACCAAACAGGTTAACAGCTTCTGATTAAAGTCATAATCTATAATCTGTTAAGCTATAAGCTATAATCTGTTTTAACAGCTACACCAAACAGCACCTTAATATCATGTGGTCTGAATTGGGTGATGAGATTGATGGATACCAAATGGAACTCACATGTGAATTGTGAGATCAACCAACACCTTTCTTTCTTTATTTTTTGGTAGCTCACACCTACTTTCTTCCCATAGGTGATGCAAGTTTTTTTCAATAAAATAAGTGGTTAAAATTGTGTGGTTTATGATAAAAAAAAATAAAAAAAGGGATATGAAAATATAGGTGAAGAGTTTATTAATTTAGAGTAAGTAGTGGTGTAATAAATGTGTTAAGATATTTATTAAGTAATATATATATATACAAAATTAGTATTAAAAAAAAGAGAAATTACTATTTAATGGTAGTTTCAAAAACTTATTATAAATTCAAAAAAAAAAATTATGATTTTAATTATCAATATTTATAAAATTTATCACTTATTTATAATTATTTTTTAAAACTTTCACCTAAAAAAAAATTGAGGTCTCAAATATTTCCTCCGTCTCAAAATATTAGTCTCTTAATCTATTTTTATTGTTTCAAAATATTAGTCTATTTTCAAAAATTAAGTACAACAATAATATAAATTTTCTATTTTGTCTTTTTTTAAATTCGTTAATAACATAAAAAATATAATTATGATATTGATATTTCTTAAAAAATATAATATCAAAAGATAATTTTAAATAATTAATTTTTTAATGTATAATAATTATATTATTAAAAAATTAAATTTCTTAAAAAAAATTATTATTTTGAGACGGAAGAAGAAGTATTTCTCTTTCCTACTCTCTTTTATTTTTGTTTTTTTCCGCACACTACACTCTGACATGATGTCGCATGCCGGGAGTAGTCCCAAGCTCCCTTTTCAGTCTGAATTTGTTTGCACATTTTTTAAAAGGCTTGTTGGGTTTGTTTTTCAGAAAAATTTTTAAGAAAAATTTTTTACAAATAAATTTTTAAGAGTAATTAAATAAAATAAATTTTTTAAAAAAAATTTCAAAATTTTATTTGGTTGTCTACTTTCCAAAATTACTCTCTCTCTCTCATATACATTAAATCAATCACTTTTTTTAAAACTCTCTTTTCAAAACAAATTTTTAAAATCATTTCTGAAAAAAGGCAAACTAAACAAGTTTTCGTACTTTTTATCTCAAAAACTACCCTACAAACACAAACCAAACACACCCAAAGTGTCTGAACAAAATACTCCCTCTCTCTCAAAATAATGATCTCTTTTAAAGAATTTAATTTTTTTTAGTAGTATAATTATTACACTTTAAAAAATTTGATTTTCTAAAATTATTCTTTTGATAGTACATTTTTTTGAGAATATCAATATTATAATTGTATTTTTATATTGTTTATTAATTTAAAAGAAAGGCAAAATATGAAATTTATATTATTTTTATACTTGATTTTTGAGAAGGGACTAATATTTTGGGATGGAGGGGGTATATTTTTTCAAAAATGTCTGTAGAAAGTTTTAATGGAATTTTAGGGGTGGTAAATTTTTGATGTGATGTTTTGATTTTTTTTATTTTTTTTTAATGTCAAGTATATAGAATTTTGTTTAGAGTTTTATTTTTAAGGAATGTATCACTTCTAATATTTTTTAGAAAAATGTTTGAGGGCCCTAATTTTTGTGGCTCAAATGGTTTAAAATTGTCAAAACGACGTCGTTTTGGCAATTTTGATGTTGTTTTGTACTCAAAACGACGTCGTTTTGGCAAATTCGAGCCATTTGAGCAACAGAAATTAGGACCCTCTACCATTGTTGTATTTTTTAATAGGTGAAAGGTGACAGGTCCATAGATCAATATATTTTTTGTATTATAATATATAAGAATTTTAGAAATTAAATTTTTTTATCTTTAAAAGTGAAAAGTTTGTTGCAAAAGACATTTAACAACTAATTTTTATAGTCATGAGAATAGTAGTGAAAAGGTTGTTTCGAAAAATAAAAAATAAAGTTTTTCGTGACAAAATTTTAAAAATGTCACTAACAAATACACTTTTAGGGATAAAATAATGTAGGGTTGGTTTGGGAAGTGGGTTGACTTTTTGACTTTTTGGCTATTTTAACCTGAGCTAAAAAATTTGGTTTGGGAAGAATTTGGCCTTTTGGCTTTTTTAACTTTTTTTGTGAGAGAAGAGTATAATGATTATGGGTTGGATGTGATGTTTTGTTGGTTGTGATTAAAATAGCCTATTTTGTCTTTTGTGACTAAAATAACCAAAAAAACCTACAAACCTTCTTCCCAAACGGTGCCATAGTCTCAAAAAGATTTATTTTTTGAGATAAAAAATAATAATTCATTACTAATATCTAATTTACGTTATTAAAAATATAATAATAATATTTTTCGCAATAAAAATATTTAATTTTTAAAAAATAATCTTTTCCTTAAATTTTAGTCTTTAAAATCTTATTTTTTATAATCTTAGGCCTTGTTTGGGTACTCAGGCCAAGTTTGGGAAGTTTAGAATAAGTGCACTTTTTGACTTTTCTTGTATTATGTGTAGAAAAAGTAGGAAGAGGGGTCACTGCTGTGGTTAAAACACAGCAGTGACTGTTGTGGTTTAATTTTAAGGTGTATTATGTATATATTTTTATGATCCGAATCGTTCATTTTATAGGGTTTGTTGAGTACTTCATTTCTACCAAAAATCATATTAATCGGATATCAATGACTATATGATCGATAAACATATTTTTTATGCAGTTTTTCAAAAGAAAAATTTATTGTTTATTTTTTTGGTTATCGATCATATAGTTATTGATATCCGATTAAAATGATTTTTGGTAGGAATGAAATACTCAACAAACCCTATAAAATGAACGGTTCGGATCATAAAAATATGTACATAATACACCTTAAAATTGAACCACAGCAGTCACTGCTGTGTTTTAACCACAGCAGTGACCCCTTGTCCGAAAAAGTAGAGAGGAGATGTTGATTGATGTGACTCAAAAAAGATAAAAAGATGAAATAAGTGCACTTTTTGACCCAAGAAAAGTCAAAAAGTCCACTTATTCTAAACTTCACAAACCTATGAATACATTTTCCCCCAAGTAAGAAGGGTCTTTTGTTCCTTCATTATTTTCTTCCCCTCCCTCTGTTTGCCCTTTGATCGCTCGCCACAGTTGGCTTGGGTATTACAACATCTCCAACTCACTAGGTATATCATGTTTGTTAGTCAAAATGCTTAGTATAATTTATTTTTTTCAACTCCAATACACTAGGTATATGATTAGGCATTTTAGCTCAACTCACATTCACTAGCTACATGTAGCTAGCCTTCAAGGCTAGGCAAAATGTATTTAATCATTATGATCACTTCCCTCCATCTCTGTTGCTGATGTGAAATTTTATAAAATTAATAGTATTTAGATGAATAGCTAAAATAAAGAGTATGGTTGGAATAGAAACATGAAATAGTTAATAGACAAAATAAAATATATATTTTATAGTAATATTTAGATAGATAAAATGCCTATTACCGTTGAAGATGTTCTTAGCATTGACAACCTTTTGAGCTGCGTTTATGGCTCCAGTGTGGAGCAAAATGATCCGTGACACATGGTATGACATGATGTTAAATAGGTCTTGTTTAACATCTTTTAAAAAAATTAAAAAATAAAAAAGTTACTATCTTAAGTCACATCACCTTTCTATCACATCACTTCAAATCCAACCTATATCCAACTCCTATTCTATAAAAAGTCAAAAAATATACTTATTTAGAACACCCCAAACAACCCCATAATATAGTAAATTTGATATAAAAATATGATAAATACAACATTACTTTTCTTAAAAATTATATGACTAGGATTTCTCTCTAATTTAGATACAATCTGGAGATTCGTATCAGAAATTTTACCTTAGGAAAATTTGTGTATGATTTGAATTTGGATCACACAGTCTTAATAGGTACAACTTTTATAATTTAAATAATGGGCAATTAGTTTATGGGTAAATTATACGTGTGGGCTTTATGTTAGGAAAAATAGATGATTTCTTATAAGTAAATCTATCAATGGAAATAAAAATTATTGTGAAAAAAATTAAATCAATAAGACACAAGAATTTTTACGTGGTTCCCTTAATGTGAGGTACGTTCATAGGATCGAAATCCGATTCCACTATCAACCAAAAGTTTCCAAATATCTGATTTCACAATCAACCAAAAGTTTCCAAACAATTATAAGTAAGATACGAATGATCCGACAAAATCACCCTTAGATTAATTCTAAATAATCACAAATAATCAAGAGGAAATATCCCACCAAATAGATGAACAAAAATTTTCAAAACAAATTGAAAAAGACTAAAAATAATAATCCAAATCAACTTCGAATCAGAGAAAGCTGAAATCCTCCAAAGTAGTCCTTCAAAGCTAAACTGAAACAGAGTTGCGAAGCAAAGCAGAAGCGGAAGCAGCAATAGCAACTAACAAAGCACAAGTCTTTCAAAAATAACGAAAAAAATATTGCTAAGTGTTGTTCATAGCCCAATCAGTACACACATCTACTTAGATTGTACTACAAAGCCACCAATTGGAAATCCACCCAGCAAGCACCAAGCACCAAGCACTATCTCACGGAAGAACCATTAGTTGCTGCCGCCCAGGAAGTAAACAATACAATCTCCACACAAAAAAAAAAAAAATTTATTGATACTTGGGCTTTTTATCAAAGTTCTAATTGTCACTAAATAGATTTTTAAAAACTCATTGGTTTTTCAAAAAAAATTTATAAAAAATATATTATAATCTATACAAAATCAAATTAAATGTTTTTAATAAATCAATTGGGTCCTATATTCTATTAAAGAAATATACCCAACACTTTATAATTTGTCTCTTGTGTTAATTTAATTTATATAATTTTAATTGTATCAAGTTTGTCATTTAATTTTTCACACCATATCAATTCAGTCTAATTAATAATATTGATTAAGAAATTGAACAAAAATTAAGAACAAAACGATCCAATCCAAAAGGGAAGAGACCATTTCAAATTTGAATGTTAGTAAACCCTCAATCACTTTGTAATTTGCCTAAACTAGACAGTGGAAGGCAAATATTTTTTACAAATCAAAGGTCAAAATTTGTCCATCCACTAAAAAAAACTCTTTCAATCTCTAATATTGAGTCGAATTTTTTAATCAAATTTAAATTGAAATTTATGTGTGGTGCTTAAATTTAAGCCTTTGATTTGTATAAAATACTGAAATAACTATTTAATGCTCTGGCAATTGGACTCTCTACTTTAAGGTCTGAAATAGCAAGAAGGCAATCTCAAATTGTATTACCAGCTAACTTGTTTTAGGGCACTTTAGTTTTAGCTGGAATTGTAATTTAGAAGTAAAGTTATCATTAGTTGGATTTCACTTCAAATGCTAAGAACCTGGTAAAAAAATTTGATGTTGACCATGTAATTAACCTCTGCAATTCAAATCAATTTGATTTCAATGATAACAAAACTCAGAGATGTTGGAACTGTATTACACATAAAAACAAGACTTTTTATATAAAACATTCTTAATCTTTCACAACTAAATCACAATAGTTCGTAATTAATATCACAAAAAACCTTAAAAAACAACTTATTCTGCTATCTAATACACAAACACTGATCAAACAAAGGTTGAATTGGAAAAGAAAAAAGAACAATTCTTCCCAATTAGCCTCTTGATCATCACTTACATAGACCCATCTTGATTTTCTTGCTTAGGATTAATAATAATTGGAGACAAGGGTAGTGATGAGGAAGGAAGAGATTTCAATCGCTTGTCGTTGATTTCGCGGTGAATTAAAGCCTTGGATGCATCGCGATCTTCAATCTTTTCGTTGTTTCGGATGGGAAGAAGATTCTGAGTCGCGCCGTCTCTGGTTATTGACCGTTGAGGAGGGAAGAAGAAATCAGTGGGGAAGAATTTGTATTGAAGACCTGCCATGAAACTGCACAAAACTTGGAGAGAAGATAGTGAAATTTGAAATATGAATACTAATAACAAGAACTTTTTTTTAGCATGTCTAAATGCATTTGTTCTACACACATATTTATAGAGCAAGTGCCCCAAAAAGTGATTACTTTTTTTTTTTATGAAAAATATTAGAAATTCTAAATATTTTGTTAGATGTTTTATTAAATGTCTTACATGGGACCTACATTACGTGGATCTTATACGAATTCGACATCTATATGAAATATTTAATAAAACATGTGATAAAACATTTTAGCTTGCTTGGTTTTATTTTTCTAAAAATACTTTTCAGAAAATTATACTTTTTTATTTTTCGTATTTTTTTTTTGTTTTTATTAAATTTTTTAAATATTTTAAGTAATTTTTTTATTTTTTAGACACACCTAACATAAATACACCTAAAAAGTTAAAAAATTGTAAAAAAAATCGTTTAAAAATTCACTAAAAACCAAAAATATAAAAAAAATATACAAGAATTCAGTATATTTTTTTATATTTCTATGTATTTATTAATTTTCTAAAATATTTTTCACAATTTTTTTACTTTTTAGATACATCTAAGTAATAAGGTGCATCTAAAACAATAAAAAAAATGTTTAAAATTTTAAAAATATTCACTAAAAACAAAAAAAAAAACATGAAAACTAAAAAATTCAATTTTCAAAAAACTTAATCTAAAGAATTCAAACCAAACACACTGATTATTCTTTTTTATTTTATTTTATATTATTTTATTTTTTAGAAGCAGCCTACCCAAGATAGGAAATGGCCTCGGTTTTACCCCTAATTGGCCTTGGAAAGATACCTAAAGCCTCGGTTTTACCCCTAGTTGGCCTTGAAAAGACACTTAAGTTCGAAGTATAAGTCTGCATAGTTATTAGCCAATAAGTTACTCGTTTCGTTTCGTTCTAAAATAATAATTTTTTTAATAATATAATTATTACATTTTAAAAATATTAATTTTTTAAAATTATCCTTTGATAATACGTTTTTTAAGAAATATCAATTGTCATAATTGTACTTTTTGTATTGTTAATAAATTTAAAAGAATGACAAAATAGAAAATTCATATTATTTTAATCCTTGATTTTTTAAAAGAAATTAATATTTTGAGATAATAAATAATAGAATAAAGGATTAAGATTTTAAGATGAAGAAAGTATTAAAATCTTATTTTGTATTAAGAAAAAAATATAAAAAAGGGGGCATGAAAATAATCGATCATACAAATTAAAATATCCAAATAATAAATATTATTTACAATTCAGAACAAACCTCTTTAAAATAAAGTCATCGGTATGTAAAGTTGTAAAACAACTTAAGTTCTTTCATTTTTCAAATCAAGTTTAAACAGTTTTTTATTTGATTAAATTAAATTATATATATTATGATAAAATCAAGTTATTTAAATTCAACAACTCAATTAAAAGTGGTTTTGAAATATACTCCAATTATAAACAACTCAAAATTCAAAGGAAAATGTGGGCGACCCCAGCTGGGGGCGACCCCCCAGCGACCCCCAGCCCACGTGACTGTGGGTGATTGGCCAAAAAGTAAAAAAAAAAAAAAGAAAAAAGAAAATTGACGAATCACAGCCCGCCACCTCACTGGGGGTCGACCCCCAGTGGGGGTATTTAGCAGGACTGAAATTCAAAACATGCCATGACTAACTTTAATTTATAATTAAGTAAGGTATATAAATATCTTATATCTTATTTTTTCACATTTAATTACACCTCTAATGAAATGATAAACAAAACTAACCAATTAACTTTTTCACACCGTTCTCTCTCTTTCTAAAATTATTTATCACCTTATTAAAAGTGTAATAAAAAAATGCTGAAATAAGGAACAGTAATGTTATACGCATTAATTAATGTACTAATTAATGTATCAACACTAATTATAATATTATTATTAACCTTACTTATTATATAAATTATAAATATTAAAAATATCTTAAATTAGGTTGCATAATCAATTAATATAATAATTAGTATATGTATAGTCATTCCTCATAATTGAAACTAAAATAATAATGAAAAAAAGGGTCAATAATGACTGGAGGGTGTGACTTTCATCGTCTTGAGGTTCTATTTAGATGCTAAGAATATTCGAGCTGCTTGGTCACACTTGACGACCTAAAAAATGGGAACCTGAGAGACGGTTGGTTGGTACCAACGGTGGAAATTAATTAATGAGAAATTGGGAATTGACCATTTTATAATAATAATTGCACGCATGTTCTTGCTGATTCTGAATCAAACATATGATTAAGACTTGCCTTTTTATTGAAGCCTTTTGAGATGCACTACTGCATATATAAGATAAGAGAGCATTCTGTATATATATTCTTCTCAAATGGCAACTATCACCAAACCCAATTACTTGCAATTTGATAGGTCTTTTGGATTAATTTATGCATATATTTAACTTACAAAATATATAAAAATAAATAAATAAATAAATAAAAGTTAGGCCTACCGTTATTTACACATAATATTGAAAGTTACATAATGAATAAGGTCGGTATATTTTATTAAAGTTGTATTTAAAATAGGATAAATTATACTTTGCTCTTCTAAAATTTCACTCATTTTTCACTTTGGCCTTTTAAGTTTGATTTTTTCTACTTTAGCCCTTCATATTTGTAATCTTTTCCACGTTAACCATTCATGCTTGCAATTCTTCTTACTTTATTCCTATACTAACTTTTATTTAAAAAATTAACAGAATCTGTCACATCACCAACACATCAGCTCCATGTATGATGTAAAAAATTTACTAGAGATACAAAAAAATGAAAAATAGAAAACAAAAAAATTGAATTTTTTTTTTGTCTTTAGTGAATTTTTTTTCAAATTTATTCATAAACATTATTACATTATAGATACATCTAGATTAGATGCACCTAAATAAATTTAAAAAAAAAAAACAAATTTATTAAAGACAAAAAAAATGAAAATATACTGACTCAAACACCTATATTGTCAATTCTGAAATGAAAAATTTACTATCTTTTTTTTTTCGTCTTTAGTGAACTTTTTTAGTTTTTTAGTTAAATTTTTTTTTATTCTTTTAGGTGCATCTAAGCTAGATGCATTTATAATGTAATAATGTTTATGAATAAATTTGAAAAAAAAAAAAAAAAAAAGTTCACTAAAGACTAAAAAAAAATTAAATTTTTTCGTTTTCTATTTTTCATTTTTAGTTAATTATTTACATCACACATAATGTTGATGTGTTAGTGATGTGACAGATTCTGTTAGTTTTTTTGGATGGAAGTTAGTCTAAGAGTAAAGTGAGAAGGATGGTAAACATAAAAGGGTCAAAGTGAGAAAAATCAAACTTAAAGGACCAAAAGGATTGTAAACATGAAGTGCCAAAGTGAGAAAAATCAAATTTATACGACCAAAGTGAGAAATTAGTGAAACTCTAGGAGAACAAAGTGTAATTTACCATTCAAAATATGAATTTAGATAGAGATTTTTTTTAAAAATATATAAAATATAATTATATTTTATTCATATATATATTTTTTTCTTTCTCTTTTTAAATCTCTACTCAAATACATACTCTAAACACATCATAAGAATGGGTGGTGATAAAAAAAACTCTAATAAATTTCAAAAGATTGACCATGATGATCAAAGACCTGAAACTTGAAGGTGACATTATTGTAATGGGCTAGAGAACATTGACTTCTATTTTCCTCACCATGTTTTGTTAAATTAAACGAATTGGAAAAAATTTCAAAAATTGACCAAACCTTTTTATGTTTTGTGGAAAGAAAATGATATATATATATATATATTCTTTTTCACAAATTAATTTATACACTCATTCACATGGACACCCCACCCACGTGTGTGAGTGTACAAATATAAAAAGTTTATGCTGCAAAAACAGATCGTGCATATCAAGCTATAGTTTAAAATGCTGTAACGTACAAGTGATTAATTATGTGTTTGATTGTAGACTATTAAGGTAATATGCCCAATAACTTGCCAAATTAAATTTATTTACTATGGTTTTTTGGTTACGTTTCAAAATATCCCTCCTTTTAATTTTATTGTAATGATTCTAGTTAGGACCAAAATGATTTTTTGATCATCTCTCTAAATGATTTTTTTTTTTATTATTTTATATTCTTTAGACTGGCTCAAAATGATGTTCCTAATGATCCAATATGACAATGATTGATTAATGAATTAAATTTATTTGCTAGATTTAATGGCTGAATAATATGCAACTTTTTTGAAAGAGTAATGTTAGGAATTCTAAATATTTTTATCAAATATTCTATCAAATGTCTCACATGGGTGTGAGACCTATGTGATACCCACATAGTGTGGGTCATATATGTGAAATATTTGGTAAAATATTTGAATCCCTAACATTTTTCTTTTAAAAAATTTTGAGCCATTGATGATGAGTCATAAATGGTCGAGCTCATGGGCCAAGTCAGAAGCCCTACTATTTAGCTCAAGCCCCTTTCATATATTTTTGGATTGGGTTGAGCCGGTCTATCCTCAAGTTTGGGCTGAACTAAAGCCTGATTTGCTGTAGGCTTAAATCCAATCCATTTAATTAAAAATGAGCCTCTTTTTTTTTTTTTTTTTTAAAACCATAAAAAATGAGCCTTAAAATATCAATTATAGGAGAATGGTAGGTGGAGGTTTTTGGTTTGTTTTGGCAAGTGGGAAAAAAGTTAATTTTTGATTTTTTTACTTATTTTGGATCATATTATCTTTTTATTTTTTTATACATTTTTTCAAAAAAAGTCAAATTAACTTTTAACTAATTTTTCAAAAATAAATTAATTATTGATAGCGAAATGTTGCTTTTAACCAACCAAACATAGCGTAATTGTATTTTATTCAAATAAAAGTAAAGGTGAATATGAGAGCATCTATGAGGAACTCTCTACATAAGATATATTAGCTATTATAACTAGTATCATCATATTTTAGGCATTCTAATAGACTACTCATTACAATAACTATTTTAACCAAAAAATATATATATATAAACTAACTACATTTGAATAGTTTTAGGCCTCTCTTTAAACCATTGTGCCTAGATAGATAAAATAAAAAGTAATGTTAAAAGAATTAAACAAAATAAAAATATGACAAAATAAACGTTTGTTCCAATTGGACGACCATTGTTTTGTAATTATCGAACCATTTTTTTTAAGACAAAATAAATAAATAAAAATTACCTTTTCTTCATTGGTTCATTTATATTTTAATAGAAAAATTCTGCAATACATACCACCTATCATATGTATGTCTAAATTATGTCATTTCTTCTTTCTTCTCTAGTTATATGATTTTTTTCTTTAATTATATTCTTATTTTAGTTATAACTTATGTCTTATGTATTGCTTGATTATAAATTTTTTTTTAATTATAATTTAAAAAAATATATAATTATATCATTTTTTTTTAATTCTAAGGAGCCTACCGCCTTTCTCATCTATTAAAAAAATAAAATAAAATTGACATGGGTGGGCCCTTAAAGGACATAGCCCATCACTCAAGGCCCAGTTCATGATTCAAATACTAAAACCCAACATTCTTGAACCCCAACGTCACACTAAGCACCAATGACATCTAAACACTTAGCAAGTGAAGAACCAACCACATCAGCAAACAAAGATCCTGCAGAGTTATTGCACCATACATCAGCCATTAATGAGTTTCCCTGCAGCATTTATTACGATAACCTTTCACGTCGGAACAGAACAGCCTCACCATGAACTAGGCAAGCTAAAACATAGACTTTCGGCCAATATGATAGCTCGGAGTGGACAAGGAAACGATGAGCAAATGATATAAGCAAGCTTCGACGACAAGGAGAATGTTAAGTTCTCTATCTCCATCCTCTCTCTACATCTTCACTACTCTCACCTCTCTAACTAGTTCGTCGGAGGGTTCGTTGGGGGACTCCATGTTCCCCGTTGAACTCTTTTGTAGGTTTCTCCGTGGGCACCACCAATCGGACGACGGCTTGAGAAGCGTGGATCGACTCAGCCTGTTCCCTCTCGAGCTCACAGTAACATCAGTTGGCGCCGTCTGTGGGAATCCTTTGCTCCGTGTGGCAACTGTGCTCATTGTCACCGGAGACCCATTCCCGATAATCCCTACCTGCCACCCATTTAGATGGATGGTCACAACTAGATCTATGGCCTCTCAACACAACGTTGCCGACCCCCAAGCCAACCCTCCTAACCCAAACAGCCCACCGCCGTATTTCACAGAACTCACCAACAGCATTAACCGCTTAGCCGAGCAAAACCAAGCCCTGATCAATGCTTTGCTTCAAAGAGACCTCCCCATATATCCACCACCACCTCAAGATATACCATCCAACTGAGAACGAGCCCCGAGCCACCCCATCCAACAATCCCAACCATCCAACTTGGAGGGCTTGCGACCCCCTCCTCCAGAAATGAACCCGCCACCTTGGCCCCCACACCCATCGTTCCCAGCGCTTGCCCCCGAGGGGGAAGGCAGTAGTGTCCAGCCTCCAGTGCATTCCGGCAGTGACAACGTTTCCCTTTGGGATGCCGAGCTTCAAGCCATGAAACTCCAGTTTCAAGGAGTCATACAGAACATACAGAATAAACCCTCCACCATAGCCAACTCATCGTTTGTTGCTTCCATTAGGGACAAGCCCCTACCTTCCAAGTTCAAAATGCCCTCGATCGACTCTTTCGACAGTACAACGGACCCAGTCGACCATCTAGAGACTTACAGGACCCTCATGGTCCTCCATGGATTCCCTAATGAGATCATGTGTCGGGCTTTCCCCGTAACACTTAAGGGGTCGGCCCGACTATGGTTTAGTCAGCTGCCGACAGACTCTGTCTCTACTTTTCAACACCTAAGTGACTTCTTTCTCAGCCACTTCATTGGTGCCCAGTGCCAGCGGCGTCCGACAACCCAACTCATTAACATCCGTCAGACAGAGGGGGAGTCCCTGCGTAGCTTCGTTACCCGCTTCAACACCGAAGCCTTGCAGGTAGCGGAGAACGATGACAAGGTCATTCTCACGGCTTTCATAGCCGATCTACGATCATCTGATTTTCTTTTCTCCCTCTCCAAAAACCCTCCAACCTCCATGGCAACTCTCCTCTCCAGAGCCCAAAAATACATGAACGTCGAAGATTCCCTAGCCGCCCGACAAGATTCGACGACCAAAAACCCAACCCCTAGAGAGAAGAGAAAGGACCCTGAAACCATAAGCACCTAGTACACAAAGCAAACACCTCGGTATACCGACTGACTTGCTCAAGCCGACCAGTCGGCACCTATCCGACTGCTCGGCCGGTTCAAACGATACACACCCTTTAATTTTCCCATGGAACAAGTCTTGAACCAGATCCAACGAGACTATCCCTTGAAATGGCCCCAACCGTCGCAGTCTCCTTCCAACCGTCGAGACCAGTCCAAATACTGTCGTTTCTATTAGGACCACAGTCACAATACCGAGGAGTGTGTTAACCTTAAAGACCAGGTCGAGGGCTTAATACGCCAGGGGCGTCTTAGCCAGTTCACGGCAGCCCGCCCTCCGCAACGACCAAGGACCGAACCTGCCAGAAACAACCACCAGCGTACCCCTTCTCGACAACTCGCACAACCTAACCAAGGCCATGATCGGCCCCCACAGTAACCTCGGGGACAAGACAACCCTGCCTCCCCGGTTGGAGAGATCAGAGTTATTGCTGGCGGGTTGCTTGTGGAGGACCATCCCATTTGGCCCAACGGGTAGAACTCAGAAAAATAAGACAGGGCTCAGATAAAGAAGTTGCAACATTGGACCGCCCCTTCAAACACCTCAAGCAGTGGATGGAGCCCATCACCTTTACGGAGACCGATTGCACGGGCATCCATTACCGCCATGACGACCCTCTCGTCATCTCTACCCTCCTCTCCAATTACAAAGTCAGACGGGTGCTTGTCGACAATGGTAGCTCTTCAGACATCATCTTCCTAAACGCCTATCGCCAGCTCAAGGTCGGGGAAGAAAGTTTGTCCCTTCTCCAAACCCCACTGGTTGGCTTCACTGGAGATCGGGTGACCTCCATAGGCTCCATCGATCTTCCTATCACCATTGGAGAATACCCACGGCAGACCACTAAGTTGCTCACTTTTCTTGTCGTCGATTGTCCCTCTGCTTATAACATCATCCTTGGTCGCACTGCCCTTAACACTTTTCAAGCTGTCACATCCACGTACCATCTGGCCATGAAATTTCTTACCGACCTCGGAGTCGGCACCGTGAGGGGAGAACAGACTGTGGCCGCTACGGCGCTTAGAGACGAAGACGAGTTAGTCAGAGGGGAACCAGTGGAAGAACTTGTTAAAGTCCCCATCGATCCCACCAACCCAACAAAAACAGCCAAGATGGGCAGCCAACTATCCCTCCAAGCCAAGGCCGACCTTACAACCCTCATAACCGAGCATAATGATGTGTTTGCCTGAACCCATTCCGATATGCCGGGTATCGATCCCTCCTTCGTCACTCATCGTCTGAGCATCGAGCCCCATTTCCGACCCTTCCGCCAGAAGCAGCGCATCTTTCACCCAAAATGCAACGCTGTTATTACTTCTGAGGTAGATAAGCTACTGGAGACACAATTTGTCAAGAACGTAGACTACCCCAGATGGCTGTCAAATATGGTCTTGGTCCCAAAAAATAACCTCCAACCTCAATCGAGCTTGCCCCAAAGACAGTTATCCCCTTCCTCGCATAGATCTGCTTGTCGACGCTATGGCCGGACATCAATTGCTCAATTTCATGGATGCCTTTTCTGGCTATAATCAAATTTTGATGCACCAGCCTGACCAAGAACATACCTCCTTTATCACTGACCGGGGAACCTACCACTATCGAGTCATGCCATTTGGGTTGAAAAATGCCGGAGCAACTTACCAACGGTTAATCAATGCCGTTTTTCATCAACAAATAGGTTGGAACATGGAAGTGTACGTCGATGACATGCTAGTCAAAAGCAAACTCTCCTTTGATCATCTGGCAAACCTGCGAGAGACCTTTGACACCCTACGTAAGTATCAAATGAAGCTAAATTCAAAGAAATGTGCCTTCGCCATTGGATCTAGGAAATTCCTCGGTTTCATGGTCAGTCAGCGGGGTATTAAGGCCAACCCCGAAAAGATCAAGGCCCTGGTAGAAATGCAGTCTCCCAGAACGGTTAAAGAAGTTCAAAGGCTTACTGACCGTGTCGTTGCCCTCAACCGTTTTATTTCTCGCGTAACAGACAAGTGCCTTCCCTTCTTCAAAGCCCTTCGCCAGGCTTTTGAGTGGACGACCGAATCCGAAGAGGCCTTCCAACAGTTGAAGCAATGCATGGCCAACCCCCCCTACTCTCTCAGGCGCTCACGAGTGAGCCCCTTTTTCTCTACTTAGCAGTATCGAACACCGCAGTCAGCGCGACCCTCATCAGGGAGGACGGCTCAGTACAGCGTCCGGTTTATTACATTAGTCGGCGTCTCAAAGGAGCAGAATAGAACTACCCATTACTGAAAAAAATGGCCTTGGCCTTGGTGATAGCCTCAAGACGACTCCGACCTTACTTCCAAGCTCACTCCATAGTGGTCCTCACTGACCAACCTTTGAAGAAGATAATGCAACAACCAGAGTTGTCTGGCAGACTTATGCAATGGTCAGTTGAGCTCAGCCAATTTGAAATCTCCTACCGACCTCGAACAGCGATCAAAGGGCAAGCCGTCGCCGATTTTATTCTGGAATTCACTAACCCCACTCCAACCACAGCCTCCCCGCCCAAGCAATTCAACACTGAGGCAGAAGATCCCCACTCTTGGACCCTCAATGTCGATGGTTCATCCCGCAAAGAAGGCAGTGGGGCTAGTCTCATCCTCACTGCTCCCGAGGGTGGCTATTTCAAGTGTGCTCTCCGTTTCCTGTTTGACGCAAGCAATAACGAGGACGAGTATGAGGCCCTGATAGCAGGTCTTCACCTAGCCCGAGACATTGGTGTGAGCCATCTCAGAGTGTTCAGTGATTCCTAACTGATTGTCGGACAAATCACGGGGGAATTCAGTGCCAAGGACGACATAATGCGAGCCTATAGGGACATCGCACTCCCCCCTGTTCGCCTTTTCAACACTTTTCACATCAAACACATCCCTCGGTCATAAAACTCCAAGGCAGATGAAATGGCCCAATTAGCCTCAGCTGACCAGTCAGACCTCAGCCATGGCGTTCGTCTCGAATACCTGGCCCACCCGGCTACTTCGCCAATCTAGTTGTAGGTCCACTTCCTCCAAAATGAGCCTATCCCGTGGGCGTTGGACATCCTTCTATTTTTGACAAGTGGGGAGTTACTAGATGACATACAGCAGGCCGCCAAAGTCAGAGCCCGGTCGTCTAATTACATCCTCATTAACGGCCTCATGTATAAACGCGGATTTTCATGTCCATATCTCAGGTGCCTCAATCCTTCCCAAGCGACCTATGTCATGAGGGAAGTCCATGAGGGTGTATGTGGTAATCATTCGAGTGCCAGGTCGTTGGCCCATAAAATACTCCGCACCGGCTATTTTTGGCCTACTCTCAACCAAGATGCCACTGAATTTGTGCTTAAATGCGATAAATGCCAACGCTTTGCCAACATTCCCCATGCCCCGCCGACAGAAATGATTACACTCAGCAGTCCTTATCCATTTGCCAAGTGGGGCATTAACTTAGTTGGTCCATTGCCCACTGGTAGGGGCCAAACCAAGTTCGTTGTGGTTACCATTGATTACTTCACCAAATGGGTGGAGGCAGAACCCCTCGCCACAATCACCAAACGGAACACAACCAGATTTATCTAGCAATCGATTGTATGCCGATTCAGAATCCCCCAAGCCATCGTCTCAGACAACGGCAAGCAATTCGACAATGTCAAGTTCAGGAAATTCTGTGCAGAACTCCACATTCAGTCGTGCTTCTCTTCCCCAGGCCATCCCCAAGCCAACGGGCAAGTTGAGGTCACCAACTGCTCTCTCTTGAAGATCATCAAAACTAAGTTGGAAGCCGCCAAGGGACTCTGGGTTGAGGAACTGCCAAACGTACTCTGGGCCTACCGCACCACCGCCCGAACCCCTACTGGGGAGACCCCTTTTCGCTTAACATACGGCGCCGAGGCAGTCATCCCAGTGGAAATCGACTTGCCGACCCCGAGGATTCTGCACCCAGACCCAGAACTAATTAAAGACCTACGCCGGGCTGACTTAGATCTGATTGAAGAGCTCCGAGAAACAGCTGCTGTCAGACGGGCCTCATATCAACAGAAAATGAGAGTACACTACAACCGCAGAGTCTGATCGAGGGAGTTCACAGTTGGGGACCTAGTTTTGCGCGAAGCAACTTTAGCCACCAAAAATCCTGCCGAGGGCAAGCTCGCAGCCAAGTGGGAAGGACCTTACGTTGTTAAGGCCAGACCTCGCCCGGGCACTTACCGACTCCAGGACATGAAAGGCCAAGACCTCCTCCACCCGTGGAACGCCAAGTGGGAAAGACCTTACTGAGTTATTTAAAGCCTCAGCTAGACTGAGCAAGAAGGGCTCAGCCAGACTGGGTTATTTAAAGCCTCAGCCAAACTGAGCACGAAGGGCTCAGTCAGACTGAGTTACTTAAAGCCTCAGCCAGACTGAGCACGAAGGGCTCAGCCAGACTGAGTTAATTATATGCCCAGCCAGACTGAACACGAATGAAGGGTTCGGCCGGTCCACTTTCGTAATTTCATATTACAGCATGGTTGTCATATTTAGTTAAAACCCATGTCCATACTACGACATCTTTTAACATTCTTCACAATTTTAACTTTACATTTTTAATTCATTTGAAATCCAGGTACATAGTCGTCCAAACCAATCTTTCATTTCTAACATTTTTAATACTCTCATGCATGCCTATTTCTAACATTTTGGTATCATGGTTTTCTCACCAGTTAGGCTGGCTGCCCATTTCTAAACTTCTTACATCACAATCTACTAGCAAGTTTCACAATTCATGCACAAGTCTTACTTTTACAACCATTCTTCACTAAATTCTGCTCTGCCATTTTCATTATTTTTAAATTTACAACTCAAACGAAATAATGGCAACAGTACAAGGGAAAATTCATTGTTTTATTTACAAACTTACAATTACATACGATTCATTGCAGAAATTACAAAAAATAAACAAAACACACAAACACAAAATTTTTACAAAGGTCACTCTTCCTCAGTAGAGGCCAAATCCTCCTCCTTAACCCCCTCGTCCAGGGGGGTCTAGGCAACGTCGTCTTCATCGATCTCCACGCGACTGAAGTCCACGTCTTGGAACAGCTCTTCCGCTTTATGTTTGAAGGTCTTCCAGCCGCTGTCCCAGAACTTAGTCATTTCATGCTTATAAAAATTCGACCGCTGGAAACTCTGGATCATTTCCTCTTCACTCCTACTTCCAGCGACCGCTACCGACGACCCAGCCTCCCCATCACCCTCTCTCGCCAAGCTCCTAGCGACTGCGGCATCGATTGCTATCTGGAATTTGGCGGACTCCTTGAATTGCTCCACCTCCGCCTTGCACAGGTCTGGGTACGCCGCTCTCTCAGACACCAATCGGGCCTTTTCTTCCACCAGGGCCCTCTCTAACTCAGCGATCCGCTAATCTGCTTCTTCCTTGTTCTTGATCGCCTGGTCCCGCAGATCTTCGTTGCTGGTCATGGCCACCTTTCGTTGGCGGTGGTACAGGCTTTCTGGACTTCCTCGAATTTCTTCTGCTCACTCGCCAACTGGAACTCAAGCGATATCACCTTGTGGTGCTCTGCTTCAAGCTCAGACTTGGTTGCGACGAGCTCGGCACCAGCTCACCCGGTCGAATTGCTCTGCACCACCGCTAACACCTCCATGACCTTCGCCCTCTGCGCGTACTCCAAGCCCTTGGCGCACGCACTCCTGGCGGCCTTCTTCCACCCCGCTGTCTCCGCTCTTAGACTCTGGAGCTCTGATCTCACCCCTCCCAATTGGGCCCTTAGCGGCTCTACTTCCACCCTAGTACGCGCCGCCTTATTCATCAAGGCGGTCACCACAGTAGCTGCCTCCATCTGAGCCGAGTAAAACCCTCCCAGCAAATCGGCCTCTGACAAACGAGCCATGGAGCGCACCGCCGTATCTTCCATTACTCCAACAAAGCGGTCGGCTGCGACCTTGGCTTCCTCCCACTCCGCCGAGTAACCTGCCAGCGCACGCGCGCGGTACAAGGCGGTCACCAGCGCAGCACTCGTCGCTGGCTTGCTGATCCCCGCCTTTTCCCTCGCTAGGGCTTGAGGTTACTTTGGGTGCAACTGCCGCCATCAGCACCATAGGGGCACTTAGGCCCAAGTCTTCCTTAGCCACTTAGGTGGTCTCCTTCACCTCCTCTGGCGCCGCCTCTACCCTCCCCTCCTTCATTTCTCCCACCAAAGAGGCATCCTCGCCCCTCAACCTTCATCTTTTTCAAGGCAAGGGCCTCTTTCCCCCCCTCTACGCCCCCCATCTTCTTCCTTGGCTTCTTCACAACCACCTCCACCTCCTGCTTACCCCTCTCATTCAACAGGTCTACTAGGGACGACAGTGGGGCAAAGCCAGCTAAGTCTTTGTCGCCCACCAGCTTGGGACGCAGTCGAACCTGCTCCCTCATCACCAACTTTGGGGCAGGCCCCCATTGTGCCTCCTTGTATTTGTCTGCTCTGGCAAACAATCTCCTCTCCTCCTTCTCCTCCTCCGCCTTCCTACGTACCTCCAGTTCCTCCCTCGCAGATTCTCCTCCGACGGCTGCGGTCCCAAGTTCAGGGCAAACAACGTCGAAGGAAGGACCAGCTTGTCCCACCTCAACCCCTTCTCCTCCCTCCACTCCCTCACCTTCTTCACCCAGTCTTCAGCCACCACATCCAACTTTGGTTCAACTGATTTTGTGGGGACTTTCCATGATGAGCGAACTCCTGCCCCTCCGTTCTCTAACACGAAGAACCATCTCGGTTTTCACCACTTCACCAAAGATGGCAGGCCCGCCACCAGACCTCGGTCCACCACTGCCTGCAGAGTCACCTACGTCTCCTGCTGACCGGAGGCCTTATAGCAGGAGAAGAACTCCCTCACCGTCATTGCCGTCCCTCCTGTAGCCTGTGGCCAAACGCTCGCGCAGGCCATCAGTATCTTCCAAGCATTCGGCATCAACTGCCCTGGCGCCACCTCCAACTTCCTAAGTACCTCCACCACAATTTGGGGGAGCGGCAGCCTTAGACCTCCTCGCAGTGCTTCCTCGTATAAGGAGAACTCTCCTGCCCGTACATCTGACGCCCTCTCCTTCGATGTGGGCAGCCTCAACTCTATCTCCTCAGGAATCTGGTACTTCCTCCGTACCTCCTCTAGCTCCCCCACTGTAAATGTAGATCTATCTGCCTTCGTGTGCTAGTGATCCGGCTCCACTTGGTTAATCGGCCTCGCGGCCACGATCATCGTAGTCGGGCGAGCCCGCACCCCTGGTGTGGCTCCCCTCTCCTTCCTCCGTTCCACCCAATATTGTTCCACCAACTCTACTGCGTTGTTTTCCTCCAGAGGGTCTAGTCTCATGGTTGGCACCTCATCTCGCACCATTCCTCATACGTGTTTGTGTATAGCTTTGGACGCTGGCACAAGGAAGTTCACAAAGTGTCGCAAAGGCATATCACACGAAACAAAAGAGTTCACTTCAGGGATGTGTTGGTTCTTCGCGATAAAGTAGGTAAAGTGAATAACCTCAAAGGCCCACGGCTTGCCTATATTCCAAGGGTCAAGATTCAATTCTGCCAGTTTGAAAATTTTCGAAAAACTCCCACCCCTGCCTTTTCACTGCCCTATATCAACCTGTCCCTTCACTTTTTGGTAACGCGTCACCTCCCCCATTAAAGGATTTGGCCATGTGTACGACCACGATTTGCTACTCCGTTCCCCTTCCCCGTCTATCCCACTTCACTTCACCACGTGCCTCGCCGCTCCTCGAGCCCCGCGCACCACCACTTTCGCCCCTCCACTTGGTCACCCTTTGTGGTTGGCCCTCTTCACGGTCGGCCCTCCTCACAATCGGTTCGTCTGCTCGGTCACCCTTCGCAGTTGGCCTTCCTCACAGTCGGTTCGTCCACTTGGCCTCCTTCACGGTCGGCTCTTCTCACTGTCGGTCCCTCCACTCGGCCACCCTCGCGGTCGGCTCTCCTCGCGGTCAGTCCCTCCACTCGGCCACCCTCGTGGTCGACTTTCCTCCCAGTCGGTCCCTCCACTCGACCACCCTCACGGTCGGCCCTCCTCCCGATCGGTCCCTCCATTCGTCCCCCCTCGCGGTCGGCCCTTGTAGACACCCCATTTTTAACCGACCTTAAGACTCAGACGTCATCGTCTGTGCGCTCGATGATTGCGCATGTTTGTGCTAGTTTTGAGTGCCCGAAGGTCTCAGTCGAGCGCCTTGTCTTTAAGCCTCTAAACCCTTTGTATTTTGGCCTTGTTTTTAGGCCAAACCTTGGTGCCTCTTGGCTGAAGGAGAGTGGGGCCTTGTCGGCCACTTTTGGCATTTGCCAGCCACTTTTTCTCCTTGCCAGCTAGTTTTCTTCTTTTTCTGATAGTTTCAGATCTTTTGAGCCAGCTGTTGCACACTGAGTGTATCCTCCATACACGTGTATGGGTGGATTCAAACAAGCTTCTAGCTTGTCAAGGAAGCTTTGGCTTGCATGTTTTATATAAGGGGAGGTCCCTCCCCCTTGTTGGGGGGTTGAGAATTTTTAGAGTCAAAAACTTCACTCTCTCTCTAGAATTCTTTCCCTCTCTCTCTATATCGTGTTACATTGTGCTCAAAAGTGAGTGTTCTTTACATATTTGCACATAACCCTCTTAGCCAAACATCTTGACCTTGGAGCTGAGATTCCTTAAGACTTGTTTGGGCCTCCTGAAGCTGGTTTTTGGCTCAGAAGTTGTCCTCTTGCTGCTGTGCTTCAAGGGTGAGCATATTCCTTTTTTTTTAGCTTATTTTTATATACCATATTAGCCACCTTTGCATGCTATTTTAGGCTTGGTTGTTAACTACAAAAAGCTCTATTTTTAAGTGTTAAAAATGTTGGTTTGAATCCTTGTTGGAGTTAGGGGTGGTCTACCCCCTTTGGTTGCTTATTTGCTAAGTTTTTGTACCACCTTTTAAGGCTATTTAAACTATCTCTTTTTGGCCTTTTAACCATTGAATTCCAGAGGAATTTCAGTGGTGGAAAGGTGGTTTTGAGGTCCCAAATAAGAGGGGGTGGTCCCCTCTCCTCTTGTCTTGTTTGTATATGTTGATGGCCCACCAAATGAGCATGTGTTTCTACTTCTTTGTGGCTTTGTTCAAGCATATTTTTGTGACTTTCTAGACCTGCCATAACTCTGTTTTTGGCTTGTTTGATCATTGGTTGCTTGCTCTTTGCACTTGTAGTGTAATCTTGCTCACTAGCTTTGCATGCTTGCTACTTTAGCCCATCATTCTAGCTTATTTTGGCTATACTCCAGCATGTTTTTACTCATGTTTTAGCATGCTTGAACTCTGTTTGGAGTGGTCTTGGCCCTTTGAGGCTTGCTTTGTATGGCTATAGCATGATAGGCTTTAATAGCTTTGTGTTTTGAGTCCTCTAGTATGCTTTGCTTGAGTTATTTGCATGATTTGGTATCATTTAATATGTGATTTTAGAGCATATATCACTGTCATACTCTTATATGTATCACTCTTTCAATGTTATTGAGAAGTTGAACCTCATGCCTTGTTTGTGAGCCAATACATGAGCATATCTTTCTTGCCATCTATGCTGCAAGTCTAGCTTGTTTTTGCTACTGCTTTGACCTGTCTTAGGTCTGTTTTGAATGGTCAAGGTCATTTGAGCATTGCTTAGTATGATTGTAGTGTAAAGGGGCCTTGACTAGCTTTGAGTTTTGAGGCCTTCAACATGTTATGCATGCGATGTCTGCATGGTATGGAACCATTTAGCATGTAATTTCAGTGCATATAGTGTAGTCACACTCTCATATACTTCACTTCTTCATAGCTTTTGAGGGTTGTGCATTATACCTTACTTATAGGCCAACATGTGTCTATGTTCTTCCAGCATTTTGAGCTCCCATTTCAGCATGTTTAGACCATTATTTTGGCATGATTGAGCTTTGTCCAGAGCTGGTTTGGTTGTTTAAGCCTTGTATGGTATGCTTCTAGTGTTGTGTCCTTCACTAGTTTCAATACTTTTGGCCTTTAACATGTCTTGCATGCATGTCTTGCATGATTTAGTGTCTTTTGCATGCCATTTCAGTGTCAAAATATATGTCATCGCACTCCATTGTTTCACTCTTTCATTTGCTTTGAAAGAGGTCTTTAGCCCCTTGTTGGCTTGAGTATGGAATTGAGGCTCTCATGCCTAATGGTTTTAACCCTCTGTAGACCGTCCGAACTCTCTCCGCGCCCCTCCCTTTTCGAAAAGGACACGAATCAGGTTCTAGCTACTACAGTTTGGATTCCTATCACGGTTCTGAATCTAATCTTACAAAGTGCAATGTAAGACTAATAAATCACCAAAGAGTCCAAATTCGGCAAATCGTTTTGGAAAATCGATTTTAATCAAAAAGCGCTAAACATGGACTGCTTTGCCAAATTTCAGAGTCGCCACCTAAATATTTTTTTTTTAGAAATTTAGGAAACCCTGACTTGTGCCTAAGGCCACGTGTCCGTCATCACCAAAGTTGCCTCGGCTCGGGAACTTGGGTACGAGGGGGGAAGGTCATGAAATGAGCACCCCCACTCGCCCGATCAAAGGATCGGCCTCTACTAAACATGATATATTGTTTTTGAAAACACGTGTTCTTGTTTGATTATTAGCTAACTTACTATGTGATGCGCACAACACACAAGTATAGACTAAATCGCTCAATTTGAAACAAACCATCTCATGTTTGTTTTTCGAAAATGGTTTGAAGATGCTACTCGCAAGTAGGCTAAAAAGCGGATTTGCCACCAAACAAGGTGGGCTTAAAACATGATGATTTGCCACTCCAAGTGGGTTTAAAACTCACATTTTGATGAATTGTTCCAATTCAAGTAATGAAGCCTTCATATACAGGCATTCATGCAATTTATCAATTAAGCAAATAGCCTCATGGCAAGCACGCTATCATGGCAGTCATTTACACACATGCAAGGATGCTAAAGTATAAACACTTACAGTGTACTCCGAGTCGAAACAAAAAAACTAGTTAGAAATCATGCATGATCCTAGCTATGTTAAAATGCCTAATGTAACGCATGCAAAGTGCAACTAAAATAGGCTCGGCTATCTAAGATGGCATATGAATGCAACACTTGATAACATGCTTTGAAACACGTATTCAAGTAAATGTATTGAAATACAATGCGGTTTGAATGATGCGCCGAGCCCGATGCATACAAGACAAATGAATGATGCAAACATGCAAAGCATAAGGTATGCTAATCAAAACGTGCCCTAAAACTAACCATCGAAAGCAATAAGTAAAAGGGAGAAAGAAATGGGGTTGGAAGACATGCACACACACACGCACACTTATTACAACATTGTGCCCTCTCCCAGGAGGGTTCGAATAAAAGCTAAGCTAATCTAAGCTAAGTTAAGCTAATTAATTTAATTAAGCTAATTAGCCTAATTATTAAACAACCAAATAAAGAAATAGCTAAGCTAAGCTACTTAATTATTACAACACTTAATTGATTAACAAACTAATTAATTAAATTACAAAAGCATGCTAACTAACAAGTAAAGCATTAAACTACAAATTACACTGCCTCAGCTCTGTTTGAAGAAGTTGAACATGCATGCTCTCGGTTGCCGCCTCGAAATGCCGTCCGGTTTGCTCTTGAAAGGCTCTGTTTGCAGGGTGTCTTTAGAAACTTCTACTGAACCTTACCAGAACAAAGCTGGGCAGTGCACCAGTGGCCTGCCGGCCATGGGGGCTTGCTGCCGGCCAAGAGTGGGCCTCTGCCGGCCATCAATATGGCACTGCCGGCCACTGGTGTGCTGTGACACCAAACTGCAACAGAGCACAAAACAGAGGAAAGGGAGGGTCTCCTAAGGGTATTTGTGTACCATGCCCTTCCTTATCACCTCAAAACATCAAAGGAGTTGCATAATTGAATCCAAGACCATCAACCAAGCATTTTGAATGCATGATGGTCTAAGACCCAACTTGTACACATTCAGTAAATGCACAACAAACAAGACACTAAGACCACGGCCTTATCATGAGTGATCAAAGACAATGGAGACAAAGAGAATTGGCTCATTTTCATCACTTCAAGTATGAAATGAACCAATTCATCTTGTGTTCAATGTAATGTCCGATTGAACACCATGGAATGCAAACAACATGCTTATCTTGGCATGTTTTGCTTGGTTGATTTTGTTTACACGTTTTAGATTACCAATCAATTCCTTAATCGGTTGGTCCAATTGTGAAAGTCCTCTAATGGGAAAGATGGCAGACATTTCAATGTTAAAGTGGCATGCACAAGACTCTATCATGTAAACAATGCATGCAAGACATGTTAAGGGCCCAAAACACTAAGGCTAGTGAAGAGTATCATACAAGAGGCATGCAATACATGGCCTAAACAACCTCACCAGCTCTGGACAGAGCTCAATCATGCCAAAACAAAGGCCAAAACATGCTGAAATTGAAGCTCAAAAGACTAGACAAACATGCATACATGTTAGGCCACAAACAAGGCACAATACATAACCCTCAAAAGCAATGAAGGAGTGAAGTGTGTGAGATTATGACTACATTATATACACTGAAATTACATGCTAAATGGTGCCATACCATGCAAACATCACATGCATAACATGTTAAAAGCCTCAAAACTCAAAGCTAGTCAAGGCCCTTTACACTACAACCATACTAAGCAATGCTCAAATGACCTTGACCATTCAAAACAGACCTAAGGTAGGTCAAAACAGTAGCAAAAACATGCTAGACTTGCAGCATAGATGGCAAGAAAGATATACTCATGTATTGGCTCACAAACAAGGCATGAGGCTTAACTTCTCAAAAGCATTGAAAGAGTGATACTTATGAGAATATGACAGTGATATATGCTCTGAAATCACATATTAAATTATGTCAAATCATGCAAACAACTCAAGCAAAGTATACTAGAGGACTCATAACACAATGCTATTAAAGCCTCTCATGCTATAGCTATACAAAGCAAGCCTCATATGACCAAGACCACCCAAAACAGAGTTCAATCATGCCAAAACATGAGCAAAAACATGCTGGAGTGTAGCCAAAATAAGCTAGAATAATAGGCCAAAATAGCAAGCATATTAAGCTAGGAAGCAAGATTTACACTACAAGTGTAAAGAGCATGCAAGAAGTGGCCAAGCCAACCACAAACAGAGCCAAAACATGTTAAAAAAGTCACAAAAACATGCTTAGATCAAGTCAAGAGATGGTAGAAAAACATGCTCAAGCATGAGGCCATCAACACAAACAAGCAAGACAAGAGGAGAGGGGACCACCCCCTCCCATTTGGGACCTCAAAATCACCTTTCCACCACTAAAATTGCTCCAGAATTTAGTGGTTAAAAGGCCAAAGAGAGATAGTTCCAAAGGCTTTAAAGGATGGCCTAAAAGCTTAGCAAATAAGGCATACAAGAGGGTGAAACACCCCCAACTCCCACAGGGCCTCAAACAACCATTTTTAACACTTAAAAATAGAGTTTTTTTGTAGTTAACAACCAAACCAAAACAGCATGCAAAGGTGGCTAATATGGTATACAAAAATAGGCTTAAAAGAGGGAATATGCTCACCCTTGAAGCACAGTAGTAAGAGGACAACTTCTGAGCCAAAAACCAGCTTTTTGAACTCTAAGCAAACCTCCAAGGACCTCAGCTCCAAGGTAGTGGTGTTTGACTAGGTGTTTCTTTGCAAAAATGTGAAGAAAACACACTTCTAAGCACTATAGAGCATAATATACAGAGAGAGAGTGATAATCCTAGAGAGAGAGAGAGATTTTGTCTCTAAAAAATCTGAACCTCTGAATAGGGGGAGAGGCCTCCCTTTATATAGGCAATGCAAGCAAAAGCTTGCTTGACAAGCTTAAAGCTTGCCTTCCATCCCTCCATAGTGTATGGAGGAGGGCTCAGTGAGCCACAGTTGGCTCAAAAATATCTGAGAAAATATCTGTCAAAACAAGGGTGCCCGGCCGGCCATCGGTGGTGGTCGGCAGTGCCTCATTGATGGCCGGTAGGGCCTATGGATGGCCGGCAGGGCCTAGACCATGGCCGGCAGCCCTCTATGATGGCCAGCAGGCCATCAAGGACACTACAAAGCAAAGACCAACACATGGTCCAAAAATGAAACAGAATGGAAATAGGGTTTGGAAGGATCAAACCTGGAGCATTCCGTCACGAAAGTCAGACGCTCAATGAGCAATCAAACTTGTTGCTGGATGAACCTACAAGAACACCCAAGTCTTGAGGACGGTCAAAAATGGGGTGTCTACAGTTGCCCTTCTTTGACAGAACTCGAAAGTCATGAAATGACGGAAGTGAATGTCAAAGCCTAGAGACCACTCATTTTTGACAAGGCCGAAGACTTAGACAAACAAGCAAGGTAACAATACAACTGCGCCCACAGGCAGGGGCAAAATGCAAAGGACATGCATAATGCAAGAGCATAACTTATGATTATGCAAAGAGGGCTGTAATGAAACATCTAGATACAAATGTTATGCAAAGAAATGCTACAGCAAACTCGTACACACGCAAGTAAACATGAACCAAACCACATTTCATACACGCACCATGTAGGAAAGACTAAAAGCGACCATTGGGCATACCCGAGGTCTCAAACAAGATTCCGATGTGTTGCACGCGAAAGGAAAAAGAGTGGTATAGGCATTGGAACATATTCCAAATGCTCTTAACCAAAGAAGGTCTAACCCGCCGCGCGTGCGAGGAGAAAGAACAACAACGCCCAAGGCATATGAGGTTAAATGCGATAGATACACAGAGTGAACATGTGCGATGGATGCACAAAGTGAGCATGTGTGATAGATACACAAAGTAAACAAAGTAAACATGAGCGATAGATACACAAAGTAAACTTGTACGATAGATACACAAAGTGAACATGTGCGATAGATACACTAAATGAACAAAGTGTGATAGATACACTAAGTGAACAAAGTGTGATAGATACACTAAATGAAGAGAGTGTGATAGATACACTAAGTGAACAAAGTGTGATACATACACTAAGTGAAGAGAGTGTGATAGATACACTAAGTGAACAAAGTGTGATAGATACACTAAGTGAACAAAGTGTGATAGATGCACTAAATGAACAAAGTGTGATAGATGCACTAAATGAACAAAGTGTGATAGATATACTAAGGTGAACATGTGCAATGGATACACAAAGGTGAACATGTGCGATAGATACACAAAGGTGAACATATGCGATAGATACACAAAAATGAACATGTGTGATAGATACACAAAAAAGAACATGTGCGATAGATACACAAAAATGAACATGTGCGATAGATACACAAAAATGAACATGTGTGATAGATACACAAGGTGAACATGTGTGATAGATACACAAAAAAGAACATGTGCGATAGATACACAAAAATGAACATGTGCGATAGATACACAAAAAAGAACATGTGTGATAGATACACAAAAAAGAACATATGCGATAGATACACAAAATTGAACATGTGCGATAGATACACAAAAATGAACATGTGTGATAGATACACAAGGTGAACATGTGTGATAGATACACAAAAAAGAACATGTGCGATAGATACACGAAAATGAACATGTGTGACAGATACGCAAAGTGAACATGTGTGATAGATACACAAGGAGAAGGAAAGCGTTCTCTTACCGAGACATGAATGATCTTATCCGGAACTTCTCTGAATGAATCGTACATACAATATCGTGCCTGTATAAGAAAGAAACTTAACAGATACAGCAGGATAAAAATGCAAGTTTGACGGCATGCACCATGCTAATGTGAGAGGTGCATATATAATGCAAAGGTGACAGATGCATGCTCTATACAATATCGAGATACGTATTCTATACAAGAATAATGAATGCATGTCCGATGCAGGAGTAACAAATGCATGTTCCATGCGAGATATTAAAGTGCATATTTAATGCAGGTGTATGAAGTGCATAAACAATGCAAGTGTAAGAAGTGCACAGAGAATGCAACGCAGCGCAACATATGTATTCTGTGCACAGTAATCAATGCATATTCGCTGCAATATGTTCGATGAAGAAATGCGCGTCTTGATAAGACCGATTCAAACGCAACTTCCGATTTACCTCTCGGAGGAGTTGCAACGGATTGAAAGGATACACCTCGTACGTGTTGGGCATCACATGTTGAGAACACAGTTCGGAGCTTCCGCGCAGGCCACTTGAGCTTAAAAAATGTATTTCCCTTACATTTTCTCGTGTTGTTGGAGATCTTTTGCTTCTACATCTTGCGTTTCTAAACCACAGGAACTACCTTTCTTCCTGGCCATGTTCACCACTTTCCCTATTCTCCAACAGGGTGACAGACTAGGTTGGTTCAGTATCCAGAATTGAGGTGCATACCCGCTACCTCAACCTATGGGGCTTCCACACAGATTTCAAGCCAGGGATACACCCCTAGATATTTAAACCAGACTTTAGTCTCGGAAATCCCGAACCATTGCGTTCTAGGCATTAGCCATTCGAACTCTAGTTTCCACCGTCTCAGTTGGTCTCCTAGGAACTCATTGCAAACACAGCCAAGATGTCTGTAGCGTGGAATGGTACTCAGGGAGAGCATTTCTGATCGCCATTCCGGCTTAAAGCAGGCTTGAGCTTAAGCTTGAGGTGGAGGCACACTCATACTTCGGAGCATTAACAAGACCTAAAAAGGTACATCCGGAATGCAATCTCGGAACTTTCTGAAGGTGAAACAAACTCAGATGCTCAAAATTTTCCCTCTTTTCTTTTGCTTTGCAGTCTGGAACCTATATAGCTTCAGATAGATCCTGGTTTTATTATTCTCACATGACCTGGGTTGAACCCTGCAGTTTTATGAAAGAACAAATCTTGTTTTGCACATATGTGGAGAACGGCACAGCACTTTGAGCACAAAACGATTTATTAATTTTTTTTGAAATTGAAATTGAGAAATTTGTTCTTAACCAGGTATTGAGCCTACGACTGAACACAACACACCATGTCTCAACAAAAGAAAACAAAGGTAAATAACCTAAACACATCTATTGACACTCAAAATGACTCAAAATAAGAATTGAGACAAACGACAAACACAACACTCGGATGTGTTCCCATGGCGAAAGACCTCTCTGTTCACGAGGGGCCAGTTTCTTCAGGAACTGTTTCCCACCCTTTCTCATTTGTGATTCTCACATCACTCTGGCACTCAATCTCTAGTTTTCTGAAAAAACCCATTTCTCACTTTCTTTCTCAATGCACATCTCTCTATTCTTCAATCTCTTTTATTTTTTTGTTCCTTCCCTGGGTGGTTTATGGATAAACAGGAAGTTGTGGGCTCTTGCCCCTAGTATTCTACTAGATTCTCAATCTTCCGCTCACAACTAGTGAGTTTCTCCCACAGAGGGATTGTGATGCGGCCAGATGCGTAGCAGATCTACAAATGACATCGGTTGACGACGCCCTTTGTAGACGCGCCCGTGGGCCTTCACTCTACAGTTCGGACTCGATTTGTGTAGGTTCTAAATCTGAACCAAAGAGTCCAAATCCGGCAAATCGTTTTGAAGAAAAACAGATTTTGAAAAGAAGTGCCAAACATGGACTGCTTTGCCAGATTACAGAGTCGCCACCTAAATATTTTTTAATTGGGAAATTTAGGAAACCCTGACTCGGTGCCGAAGGCCACGTGTCCGTCATCACCAAAGTGGTCTTGGCTCGGGAGCTTGGGTACGAGCGGGGAAGGTCAGCTATGAGCACCCCCTTTCGCCCGGTCCGAAGACCGGCCTCTACTAACCGTGATATCCGATTTTGAAAACATTACATGCTCTTATTCCAATTATTAGCCTAGAATTACTATGTTATGCGCACGGCAAACAAGTATAGACTAAATTGCCTAATTTGGAAATAAACATTGCATATCCGTTTTGTCTCGAAAAACGTGTTGGTTTTTTGTGCTACTCGTAAGTAGGCTAAAATGCGGATTTCAATGAATTGTTCCAACTCACGCAATCCAACCTCCACCCACAGGCATTCAAACAGTATATAACACATAAGCATTTAGCCGCATGGCAAGCATACTGTCATGACAACACTCACACGCATGTGGTATGCTAAAGCATAAAATACTTACATCGTACTCCGCGCCAAAACAATAAACTAGTTAGCAAACATGCATGCCCTAGTTCATGTTAAATGGCTAATGCATCACATACAGGGGTGTAATCTAAACAGGCTCGGCTAACCCTAAACATGGCACATGAGATGCAACAACTATCACGTATTCAATTTTGGAAATTGAAAGTACAATGCAGTTTGCATGATGTGCCGAGCCCAATGTATGTCAACAAATGCATGGATGCACGCATGCATTGCATAAGGTATGCCAATTTAAATGTGCCCTAATCTACCAACATAAGCGGGTAAATAAAAGGGAGAAAGAAATGGGGGTTGGAAGACATACACCCACTCACACACACTTATTACAGTTTTGCCCTCCCTCGGAGGGACCGAATAATACAGGCCCAAATAAATAATTAACTATTCTAGCTAATTAAATATTACAAATCAACTAAATTAATTAAATAAATTAATTAATCTGATTAAGCAGTAAATGGCCTCGGGATGAGGGTTCAAATGCGTCGCGTGCCCGGAACTCGCTCGGAATCGCACTGTCATGCAAGCGTGCCTCTGTTTTCCCTGCTACCCTCCTCTGAAGGCTGCCAAAGTCTCAGAAACACTTCCTTAGGTACTGGAGATCATTACCGGCTGAGATAGAACACCACCGGCTGAAGGAGATGGCCACCGGCACTTAATAAAGCTATCGGCTGCCAATTTACTGCCGGTCGGCACTAAACAGTGCCGGTCGGCACAAAATTCCTGCAAAACCTGCAACTCACAACAGCAGAGGGCAACAACTTGCATGGCAATGTAATTCAAGGCATGTATGCATCAAACACACTCCTTATCATGTTTTGGACTCGAAGGAAGATGTGCCTCGGTTCTCGGACCACCAATCACGCATTTCCATGCATGATGGCCCAAAGAACCGAGAATGCAACTTTGATTTCAAATGCATGCAATGCAAATAAGCAAGTAAAGGTGCCAAACCTCCATCATACTTCACTTCAAGAGGCCCAACATGCATGCCAATGCAACAAGGCCCTAAGCATGTTATCTACTATGCCATATGGACAATGCGAGGCACTTATGTAAGCGTACAAGTAGGCGTACAAGGCAAGTATGCAAACTAAGCAATGAGATGGACTTACACATGAATTGGGCAGCTCTAACAAGGCTCAAAACAGTGGCCAAAATGCCTAGTCATGAGGGCCAAACACGTATGCACACATGCACAAGTTAAGGCACCAACACTTAAGCGTAATAAACAACATTCAAGCACACTTGTAATGAGTTAAACATGGGCAATTAGCATGTAAGATAAGCTCTGAAAATCATGCATAAAATGATGCCAAATCATGTTAAACAAAGTATGCTAATAAAGCATGCAAATGGCCTAAAGCTTAAGGCAAGCCAATGAGGCATTGAAACACACCTAGTACGAACATACATGGCATGCACTAATCAACCTAAAACAGGTTTCTAGCATGTCAAAACAAAGCTAAATGGCCACTTAGATGGCATCTAAGAGTCATTAAACCAAAGGCATGCATTGAAGCCAAAACAAAGGGCATACAACACATGCTCCTAAAGCATTAACAAGGCCACTAAGGCAAGCATACAAGCATATTATGAGGTCTGAAATGGCATGCTAGGGGTTTCCAAACCACCAAAATAAAGCAAGCAAAGCATGCTACACTCTTATGCTCTTAAGGCTAACAAGCCAAATACAAAGGAGCTATAAGATATAAGTCATGATCGACCAAAACGACTATGGACAGAGCTAAACCATGGCAAAATAAGCATACAAGCTTCACAAACACAAGTCTAAAACATGCTATAAATAGGGGGACACTTCCTAGACATGTTAAAGCAATAAGAGGCATTACAAGGCAACTATACTAAGCATGTATAGGAGACCAAAACCAACTTGAAATCATGTTATAACATGGCAATATAAGCATGAAAAACAAGTCAAACATGCTCAACACACACTCAAGCATGAAGCTCCATAAGGAAGCAAAATTTGCCCTTTTCAAGGACATCAAGGAGAGGGGGTGACCCTCTCCTTCTTGAGACTTCAAGGCATGCTCTTCACCACTGAAATCCCTCAAGATTTCAGTGGTGAAGAGATCCTATCACCAAAATCTCGGATCTCTCACAAAATAGCACAAAAAGTGCCCTTTTCAAGGCCTAAGGGTGGTCAAACTCACCCAAACCACTAAACACTCTTAATGAACAATAAAGAGGGCTTAAAAACAGAGATTTTATGTGTTAATCACTAAGCACAAAAACTGTTTTAAACTAGGTAAAAATAAGGTGCAAAAATGGGGAAAAAAGGGAGTTAGTATCTCACCCTTGTAGCCTTCTTCAACAAAGATGGAGTGATGGCCTCTTTGAGCTTCAAATCAACCAAAAACAGCAAGAACCAACCTTTGGAACCTCAGAACCAAGAGAAAGGTGGAACACTAGGTGTTTTAGTGCAATAGTAAGGCACAAAACACCTAGATTACAAAGAGAAAGAGAGAGATAGTAAGTATATCTATTCTAACCCTAAAAAAAAACAGAGCTCTAACTCTCTAACAATGTCTAAAGCTCTTGGATTTTTGTAACCCTTGAGCAAAGGGAGGAGCCTTCTCTCTTATAGGCAAAAAGCTTACAAGCTTAGCCACCAAGCAAGCTCATCCCTCCATACACGTGTATGGAGGGGAGCAAAAGGCTGAACAGCTGTGAGAAAATATCTCATAAAGCAGCTGAACAGTGCCCGGCCGGCAAAGAGTGCCATTTTGGCAAACTTAGTGCCGGTCGGCACAAAATAGTGCCGGTCGGCACAAAAAAGTGCCGATAGAAACACCAGCTAGCCGGTGGCCTTTAGCCACAGCCGGTGGTGTGTGGGAATGCCTCACAAAGCATCCCCTTCCCTTCCAAGGCAAAACATAAGTGTTTGGTGCAAAACCAGACACAAAACGGTCGAGTTCGGAGGTCCTGAGGCAAGGCGCGCGAGCCGAGAACTCCGGGAACGCCAAACGAACACAAGTATGGATAATCACCGAGTGTTCCAACGGTGACGTCCAAGTCTTGAGGACGGTCAAAAATGGGGTGTCTACAGTTGCCCCTCTTTGACAGAACTCGAAAGTCATAACAATGACGGGAGTGAATGTCAAAGCCCAGAGACGACCCATTTTTGACAAGGCCGAAGATTTGGACAAACATGCAAGACAAAGCAAGGTATGCGCCCGAAGGCAGGGGCAAAATGCAACTGAAAATGCAAGAAGCCGGGCATAACTTATGATCATGCAAAGAAAGCTGTAATGAAGCACGCATGCAACAGTTATAAGCTAACATGCAACAGTCTACACTACAATGCGGAAAGGATGCAAGAGAATTATGAAATTCTCAAAACGTCTCACTCGGGAGATACAATACCTGTGCGGCTCGCCTGGTTCCACCAGCGGTAAATGAACCGTACATACAATATCGTGCCTGAAAAGAAAGCAAACTTAACAGGTACAATATGATTAGCAACATGCATGACATATGCAATGCGACTGATGGATGCTATGCAATGTATACAAAACTATGTATGAATGATGCAAATGAAAATGCAATACAATTGAAACTATATGCAAACTACATGCAAGGCAATTGAATCATGATTCATTCATGAGCGATTCGAAACCACACAAATGTCAAATAGATTGATGGAGGTAACAAGTCTGTCTACCATAGAAAAGGTGTCGAAGCCCTCAAGGCGCGAGCGCACGCAGAACTATGAGTAATGTAGACAGACACAAGAACAAGTATTGGGTGGAATGACATAAGTGGGGTGACGACCCGCTGGGGAAAGAATGATGATCCTAATGCCGGATGCAACAATTACACTACAATGTAATAAAAAAGGATAAATGATACAATGGATATGACACGCGGGCCAAACCAAATCTCGCCTAGGAAGGGCGTGTACACGTACAAGTCATGTCTAACATAGAAAAGGTGTCGAAGCCCTCAAGGCGCGAGCGCACACAGAACTATGAGTGTATAGACGTGAAAAGTATAGGCACATACCAGACCAAGCTCAACCTGGAAAGGCGCAAGCCATGGATGGAAGGTGATGCAGTGGATGCATGCAACTAAATGGATACAATGGATGTGGCACGCAAGCCAAACCAAATCTTGCCTAGGAAAGGCATGTACGCGTACAAGCCGCGTCTAACATAGAAAAGGTGTCGAAGCCATCACGGCGCGAGTGCACACAGAACTATGTTTTGACGTGAAAAGTATAGGCACATACCAGACCAAGCTCAACAAGGAAAGGCGCAAGCCACAGATGGAAGGTGATGCAGTGAAATGCATGCAACCTATAATGCGCTATCTACAATGGAATGGATGGAATGCATGACAATGCAGATGATGCAATGACCATGATCGCAACTTTCCCTATCTTACCAGCATGGCGATATACTAGGTTGGTTCAGTATCCAGAATCGAGGCGTAAACACGCCGCCTCAACCTATGGGGCTTCCATACAGAGTTCAAGCCGAGGGTTCACCCCCTGGGTATTTAAACCAGACTTTAGTCTCGGAAATTCCGAACCTTTGCGTTCCAGGCATAAGCTGTTCAAACTCTAGTTTTCACCGTCCCCATCGGTCTTCTAGGAACTCATCGCAAGCATGTAAGTCGTTCGGGCACGACAAACACCAAAGGAATTGCACCTTCAGAGGATTTAAGGTCTCCTAGACCGGAATGCAAAATGTATGCATGACAATGCATGTTGTTTTTGTGTTTGTTTGTCTGAAAATGCAAATGATGCATGATTTTTTTGCTTTTTGGTTTTTGAAATGCAAATGATGCATGATATATGCGCTACCTACAATGATACATGACAATGCAATATTTACAATGTGATGCATGATAATGCGGATGGGGCACGCATGCCGATGTATCGAAGGTTTTGCACCCTCCAAGGATTTAAGGTCTCCTAGACCGTGCGTACTTTTGGTCCCGCCGGACTCTCGTTTCGGGGCAACGCAAGTGTGGTGCGCAAAATAGCACGATGAAATGCATGCCAAATGCAATGAGGGGCAACTGTTAGAGAGCAGAATATGCATGACAATGCTTGCAATGAAATGCATGACAATGCAGTCAAACGGGTTTAAGGCCTCGCCAAACCCGGGGGGGCAACGATGAGATGCGCAAAACAACGCTGTGGAATGCATGCCAAATGCAATGAAGGGTGCAAGATGGTGCGATGAAGCGCACGCTAGACGCAACGAGGTGCGTCTTAATGCACCGAAGGCCTTGCGCCTCCCGAGGATTTAAAGTCTCCTAGACCGCACGTGTTTAAGGTCTCGCCAGACCAAGCGGGGTAACTGTTATGCAACACTTAAGTGAATGTGATGCAAATGAGTAACGCACGCGGGTGCAAATGGGGCAGGCGAGACGTGCGTGTCTCAAAAGATGGAAAATGGAGTGCAATGAGGGTGCGCCAGACGGCGCGATGCGCGAAATAGCGCGAATGAAATGCATGCGAAATGCAATGAGGTGCATCTTAATGCACCGAAGGTCTTGCACCCCCCGAGGATTTAAGGTCTCCTAGACGGTGCGTGTTTAAGGTCTCGCCGGACCGTGCGTGTTTTCGGTCCCACCGGACCCGCTGTGTGGAACAATGAGGCCCGCGGGTCAGCGCAAAGAAGCGCAAAACGAGATACAAGAAGAGGTATGCATACCTCATAGATGCAATAATGCAAAACAAAATGCAGGATGAAGCACGTGAGGTAGTACACCTCACATGGATGAAAACAAAATGCAAAGTGAAGCACGTGAGGTAGTAAACCTCACGTGGATCAAAATGAAATGCGAGATGAAGCACGTGAGGTAGTACACCTCACGTGGATCAAAATGGAATGCAAAATGAAGCACGTGAGGTAGTACACCTCACGTGGATCAAAATGGAATGCAAAATGAAGCACGTGAGGTAGTACACCTCACGTGGATCAAAATGGAATGCAAAATGAAGTATGACACGCATGCCACATGACGATGCAAAACGGTGCAAGCCGCAAGGGACGTGCAAGATGGCGCGATACAATGCGCCGGACAATGTAATGGATGCGTGCGATGTGCACAGGGCAACTTTTGAATCTTGTAAAAGACAAAAAGGATACAAAAGGATACAATCTTCGCTTGAATTTGAGTGCCACTCACAGCAGACAGAGTCCGAAGTCGAAACGGAGGCCGGTTGAGCATCGGGGATGCACTTTCTTGCATTTTATTGATCTTTGGAGACCCAAAACCCCTCATCTTGCCTAAAAACATTCTTGGGAGCACCACCGGCTGGGTGGGGTGGTCACCGGCTGCCACCGGCTGCCTAAACTAATCCACCGGCACAAAAAAGTGCCGACCGGCACAAAATAGTGCCGACCGGCAAAAAATGCCTGATCGGGGGCAGAACTGCCATTTCACCTCGGGTGTTTTAAAATAAGGTTTGAAACCCTATTCTTCTCATTTCTAAACCGCCGAAAATACTTTCTCTCCCTCTCTAGAGCTCGTTTCCTTCTTGTTTCCTCGTTTCTCTGTGTTTTCGTCTCATTTTCGTCGTTCGATTCGCGAAGTTCATCGCGTTTCGGACATTTTCGACCGATTGAAATTCCGTTTCGGAGCCTCTTTTGCTATTTTCGCCTTTTCGGGACTTGTTCCCCTTGATTTTCTCTACATTTCCGTGTCCTTTCATCTTCCGACCTTCCCGGTCATTTCCGACCCTCCCGGGGTTGACCTTCTCGGTTGACTTTTCGTATTCTTGCTTGTTTTTCCTTTTCCGGCCATTTTCTCATCACCATCACTATGGCAGACAATGTTCCACATGTTGGGACTCCCCCAGATCACGAGATGGATCCCGGGGTCGAGCTCCTCCCATTGAGCGAGCGCCCGTTTGATCCGGCGACCTACCACCCAGCCATCCACGTGCTTCCGCCAGACGGACTCCGCCACTTCCGCGGCTTCGACAGGGCTTTGGACCCGGAGCTTCTGCTGCGCGAGCCGACCTCGCACCTGTCCTTTGGCGCTTCCGAGGTAACATTCTGTACTCTGTTTTATTTTCTGCGCTGTAGAATTTCCTGTCAACTGCCGTAGCTAACTGAACCCGTTAACTGTTTAGTTCTGATGTACTGTATACTGTAGTTGATTGTAGATAAACTCACAACTAATATCTGTTCAGGACCGACGCACATGCACACACACTGCACTAGTCTGAATCACCCAAACACACGGCACACATTGCACTGCCAATTCGCCGACACCCGGTGCTTATTTGAATCTGAAAACTCGTACGCATGCTAGACTCGCACTGAATCACACAAACACGTAGACGCATCACACGTTGGTAATTCACTGAAACATATCGGGACCCGGCACCCGTTTGAACTTTGAAAAACACGCACACATGCTATGTTTACACTGATCCCCATAGGAGCACTGACGTATCACAGACCGTAGTCTACCTACTGGTGCACTGAAACCCGATATCTGCTTGAATCTGAAAAATGTGTACACATGCACCAAGTTTACACTGGAGCATCTAAAACACACTGACGCATCACACGCTTGTAGTTCACTGTAAGCACACCGGTACCCGGTTTCTATCAAAAATCTGCACGCATACCAGATTTGTACCGACTGCATATTTTCATATGGCTTTGCAATTTCTTGACTACAGGGAGACTCCCATACTCTCCGTGGGTATGGGAACGTCACTGCTCGCGATTGGTACACCGAGCTGCCTGACGCCGTTAGCCGCATTGTAGATCGGGCCGGCTTTGGGACCTTCTGCAGGGGACTCTCCAGGCTCTCTGCTTGCAGACCTCTTCTTGCCGCCCTGGCAGAGAGGTGGTGGGACACCACCGATTCATTTCACTTATCAGCGACTGGGGACATGACGATGACCCCTTACGACTTCTCGATGCTTACCGGCATCGGGGTGGGGGGTGATCCGATCCCCTTCGATACAGACATGGACGAGTGGACCGCCGCTCAGGTCTTCCTGCTTGGCGAGGCGCCACCACTTGCTCGTCCAGGGTTCGTCCGCTACTCCTGGTTCGAGGTGCAGTTTAGGGTGCAGCCTGCGTTGGAGGCGGCGGCTCCGATGACCGAGACGGCCGTAGAGCAGTACGCCCGCGGTTTCTTGATGTTCCTGCTAGGGACCACCCTCTTCGCCGACCGGGCGAACACCGTGCCTCTCTGTCTCCTCAGCGCACTGGTGGACGTCCGACGGATTGTGCAGTATGACTGGGGTGGCGCGGCTCTGGCCACCCTTTATGGCTACATGAGCTCCGTCTCCCGTGGTAGCGGGCAGTTGCTAGGAGGCTACTGGCGAGCTTGGGAGGTATGTCTTCTTCTCTTCTTTACATTTCTGCTCTACATTTTCTGTACTCTGTACTGCACACACTATAGTCTGTTTCGTGCTGACTGTATACTGTACACACGGCACCCACATACTCTGCTTTACACTGACTGTATACTGTACACACGGCACACACATACTCTGCACAACACAATACACAATACACAACACACGGCTCCGTTATTTCTGCTTTATTCTGCATCCTGCTTAATCTGATAGTCATACTGACGTCTGTTTTGCAGCTGTGGGTGTACGCCTACTTCCCCAGACTAGAGCCAGTACCGGAGGCGGAGACTCCTCTGGTCGTCCCCTTCTCTCGCCGTTACGATGGGCGATGCGTCCGGAGGCCCCGGGACACTTTTAGCTTCTTCCGCCGTTTTTTCGACACCATCACCCCTACCGAGGTATGTTTTACTTACAGTCCGTTTAAGCTTCGCTTTCAAGCGTACATTTCTATATCAGTAGATAACCAACTGTATTTCATTTCAGGTCACCTGGCAGCCGTGGGCTCCACTACCAGCGGTGGTACGAGATCGGTATGCCGGCGCGATCGAGACCTCGCGCTACCGGATTTTGCTGGAGGGCCCGGTCTGTCGGGCTTGGTATCTGGGGGAGCGTTTTCTGCACCAGACCCTCGGGTTGCCAGAGCAGATAGTCCCGGTTCACCCTCCCGAGCACATGAGGGACACCGAGAGGTTTTCTCTGCAGCAGATGGAGGACTACACCCTTGGCTGGGACGGGGATGGCTACAGGGGCGAGGGCGACTACTCAGAGTACGTCCGGACCTTCTTGATGCGGCCTTTGAGCAGGGGCTCCCGAGCTGATCCGGCGAGACCTGCGGCGCCTGCGGCCCGGGCAGAGGCGGGAGTAGGGGTGGGGTCGTCACAGAGGGCTCGAGCTCGCGGTAGGAGGGGAGTGCAGAGGGGACGAGGTACGGGCTGGCCTGCTCTGCCTACCATGCTGACATACAGGGGGCAGAGTGGAGAGACCTACCAGATCCCTTTTGCTCCTCCCCCGGCTGGTCATGAGTTGGCCGGTATTCCTGACTTGCCTCCGGTATGTACTGCTTTATTTCTGCATCTTGCATTGTTATTTCATTTCAGTTCATTCAGATATCCCACAGAATACTGATGTATTTAATACTTCTGCAGGCTTCCTCCGAGTATACCCGTCAGTTTGTGGAGCTGAATGCCTCCCTGATGGGGATGCTGCAGCGGACTCTCGACGCTTTGGCCGTCTACGGCCTGCCGGTATATTCTACTGACCACAGTCTCAAATCATACTCTGTTTCGCACCGTCTGCTATACTGCACAAAAATCTGATAAACTGCTCACGGCTTTCATACACTGTGCTTATACACTACACCTGGCGCTGATTCACTGTTTATAGCATTCACACCCTGTACTCATACACTGCATTCTGTACTGATAAACTGCTCACGGCATTCACACACTGTAATCATACGCTGCATTCTGTACTGATAAACTGCTCACAGCATTCACACACTGTACTCATACACTGCATTCTATACTGATAAACTGCTCACGGCATTCACACACTATACTCATACACTGCATTCTATACTGATAAACTGCTCACAGTTTTCTGATGTGTTTGTTCTTCGTATTTTCAGCCTCCCTTCCCGATCCCTCCCGTGGGTGGCGCTGCTCCAGTTGGGTCTCCCCTGTCTACCCGGGATGGCAGGATATTCCCTCGTACTAGAGGGGGACGTGGTCACGTGGGGAGCAGCTCACGAGCTCCAGTTCCGGGAGATGGTGAGTCGGAGGCGGGGACAGAGTCATTTGCGGAGGAGGCCGGGGACAGCTCGGGCTCGGGCTCCGATAGTGACGGCTCAGACGATGCTTTTGCGCTTTTGCCTAGGAAGAGGGCGATGACTGATCCTTAGGCATGAGGCCTGCTGTTGGCTGCTGATGATGATGATTTTGCTGCTTCTTTTCTTTATTTCTTTTCTTGTACTTTCCTCTTTTTGGTAGATAGAGTACTATGTACTGCCGCAGGCAGGTTTTTGCTTTTCTCAAACTATGTATTCGAAAAAAGATGATATGAAATGAAACAAACTTTTTGTCTGAAAAAGCGTCACATTTGTATATATCTGCATACTTCATACTTCGCACTGCATTGCATCATATTACACCTCAAATGTAAATGATATTGATCTGTTGTCTGACAATCGAACACTTGCACTGTAATAATCAAATAATCAACCAACTAAACAGCAAAACAGCACATACGAACCACTGCTCAATCCGAACATACAGCCCATACTCTGCTGAGGACTAATCTGTTGGGGATTGATATGCATTTAGCCCATAACTCAATATTTGGTTCAATATTCGATTCATTCTGCACACAGCAAACTCTGAACAGATAGCCCCAATCTGATGAGACAGATCACGAAGCTGACACGGTTGCGGTTGAAACACACTCGGATGTCCCAAATTTTCCCTTTCCTTCTCTTGCTTTGCACGGATGTAGAGAATGGCACAACATTCAGAGCACAAATGATTTTGAGAAAGAGTTTCACGACCAGGGTATCGAGCCTACCACAGGACACGGCGAGGCAGACTTAAACAAAGGAACAAAGGCACACGACCTGACACAACGAGGCACGCTCGGAAAAGACTCGAAGCCGAAAGCAAGACCGACAAATCAAAAGACACGACACGGACGTGTTTGAAAACAAAAGATCTTGAGGAGCCAATCCTTTCGGGCAAGTTTCCCACCCCCTCTGATTTGTGTGATCCTCGCGCCACTCGGCCCTCGAGCTCGGTTTTTCTCACAAAACCCTTTTTGCTCACTTTTTCTCTCAACTTACACCTCTCTATTCTTTATTCTCTCATTTTTTATCCCTCCCCAGAATGGTTGATGGATAAGTGAGAGGTTACGGGTTCACGCCCGATACAGCTAGCTCACAGCCACTTCTTCTGGTAGATAGGGTGCCTCTCGGGCAAGTGCGTTGGCAGGGGAAGGACAGAAGACCTGATTCAACTGTGCCCCTAGTTCGTCACTTTGACCATTTTTTGTTTTCTTTCTAAAACAGTTTCGATCAAAATGAACATCAGATTAGCGCGCTTGTTCGATTTTTGATTTGAAATCATGCAAGTCAGGCTGTGAACACTGAAAATTTTCCTTTTTGGGTCCAAACATGGCCCAATTGAAAATGAAATAGTTTTTCTGAAAACAGTCAACCTCAGTAAAAATTTTCAAAAACTATTTTTGCAAACAGTCAGTGCTGGACAAGCACGGAACTTACCCTCGAGATGCGCAAACTCGGATCGGAGGCAATGGAGAATTGCCCCTTGCTTAAAGGAGGGGCAAGGCAACGGAAAGTTGCCCCTAGTTTGGGCGACAACTTAGGGCAACATGTGGCAATACATGGCAACGGAAAGTTGCCCCTTGTTTAGATGATGCCGCAGCATGCTATAAACCAATCCTCGTTGATGACGATCAGACCCTCGGACGCGGAGGAGTTGAAGACGGTCTGAATCAATATGTGGACACAGTCACCTGGAAGGTGTTGGTGGCTGGACTTCAAGAGGAAGTTACTCACGGAGTTCCAGATTGTTACAATCGAAATATCAGATTCGGAGGAGGCATAAATGATCAAAACCATGACATGGACTGAGACGCTATGGAAGCGTTGGGGGCTGGACTTCAGGATGAAGTTGCCTACGTATCCCAGACATGGGAATCAAGCCTTACGTAGTTCCGGTTAAGGTACACTCGGGTATTTTAACCTTCACTATTTTTAGGCTCTCACTTTTGCCAAGGCGCCCAATGCGGGTTTTCGACCTTGCGAGCTTTGTTCTTCTTTCTTTTTCAATTTTTTGCTGATTTTTCATTTCTTTTCTTTTTTTGCTTTTTTTTTGTTTCTCTTTTTTTTTTTAAATTTTTTGTATTTTGTATTTTCTTTCTCTTCTTTTTTCTTTTTCTTCTTTTTTCTTTTTCTTCTTTTTCTTTGCTCTAACTTTTGCCTGGGCCGCCCTTCCGGGTTCTCGGCCCAGCGAGCCTCTCAAAGGGTAAAAGTGTAGCTTTGTCCATGCCAAATGGTTTTGAGATTGAAGCCCTCCGTATCCAAGAGAGTGGCTGTGGTATTGATTTGCAGAAGGATCCACCTTTTGGCTCTTCGAGCACATCAGATATTTTTTGCCCCTAGTTCGAGGGGTGCTTCTGATCTAGCTTTGCAAGCTTCTTCTGATGAGGTCTGATCTTCTTGATCTGACTTTGGTGCCTCTTGCTCGAGGGCTGCTTCAAACGGGGCCCCACAGGCGTTTCATGGCACTGTTGAATGTTTTGAACGGGTTCCAGTTTGCAACAGATAAATTGAACCTTGAGGCTGAGAGTGATCCTAGGCTGCACAATCTCAAGAGCGATTCCACACAGGTCTTCACAAGACTGCGCAAAACATTTTGTTTTTGAAAGTTTTTAAGAAAGCGACAAATCGCTCGCGCAGAAGATAGTGTGGAACCAGTCTGGATCAAACCAGGGTCCTTCTCAATACTCACGCTGACAGGCATGATTTCATTCATTAAAAGTTTAGCGTGCCTCTCTTTTTCTCTCAGTTGATCAAAGTTTTACAAATCCCGAGGAATTCATTCCTCTTTGTTTTCACCGTAATGTTCGAAAGGTTTTGAAAAACTCAGGTCATTACAATGACTTCAAGGCACAAGAGAGTAGGTAGAAGGTACTATCGTTCCTCTCACAAAGCAAGCATAAAAACAGAGTAACCGCAGCTGTTTCATTCCAAAACCCTGATTGCAGCCGGCTCCTTAACTGAGACAGACTCAAAAGGAAAAACAACTAAGTACAAAACAGAACGGTGTTTGAGGCAACAGCCCCGAAATCACCCGGTATTCTATACAAGAGGGATTGACTCATTACAATTAGACAGACCCTTAAGCAAAAGGACTGTCTCCAAACAATGAGACAGGCTCAAGACAACACAAAAGACTGACCCGATACTTAAGTCAGAATTTACAAAACTAGTATTGGTCGATGCTCAAAAATGCGTGCCAAATGCTGCATCCAAAAAAATGTTCCTAATACTGCCCGCAGGCGGTTCACCTTCTGATCACATACTCGCGGTATCTGTGTCCTCGATATCTGTGTCCTCATATTCCAAGAACTCTGTAGTGACTGATTTGGCCGAGGTAGGCGGGAGGATAACCTTGTTATCGATCAAATCCTGCACCTCATGACGGAGGCGGAAGCAATTGTCGGTACTGTGACCGGTCTGCTGATGGTACGCACAGTACTGAGTGGCATCATGGCCTGCTGGAAAGGGTTTGGGGAGCGGCCTAGGATCGAGGGGTGTAAGATGCCCCTTTTTGGCCAAGATCAGAAGTGCCCTAGACAAAGGCATGTAGAGAGGATGGAAGGCCCTACGCCCCCGGGGCAGGTATTTTGGGGCCTGAGCACTCTTGCTAGATGAACTAGCGAACGGGTCAGCGGGTGCGGCTTTGAGTTTTTGACTCTTCCCTGGTGCAGGATTGGGAATGGGAGAGGCTACCCTGGCATGACGGGGCCTGTCCCGATTTTCTGATTGACTGAAACTGCCCTCAGGCGGAGTGGGGAAAGCATCCTCCACAGCTTTTGTCGTAACTGCGGATATCTGTTGCTTGTTCATTCCCCCGGCTTTCAAAGCCTCTACTGCCCACAGCAGTTGTTCGATGGGATCGGCATCTGCCTTCACTTTGTCTTTACCTCTGGCCTCAGCCGAGTTGAGAGTTTGGGTGGATATCGGTGCATCACTGTTGTATGTGGAGGCCATCTCCGGCTGATTAAGCTCAATCACAATCCGCCCCAGTAGCGGGGGTTCTTGGGGTTCGAAATTTCCGGCATACGGTGCAACCGGTGGCAAGGCTAACATTCCGTAAGCGAGATCCGCCACGGACCTCTGAAGATCACCTATCATCCCCATTAACTCGAATGTAGTGGGCTCGCGAGCCTGATAGAACTGGGGGGTCCAGATTGGGTGTGCAGCGGGCGACCTGGGCGGATGCGTCATATCAACAGTAGCATCATTCTGTGGGATGGTTTCCTGACTCAACGCGGCCGTCATGACCACAATCTCTTCAGAGTTCTGCATCATGTTCAGTCCTGCCTCAGCAAAGGGGGAGACGCTAACTGTTCTGGGTCAACTCACTGAATCTCTGAACTGAAACGGAAAACAAGCAGTATTTCAGCCCCAAACAGATCAAACACGGGTGTAGCCGGACAACTGCGCTCTACTACTGAACACTATTCCCCGGAGTCATTATCAAAACTGAACTGATACCCGCAGACACGGCTAATTCTCAACAACACTGATACTGGTGCCCTCGGGCCGGGTACCCAAACTTGCAAACTGATATGTACGTTCCCTGCAGAGTCACACTCTAAAGCACATAGCAAATAGATGAGAACCAAAACACCCCTATATTGGGGTAGGGTTTCCCTGTCCTATTTTGTCAGGAACTAGGGTTTCACTACGCACACAGCGGTTTCAGACAACTTAGCATCGGGTAAGCAACCTGTCCTAGTTTGGAATGGTCACTATAGATTCCGAATATGCACTAGGTCGAATGGTCAAGAGAGGGTGCCCCAGTAAAAACCGGGGTTTGTGTTCCCATATTGGCAGAGCCCGCAACCGGTCAGCCTTATGGTCATGCCTTGACAAGACAAGCCTCCAGCAAACCGCTCAGGAATAGCAGATGGCCAACACGGTGTCCTAGGCGCACCAATGCACATGCAATGCAAAGAAACACATAAGTGCAGTCAAAACAGGATATCACGAGTTCGAGTCAAGCTCTCTAAAATCCCCAGCAGAGTCGCCAGAAACTGTAGACGCGCCCGTGGGCCTTCACTCTACAGTTCGGACTCGATTTGTGTAGGTTCTAAATCTGAACCAAAGAGTCCAAATCCGGCAAATCGTTTTGAAGAAAAACAGATTTTGAAAAGAAGTGCCAAACATGGACTGCTTTGCCAGATTACAGAGTCGCCACCTAAATATTTTTTAATTGGGAAATTTAGGAAACCCTGACTCGGTGCCGAAGGCCACGTGTCCGTCATCACCAAAGTGGTCTTGGCTCGGGAGCTTGGGTACGAGCGGGGAAGGTCAGCTATGAGCACCCCCTTTCGCCCGGTCCGAAGACCGGCCTCTACTAACCGTGATATCCGATTTTGAAAACATTACATGCTCTTATTCCAATTATTAGCCTAGAATTACTATGTTATGCGCACGGCAAACAAGTATAGACTAAATTGCCTAATTTGGAAATAAACATTGCATATCCGTTTTGTCTCGAAAAACGTGTTGGTTTTTTGTGCTACTCGTAAGTAGGCTAAAATGCGGATTTCAATGAATTGTTCCAACTCACGCAATCCAACCTCCACCCACAGGCATTCAAACAGTATATAACACATAAGCATTTAGCCGCATGGCAAGCATACTGTCATGACAACACTCACACGCATGTGGTATGCTAAAGCATAAAATACTTACATCGTACTCCGCGCCAAAACAATAAACTAGTTAGCAAACATGCATGCCCTAGTTCATGTTAAATGGCTAATGCATCACATACAGGGGTGTAATCTAAACAGGCTCGGCTAACCCTAAACATGGCACATGAGATGCAACAACTATCACGTATTCAATTTTGGAAATTGAAAGTACAATGCAGTTTGCATGATGTGCCGAGCCCAATGTATGTCAACAAATGCATGGATGCACGCATGCATTGCATAAGGTATGCCAATTTAAATGTGCCCTAATCTACCAACATAAGCGGGTAAATAAAAGGGAGAAAGAAATGGGGGTTGGAAGACATACACCCACTCACACACACTTATTACAGTTTTGCCCTCCCTCGGAGGGACCGAATAATACAGGCCCAAATAAATAATTAACTATTCTAGCTAATTAAATATTACAAATCAACTAAATTAATTAAATAAATTAATTAATCTGATTAAGCAGTAAATGGCCTCGGGATGAGGGTTCAAATGCGTCGCGTGCCCGGAACTCGCTCGGAATCGCACTGTCATGCAAGCGTGCCTCTGTTTTCCCTGCTACCCTCCTCTGAAGGCTGCCAAAGTCTCAGAAACACTTCCTTAGGTACTGGAGATCATTACCGGCTGAGATAGAACACCACCGGCTGAAGGAGATGGCCACCGGCACTTAATAAAGCTATCGGCTGCCAATTTACTGCCGGTCGGCACTAAACAGTGCCGGTCGGCACAAAATTCCTGCAAAACCTGCAACTCACAACAGCAGAGGGCAACAACTTGCATGGCAATGTAATTCAAGGCATGTATGCATCAAACACACTCCTTATCATGTTTTGGACTCGAAGGAAGATGTGCCTCGGTTCTCGGACCACCAATCACGCATTTCCATGCATGATGGCCCAAAGAACCGAGAATGCAACTTTGATTTCAAATGCATGCAATGCAAACAAGCAAGTAAAGGTGCCAAACCTCCATCATACTTCACTTCAAGAGGCCCAACATGCATGCCAATGCAACAAGGCCCTAAGCATGTTATCTACTATGCCATATGGACAATGCGAGGCACTTATGTAAGCGTACAAGTAGGCGTACAAGGCAAGTATGCAAACTAAGCAATGAGATGGACTTACACATGAATTGGGCAGCTCTAACAAGGCTCAAAACAGTGGCCAAAATGCTTAGTCATGAGGGCCAAACACGTATGCACACATGCACAAGTTAAGGCACCAACACTTAAGCGTAATAAACAACATTCAAGCACACTTGTAATGAGTTAAACATGGGCAATTAGCATGCAAGATAAGCTCTGAAAATCATGCATAAAATGATGCCAAATCATGTTAAACAAAGTATGCTAATAAAGCATGCAAATGGCCTAAAGCTTAAGGCAAGCCAATGAGGCATTGAAACACACCTAGTACGAACATACATGGCATGCACTAATCAACCTAAAACAGGTTTCTAGCATGTCAAAACAAAGCTAAATGGCCACTTAGATGGCATCTAAGAGTCATTAAACCAAAGGCATGCATTGAAGCCAAAACAAAGGGCATACAACACATGCTCCTAAAGCATTAACAAGGCCACTAAGGCAAGCATACAAGCATATTATGAGGTCTGAAATGGCATGCTAGGGGTTTCCAAACACCAAAATAAAGCAAGCAAAGCATGCTACACTCTTATGCTCTTAAGGCTAACAAGCCAAATACAAAGGAGCTATAAGATATAAGTCATGATCGACCAAAACGACTATGGACAGAGCTAAACCATGGCAAAATAAGCATACAAGCTTCACAAACACAAGTCTAAAACATGCTATAAATAGGGGGGACACTTCCTAGACATGTTAAAGCAATAAGAGGCATTACAAGGCAACTATACTAAGCATGTATAGGAGACCAAAACCAACTTGAAATCATGTTATAACATGGCAATATAAGCATGAAAAACAAGTCAAACATGCTCAACACACACTCAAGCATGAAGCTCCATAAGGAAGCAAAATTTGCCCTTTTCAAGGACATCAAGGAGAGGGGGTGACCCTCTCCTTCTTGAGACTTCAAGGCATGCTCTTCACCACTGAAATCCCTCAAGATTTCAGTGGTGAAGAGATCCTATCACCAAAATCTCGGATCTCTCACAAAATAGCACAAAAAGTGCCCTTTTCAAGGCCTAAGGGTGGTCAAACTCACCCAAACCACTAAACACTCTTAATGAACAATAAAGAGGGCTTAAAAACAGAGATTTTATGTGTTAATCACTAAGCACAAAAACTGTTTTAAACTAGGTAAAAATAAGGTGCAAAAATGGGGAAAAAAGGGAGTTAGTATCTCACCCTTGTAGCCTTCTTCAACAAAGATGGAGTGATGGCCTCTTTGAGCTTCAAATCAACCAAAAACAGCAAGAACCAACCTTTGGAACCTCAGAACCAAGAGAAAGGTGGAACACTAGGTGTTTTAGTGCAATAGTAAGGCACGAAACACCTAGATTACAAAGAGAAAGAGAGAGATAGTAAGTATATCTATTCTAACCCTAAAAAAAAAGCAGAGCTCTAACTCTCTAATAATGTCTAAAGCTCTTGGATTTTTGTAACCCTTGAGCAAAGGGAGGAGCCTTCTCTCTTATAGGCAAAAAGCTTACAAGCTTAGCCACCAAGCAAGCTCATCCCTCCATACACGTGTATGGAGGGGAGCAAAAGGCTGAACAGCTGTGAGAAAATATCTCATAAAGCAGCTGAACAGTGCCCGGCCGGCAAAGAGTGCCATTTTGGCAAACTTAGTGCCGGTCGGCACAAAATAGTGCCGGTCGGCACAAAAAAGTGCCGATAGAAACACCAGCTAGCCGGTGGCCTTTAGCCACAGCCGGTGGTGTGTGGGAATGCCTCACAAAGCATCCCCTTCCCTTCCAAGGCAAAACATAAGTGTTTGGTGCAAAACCAGACACAAAACGGTCGAGTTCGGAGGTCCTGAGGCAAGGCGCGCGAGCCGAGAACTCCGGGAACGCCAAACGAACACAAGTATGGATAATCACCGAGTGTTCCAACGGTGACGTCCAAGTCTTGAGGACGGTCAAAAATGGGGTGTCTACACCCTTGGCTTAGCTTGAATGTGATCAGATCTGTCCAGATGAGGAAGTGGAATACCCTGCTCCATTCTCAATTTGTGCTTCGCACTTGGCTTGGTACCTCGCTACTTGGAGGATGAGAGAGCTTTCGGCCCTTTGCTTGTTAGCTTCAGTTGTACCCTTTTTGGTGAATATGGTGCCCTTTCCGACCAATATGGTGCTCTTTCTGGCGAGTATGCTAACGATAGGGAAAAGGCAGAAAACCTGACTCAACTGTGCCCCTGGTTCATCATTTTGACCATTTTTTGTTTTTGGCTTCTGCTAAATCAATTTTAATCAATATGAGAGTTAGATTAACATGCTTATTCGATTTTATGATTTGAAATCATACAAGTCAGGTTGTAAGCACTGAAAATTTTTCTTTTTTGGGTCCAAGAAATGGTCCAGTTTTGGGAAGATTGAGTAATTTTTGAGAAAATTAGTCAACTTCATTAAAAATCCTCAAAAACCATTTTTGCAAATGGCCATTGCTCAACCAACATAGAATTTACTCTTGAGATGCACAACCTCATATTTGAACTTTGAATCATCTTGCAGCTGAATCTTTCTAACGGAATAGGACAGTTCGATTTTGAACGAAGACAAGCCAATTCGCACATGGATAACATGGCCGAGTTTGACAATGATAAACCAATCAACATGGATGAGCCAAGCAGGCTGAAAATGATTGGGGTCGAACTTCAAGATGAAGTTGCCTACGTATCCTAAACATGGGAATCAGGTCGTACGTAGTTCCGGCTGAGGTACACTCAGGTATTAACCTCTCCTTTTGCGCTCTAACTTTTTGCTAAGACCGCTGTAGACGTCCCCGAACGTCCCGAGAAAATCCCGTTCAGTTCATTTGGGCTCACTATAGTTCGGACTCAAATGTCACGGTTCTGAATCTAATCTCGCAAAGTGCAATGCGAGACTGATAAATCACCAAAGAGTCCAAATCCGGCAAATCGTTTTGAAAAACTGATTTTTAGAAAGAAGTGCCAAACATGGACTGCTTTGCCAGATACAGAGTCGCCACCTAAATATTTATTTTGGGGGAATTTAGGAAACCCTGACTCGTTGCCTAAGGCCACGTGTCGGTCATCACCAAAGTTGCCTCGGCTCGAGAACTTGGGTACGATTGGAGAAGGTCAGCTATGAGCACCCCCGCTCGCCCGATCAAAGATCGGCCACTACTAAGCATGATATCGAGTTTTGAAAACATATGTGCTCTTATTCCGTTTAATATGCGCACAACACAAGTATAGACTAGATCGCCTAATTTGGAACAAAGCACTGCATATCCGTTTGTTTAAAAATGGTTTTGAATTTTGCTACTCACAAGTAGGCTAAAACACGGATTTCAATGAATTGTTTCAATTCAAGTAATCCACCCTTCACCCACAGGCATTCAGGTAGTTAAAACATATAAGCAAATAGCCTCATGGCAAGCATGCTATCATGGCAAAACTCACACACATGCAAGATGCTAAAGCGTAAACACTTATAGTGTACTCCGAGCCAAAATAAAGAACTAGTTAACAATCAATGCATGATCCTAGTCCATGTTAAGATGGTTAATGCAACACAGGCAAAATGCAACTAGAAATAGGCTCAGCTATTCTAAAATGGCATGTGAGATGCAATACTTGATACATGTATTCAAATTGGAATTGAAATACAATGCAGTTACTATGATGTGCCGAGCCCGGTGCATGCAATACAAATGGATGGATGCAAACATGCGAGCACAAGGATGCTAAATGAAAAGTGCCCTAGAACTAACCATCATAAGCAGGTAAGTAAAAGGGAGAAAGACGTGGGGTTGGAAGACATGCATCACACACACGCACGCTTATTACACAATGCGCCCTCTCGAGGGAGGGGCCGAAAGAATAATAAAAAATTAACTAACTAACAAGCTAATTAAATATTTACACAATACTTAACTAATTAAGCAGATTTAATTAAGCTACTGAAAATAGTAAAGCAGCTTCGGGAAGAGGGACGAATGCATGCATGCTTTGGCTTCGCTCGGAAATCCATCACCATACTCATGCTGCCTCTGTTTACACTGCTCTGTACTTCTGAAAAACTTCACAAGTCCCAAGGAAGCTCCAAAATCACTTCCTAAGCACTGTGGTATGTCCACCGGCCAGGAGTCAAGGCTACCGGCCAAGGGGAACTGGTCATCGACCACTTGTAGGGATCTCGGCCAATAATGCATAGCCGGCCGACACTGAAGATGGCCGACCGGCCATCTCTTCTGCAGAATCCTGTTTTGCTGCAGCGGAGGACAGACAAAGCATGGCAATGCATTTTCAAAGCAATGTTTGCACTACCACCCTCCTTATCATGTCTAAGACTCAAAAGGGCATGGTTCTCGACCCTCGAGCCACCAATCACGTATTTCGATGCATGATGGCCAAAGAGGCCAAGTGTGCAATTTGATATCAAATGAAATGCACACAAACACATAATAAATCCTAACCTCTATCATGATTGATCAAGAGGTAAGGGATGCAAATATGCAAGCAAAACTAAATCAACATGATCATGTTAAGGTAACAAACATGCCAAATGCAATGCAACCTAGACAAGTATACAAACATACAAGGCATGTGACAATATCCAAGCATGTAACAACATGTGAGGCAAACATGCAACAATATGTTAGGCAACTTAACAAGAGATGCATGCCAAATGCAATACCACTTAAACATGCGACAACATGTTAATAAGCCAAGTATGCAACAACACACAAGGCGAGCATGCAACAACATGCAAAGGATGGACTTACACCAAGATGGACAGCTCTCTAATAGGTCCAAAACAGTGGCCAAAGTCAAGAATTAGAGGCATGGAAATGCAAAACGATCATGCACATGTGAGTGGTCCAACACTTAGGCAACCATGTACAATCCTCAAACATGAGCGAGATGTGATAAATATGAGAATGTGATGATGCATTAAGCTCTAAAAATATATGAGGAATGATACCAAATCAACCAAATAAAGCGAGCAAAGCAAGCAAGAAGGTCCAAGGCCTAAGGCTAACCAAAGGGCTCAAACCATGGCCATACAAGGCAAGTCCCGAAGGGTTAAAGGGACTCAAAACAGTCCTAATGGAGGTCAAGACAAGGCCAAAAACACACTTAGATGGCATCCAAATGGCCTGAACATGGAAGCATACGCAATGATCCATTCAAGAAGCATAAAACCACAACTCTTTAAGGCATTAAAGGAGTGATGAAAGCAAGCATAGGAGCATACTATATGGACTGAAATAACATTACAAATGATGCCAAACCACTGAAATGATCCAAGTAAAGCATGCTAGAAGATTCAATACTCAAAGCCTACAAGCTAGAATACATGGTAGCTATACAAAGCAATACAAGCATAACCAAAACAATGAAAACCAGAGCTTTAGCATGCTAAAACAAAGCTAGAAGCTTCATGGAGTTGAGCCAAAATCATGTTAAAAATACATGTTACAACATGATGCATGTTTACGCCAAATCATGGGATTACAAGACAAGTGTATGAAGCATACAAGGCATGTCTAAACCAACTCAAAGTAGAGGTGTATCATGGCAAAACAAAGCCTAATACATACTGAAATGAAGCTAAAACAAGTTAAATACACATGCTACCACATAAGCCATTTATGCAAGCATTGGAGACAATAAGGAGAGGGGATGACCCTCTCCCTTTTAGGACCTCAAAACCACCTCTCCACCACTGAAAATCCTCTGGATTTCAGTGGTAGAGAGGTCATGCAAAGACCAAAACAATGGCCAAAAGGTATGGCCTAAAACAAGGCCTAACAAGGCCTTGGAGGGGGGAGACAACCCCAAACCTCAAAGTGACCTTAAACAAAGTTCTAAAGCACACAAAATCAAAACTTTTATCAGTTATAGTCGAAGCTTAAAACAATAAGAAAGAATGGCTAAAGGCTTATGCAAAAATGGGGAATAAAGAGGGTAGCTTCTTACCCTTGAAGAACACTTCAAGAACACCAAGTCCAGCACCTCCTTTTGATCAAAAACCAACTCAAAACTCTGAAATCAACCCCTTAAAACCTCAGCAACCAAAGATGGTGTAATGCCAGGTGTTTGTGTGCAATAGTGTGAACAAAAGTCACTTTAGAGCACAAAATACACACACAAAGGCAAAGAGAGGGAACTATAGAGATAGATAGATACAAACTTCCTAACCCTAATTTTCAGAACCTCTGAGAAGGGAGGAGGGCCTCCCCTCTTATAGGAATTCAATTCCTAAGCTTCTTGGAGAAGCTAACACAAGGGAGCAAATCCCTCCATACACGTGTATGGAGGGGGTGTAATGTAGATGCCAGCTGTGACAGCTGGCATAAAATATCTGCCAAAAGCAGATGGAAAGGGGTCGACCAGCAGAAATGGCCGATTGACCAAAAAAGGTGGCTGACCGACCAAAAACATTGCCGACCGGCCAACACCTTTGGCAGGTAGCAAGAAAACAGGACTGGTGGCCTCAAGCCATGGCCGGTGAGGTGTGGGGATGGCCAACAAGCCATTCCCTGCCCTTAGAAGCAAAAAACACAAGTGTTTGGTCCACAACCAAGCACAAAGCAGTCAAGTTGAGAGATCTTGAGGCGAGGCGTGCGGCCGAGACCTCCGAGAACTCAAAACGAATACGAACATGGATGATCACCGAGTGTTCAAACGGTGACGTCCAAGTCTTGAGGACGGTAAAAAATGGGGTGTCTACAGTTGCCCCTCTTTGACAGAACTTGAAAGTCATAACAATGACGGGAGTGAGTGTCAAAGCCCAGAGATGACCCATTTTTGACAAGGCCGAAGACTTAGACAAAGCATACAAGCTAACAGGATATGTGCCCGTAGGCAGGGGCAAGATGCAAAGACAATGCATGATGCCTAACACAACTTATGATCATGCAAAGAGAGCTGTAACGAAGCAAATACGTACAATAAATGCAACAGTTTAAGTAGGCCGATACAAGTCTAACTACATTTCATGCAGAAAGGATGTAAGAGAATTATTCAATTCTCACTACGTCTCACGCGAAGAATACAATACCTGTCTGGTTCGTCTTGTTGCGCCAGCTTCAAATGAACCGTATATACAATATCGTACCTAAAAAAGAAAGAGAACTTAACAGGTACAACTTTGTTAGAAACATGCATAGCAATGCAAGTGAGAAGTGTGTGACAACGCAGGTGAAGTGTGCATAACAATGCAAGGAGGGCACGCGCGACAACGCGAGCCGAGTAAGACGCATAACAATGCGATTTGAAATAAGCATAACAATGCAAGGAAGGCACAAACACATATAAGTAAAGTACACGCAACAACGTATACAATGTGTGAAGGTAAAGATAATTATAAGCACATGTAAGTAAAGCACACGCGACAACGTGTACAATATGTAATAAAGAGAAACTTGAACACATATAAGTAAAGCACACGTGACAACGCATACAATGTGTATAATAAGGAACTCGAACACATATAAATAAAGTACACGCGACAACGCATACAATGTGTATAATAAGGAACTTGAACACATATAAGTAAAGTACACGCAACAACGCATACAATGTGTATAACAGGAATAAACACATGTAAGTAAAGCACACGTGGAAACACATGCAATGTGTAACTTCTTGAAAAAAAAATGCATGAACACATGTAAGTAAAGCACACGCGGAAACGCATGCAATGTGTAAAGCAAGCAAGGTATGAACACATGTAAGTAAAGCACACGTAGAAACGTGTACAATGTGTAACCACCTGAAAATATATATACACATGTAAGTAAAGCATGCGTGGAAACGCAGGCAATGTGTATAGCAGGAATGAACACATGTAAGTAAAGCAAGCGCGCTAACGCAAGCAATGTGTAACCTCCTGGAAGATGCATGAACACATATAAGTAAAGCACACGCAATTAACACATGCAATGTGTAAAGCAAGCAAGGTATGAACACATGTAAGTAAAGCACACGCTGAAACGTATACAATGTGTAACCACCTGAAAATATATATACACATGTAAGTAAAGCATGCGCGGAAACGCATGCAATGTGTATAGCAGGAATGAACACATATAAGTAAAGCAAGCGCACTAACGCAAGCAATGTGTAACCTCCTGAAAGATGCATGAACACATATAAGTAAAGCACACGCAATTAACATGTACAATGTGTATAGGAACTTGAACACTTATAAGTAAAGCACATGCGACAACATGTACAATGTGTATAGGAACTTGAACACATATAAGTGAAGCACATGCGACAACATGTACAATGTGTATAGGAACTTGAACACATATAAGTAAAGCACATGCGACAACATGTACAATATCTATAGGAACAATGTAAATGAGAAGTACAGAACAATGCAAGATGATATGCAATATTACAAAATAATGTAATAATATATAATGTATTGAAACAATGCAAATGATATGCAATGTATTTGAGATGATCAAACCACAAGCAGTACAAAACCTCACAAATATTATAAAGGTATGGAGATGCAAAATCAAACTACGTCTACCATAGAAAAGGTGCCGACACCCTCAAACCACAATCCCTTTAGTGGAATAGGTGCGTACACATGCAGAACTATGTGCTTGTAGATGGAACACAAAATACAAGTAATTGGGTGGCATGATCTAAGTGAGGAATGATCTGCTGAGAAAAGATCATAATCCTAAATGCTAGATGCAACACACTACAATGCAATGGATGCAATGGATGAATTGAATAAGGCACGCGGCCAAACCATAACTTGCCTAGAAAAGGTATGGACACAAACAAACCACGTTTAACACGGAAATGGTGCCGTCACCCTCAACACTAGGCGCGTACACATAATAACATAACCATGTTTTAACGTGAAAAGTATGGGCACATACCAGACCAAGTTCAACATGGAAAGGCGCAAACCATAGATGGATAATGCAGTGAATGCATGCAGACTACAATACAATATATATTCTATATGCAATGAATGGAGCGGATAAGGCACGCGTCCAAACCGTATCTTGCCCAGGAAAGGCATGGACACAAACAAACCACGTCTAACACGGAAATGGTGCCATCACCCTCAACACTAGGCGCGTACACATAATAACATAACCATGTTTTAACGTGAAAAGTATGGGCACATACCAGACCAAGTTCAACATGGAAAGGTGCAAACCATAGATGGATAATGCAGTGAATGCATGCAAACTACAATGCAATATATATTCTGTCTGCAATGAATGGAGATGCACGACAATGCACATTGCGTGATAAGGCGAATGAAAGATACATGACAATGCATGTTGCTGAAAGTGTGTGATAATGCAGATGAAAGATGCATGACAATGCTCGTTGTTGAAAGTGCATGACAATGCAGATGCATGACAATGCATGTGAACTCAAATGCATGATAACGCACGTGAACAGTGCATAACAATGCAACCTATGCGTGTTTATCATAAGCAAGACACAACGTTGTAATGCAACGCACGTGAAGCAATTTCCGAATCTCTCAAGAGACAAAAGGATATGAAAAAAAGGATACACCTCGTACGTATCGAGTGCCACGCACAGAAAACACGGCTCGAGGTCAACACGGAGGCCGGTTAAGCTTTGAAAATGCACTTTCTTGCACTGTCTTGAGTAATGAAGGTCCATAAACCACATAAATGACCCAAACAAGGGTGTGGGAGATACACCGGCCACCAAGAGGACCACCGGCCATCCACCGGCCACGAAATAAAGATCACCAACCAAATATTTAGCCGGCTGGCTAACAATTTGGCCGACCGGCCAAAAATGCCTGTGTCGGGGCAGTTTTGTCCTTTGGCCACGGGTCTTTAAATATAGGGCCTCAAACCCTATATTTTCACTTCCCACAAACTCGAAAACCTCTCCCCTCTTTCTAGGTGATTTTCCAACCCTCGGTCCGCACTTTTCTCTTGTTTTCGCCACTTTTTCGTCGTTTGATTCGCGAAACCCTCCTCGTTTCGCACGTTTTGAACCAAACAAATCTTGGTTTTGGTGTTCCTTTCTCGATTTCCACCACTCGGGGTTTGTTTCCCCCGAGTTTACCTCAATTCTTGTGCCTTTTTCGGACTCCAACCTTTCCGCCCATTTTTCACCCTCTCGGGGTTGACCTTAGGGTTGACTTTTCACATTCTTGCCCGGTTTTCGCACTTTCGGCCATTTTCACATTATTCTTGAGATGGCGGACGACATTCCAGGTGGTGGGGCTCCCTCGGAGTTGGACATGGACCCTGAGGCCGAGCTCCTGCCTCTTCACATCCGGCCGTTCGATCCGGGGACCTACAGGCCGGCGATACACGTGCTTCCTCCTGACAGCCTCCGTCACTTCAGGAGCTATAAGCGACGCGTGCCACTGGAGCTTCTACTGTGCGAGCCAGAGTCACATCTGTCCTATGGCGCTTCTGAGGTACACTCTTCCCTGTTCCATTTTCCACAAAGTAGAATACATAACTGCAATAGTCGATTCTGTTCTTTAACTATTTGGCCCGGATACACCGATATACCACATGCTGTAGTTCATTATGAGCACACTTACACCCGTTATTTGTTTAAACTTAAACATAATGCACACACACTGCATATTCATCAATTCTGAGCATATTCAAATACAGGCACACACACTACATTTTCCCAAATTCCGAAGGCATTCAGACACATGCACACACACTGTATTTTCTCCGAATTCTGAAGGCATTCCAACATATTCACACACACTGTATTTTCTCCGAATTCTGAAGGCATTCCAACATATGCACGCACTGTATTTTCTCTGAAATTCTGAACGTTTTCACACACAGTGTATTTCTAACATTGCTTCGCAATTGCTTGTTGGTTGTTGCTTTTTTATCACAGGGAGATTCCTATGTCTTTCGAGGGTATGGGAACGTCGCGGCCCGAGGATGGTATATGGAGCTACCCGACGCAGTCCACCGGATCGTTGACCAGGCTGGTTTTGGGCGTTTCTACATGGGGCTCTCGCGCCTCACTGCGAGCAGGCCTCTTCTCGCTGCCTTGGTGGAAAGGTGGTGGGATACCACTGACTCCTTCCACCTTTCTGCCACTGGGGAGATGACGATGACTCCCTTTGATTTCTTGATGCTCACTGGCATCGGGGTGGGGGGTGATCCGATCCCCTTTGATACTGATATGGAGGAGTGGGACGCCGCTCAGATGTACCTGTTCGGCACTCGGCCACCTCTTGCCCGGCCAGGGTTTGTGAGGTATTCGTGGTTCGAGGACCACTTTCGGATCCAGGCGCCTACTACCCGGGAGGAGGAGAAGGTGCAGTACACCCGCGATTTTATCATGTTTCTGCTAGGGACCACACTTTTTGCCGACCGGGCGAACACGGTCGCCCTCTATCTGCTGAGTGCGTGTAACACGTCCGCGGGGGACCTCGGCTACAGTTCGGACTCGATTTTGTGTTACGGTTCTAAATCTGAACCAAAGAGTCCAACTCTGGCAAATCGTTTGAGAAAACTGATTTTTGAAAAAGTAGTGCCAAACATGGACTGCTTTGCCAGATTACAGAGTCGCCACCTAAATATTTTAAAACGGGGAATTTAGGAAACCCTGACTCGGTGCCAAAGGCCACATGTCCGTCATCACCAAAGTGGTCTTGGCTCGGGAGCTTGGGTACGATCGGGGAAGGTCAGCTATGAGCACCCCCTTTCGCCCGGTCCGAGGACCGGCCTCTACTAACCGTGATATCCGTTTTTGAAAACTTTATGCGTTCTTATTCCGGTTATTAACCTAGAATTACTATGTGATGCGCACAACACAAAAGTATAGACTAGATCGCCTAACTTGGAAATAAACATTGCATATCCGTTTTGTCTCGAAAAGCGTGTTAAATTTTGCTACTCGCAAGTAGGCTAAAATACGGATTTCAATGAGTTGTTCCAACTCAGGCAATCCAACCTCCACCCACAGGCATTCAGACAGTAATATCACATAAGCATTTAGCCGCATGGTAAGCATACTGTCATGACAACACTCACACGCATGTGGTATGCTAAAGCATAAAATACTTACATCGTACTCCGCGCCAAAACAATAAACTAGTTAGCAAACATGCATGTCCTAGTTCATGTTAAATGGCTAATGCATCGCATACAGGGGTGTAATCTAAACAGGCTCGGCTAACCCTAAACATGGCACATGAGATGCAACAACTATCACGTATTCAATTTGGAATTGAAAGTACGATGCAGTTTGCATGATGTGCTGAGCCCGAATGCATGTAAACAAATGCATGAATGCACGCATGCATTGCATAAGGTATGCTGATTTAGATGTGCCCTAATCTACCATCATAAGCAGGTAAATAAAAGGGATAGAAAGAAGTGGGGGTTGGAAGACATACACCCACTCACGCACACTTATTACAAATTTGCCCTCGCTCGGAGGGACCAAAAGAATAATACAAGTTAATTAACTACGCAAGCTAATTAATTATTACAAATTAACTAAATTAATTAAATAAATAATTAATCTAATCAAAGCGGTAAATGCCTCGGGAAGAGGGCTCAAATGCGTCGCGTGCCCGGGATTCGCTCGGAATCGCACTGTCATGCAAGTGTGCCTCTGTTTTCCCTGCTATCCTCCTCTGAAGGCTGCCAAAGTCTCAGAAACACTTCCTTAGGTACTGGAGATCATTACCGGCTGAGGTAGAACACCACCGGCTGAAGGATATGGCCACCGGCACTTAATAAAGCTATCGGCTGCCAATTTACTGCCGGTCGGCACTAAACAGTGCCGGTCGGCACAAAATTCCTGTAAAACCTGCAACTCACAGCAGCAGAGGGCAACAACTTGCATGGCAATGTAATTCAAGGCATGTATGCACCAAACACACTCCTTATCATGTTTTGGACTCAAAGGAAGATGTGCCTCGGTTCTCGGACCACCAATCACGCATTTCCATGCATGATGGCCCAAAGAACCGAGAATGCAACTTTGATTTCAAATGCATGCAAACCACATAAACAAACAAGTGTGCTAAACCTCTATCAAACTCACTTCAAGAGGCTTAGCATGCATGCCAATGTGATGCAATCCTAGACATGTCATCTAATATGCAATATGATCATGGCATGGTACTTATGCAAGGCATTCAAGCAAGCATACAAGACAAGCATGCAAACCAATGAAATGATGGACTTAGACATGAATTAGGCAACTCAAAAAAAAGGCCTAAACTCAGTAGCCAAAATGCCTACAATTGGGGACTAAACACACACACACACATGCACATGTTAAGGTACCAAACCCAAGGCATAAACAAGCAATATTCAAGCACACTTAAAGAGGCCAAACATGGACTAATAGCATGCATTAAAAGCTCTGAAATTCATATTAAACATGATGCCAAATCATGCAATGAAGCAAGCGAAGTATGCAACAATAGGTCCAAATACTTGAAGCAAGCCATGGAGGCCTATACTAAGGTCAAGTCCACCAAGCCTCACAAGGCCAAGGGGACTCAAAACAGGTCACAAGCAGACCTAAACAAAGCCTAAGGAGCACCTAGATGGCGTCTAAGAGGCTCAAGCACAAAGGTACGCAACATGACCAAAACATGGAGTATTCAACTCATGCTTTTAAAGCATTAAAGAAGCAACTAAAGCATGCATACAAGCACACCAAAAAGTCTGAAATAGCATGCTAGATGGTTCCAAACTATCAAAAATGAAGCAAGCATGGCATGCTACACACTCATACTCTCAAGGCCAACAAGCCAAATGCAAAGGAGCTATATGATACATGCCAATATCAACCCAAATGGCTATGGACAGAGCTAAAACATGTCAAAATAAGCACACAAGCTTCATGGATCTAGGCCTAAAACATGTTCAAAACAAAGGCATACAACCTAGACATGTTAAAGCATCAAATAGGCATTACAAGGCAACTATGCTAAGCATGCATAAGGGACCTAAACCAACTTAAGAACATGTTATATCATGGCAATATAAGCATGGAAAACAAGCCAAACATGCTCAACACACGCTCAAGCATGAAGCTCCATAAGGAAGTAAAACTTGCCCTTTTCAAGGACATCAAGGAGAGGGGGTGGCCCTCTCCTTCTTGAGACTCTAAGGCATGCTCTTCATCACTGAAATCCCTCAAGATTTCAGTGATGAAGAGGTCCTAACACCAAAGTCTCGGATCTCCCACAAAATAGCACAAAAAGTGGCCTTTTCAAGGCCTAAGGGTGGTCAAACTTGCTCAAACCACAAAACACTCTTAATGAACAATAAAGAGGCTTAAAAAACAGAACTTTTATGTGTTATGGACTAAGCACAAAAACTATTTTAAGCTAGACAAAAATGGAGTGCAAAAATGGGGTAAATAAAGTGAGTTTCTTACCCTTGAAGCTTTTCTTTACAAATGTTGAAGTTGTTGGTTCCTTGAGCTCCAAACCAGTCAAGAACTTCAAAAACCAGCCCTTAGAACCTCAGTTGCAAGGAGAAGGTGAAACACTAGGTGTTTGTGTGCAATAGTAAGGCACAAAACACCTAGACACACAAGAGAAGGATAGAGATAGAAGGTGTATGCAACTCAAACCCTGGAAAAACCAGAGCTTCTCTCTCTCTTTTTCTCTCTAACTCTCTAAATTTGCTAACCCTTGAGCCAAGAGAGCAAGAGTTCTCTTATAGGCAACCAAGACTTACAAACTAAGTCATCCAAGGGCTCATCCCTCCATACACGTGTATGGAGGGGAAACAAGTGCCAGAAAGCTGTCTGAAAATATCTCCAAAAACAGCTGTAAAGTGGTCGGCAGGGCAAAATGGTCATTTTTCCAAAAAGAGTGCCGACCGGCACAAAAGAGTGCCGACCGGCACAATATAGTGCCGGTGGCAACACCAGCCAGCCGGTGGCCTCTAGCCAGTGCCGGTGGTGTGTGAGGATGCCTCACAAAGCATTCTCTGCCCTTCCAAGGCAAAACACAAGTGTTTGGTGCAAAACCAGACACAAGATGGTCGAGTTCGGAAGTCCTGAGGCAAGGCGCGCGAGCCGAGAACTCCGGGAACTCCAAACGAACACAAACATGGATAATCACCGAGTGTCCCAACGGTGACGTCCAAGTCTTGAGGGCGGTCAAAAATGGGGTGTCTACAGTTGCCCCTATTTGACAGAACTCGGAAGTCATAACAATGACGGGAGTGAATGTCAAAGTCCAGAGACGACCCATTTTTGACAAGGCCGAAGACTTGGACAAACATGCAAGACAAAGCAAGGTATGCGCCCGAAGGCAGGGGCAAAATGCAACTGAAAATGCAAGAAGCCGGGCATAACTTATGATCATGCAAAGAAAGCTGTAATGAAGCACACATGCGACAGTTATAAGCCAGAATATGCCAATCTACACTACGATGCAGAAAGGATGTAAGAGAATTATGCAATTCTCAAAACGTCTCACGCGGAGGATACAATACCTGTGCGGCTCGCCTGGTTTCACCAGCGGTAAATGAACCGTACATACAATATCGTGCCTGAAAAGAAAGCAAACTTAACAGGTACAATATGATTAGCAACATGCATGACATATGCAATGCGACTGATGGATGCTATGCAATATATACAAAACTATGTATGAATAATGCAACTAATATGTAGTGCAATTGAAACTAATGCAAATGCAAACTACATGCAGGGCAATTGAATCATGATTCACTCGTAAGCGGTTCAAAACCACACATATGTCAAATAGATTGATGGAAGTAACGAGTCCGTCTACCATAGAACGATGTCTGAACTATGAGTGATGCAGACGGACACAAGAACAAGTATTGGGTGGAATGGCATAAGTGGGGTAACGACCCGCTGAGGAGAGAACAATGATCCTAATGCAGGATGCAACAATTACACTACAATGTAATATGATGGATAGATGATACAATGGATATGGCACGCGGGCCAAACCAAATCTCGCCTAGGAAGGGCATGTACACATACAAGTCATGTCTAACATAGAAAAGGTGTCGAAGCCCTCAAGGCGCGAGCGCACGCAGAACTATGAGTGTATAGACGTGAAAAGTATGAGCACATACCAGACCAAGCTCAACCTGGAAAGGCGCAAGCCATGGATGGAAGGTGATGCAGTGGATGCATGCAACTACAATGCAATGGATATGGACACTTACAGAAAATGCATGACATATACACTATACTACAATGATGATGCATGACAAATGCATGTTCTTTTTTTGTTTTCGGTTTTGGATTTTTGAAAATGCATGACATATGCAATATTTACAAATGATGCATGAAATGCATGTGTTTTTGTATTTATTTTTGTTGCTTTTGAAAATTTTTGGAATGCATGACATATACAGTATTAATGATGCATGATATGCATGTGATGCAATGGCTATGACTGCAGCTTTCCCTATTCTCCCGACAGGGCGATATACTAGGTTGGTTCAGTATCCAGAATTGAGGCGTAAACATGCCGCCTCAACCTATGGGGCTTCCATACAGATTTCAAGCCGAGGGTACACCCCCTGGGTATTTAAACCAGACTTTAGTCTCGAAAATTCCGAACCTTTGCGTTCTAGGCATAAGCCGTTCAAACTCTAGTTTTCACCGTCCCCATTGGTCTCCTAGGAACTCACTGCAGACACAGATAGGTGGCTTTACCAGACCACCGAAAGTCGTTCGGGCACGACAAACACCGAAGGAATTGCATCTTCAGAGGATTTAAGGTCTCCTAGACCATATGCAATGCATGACAATGCATTTTTTTTGAAATGTGCGGCAACACGCGGCTTTACGAATGCATGACAACGCAAGAATTGAGATGCGGTGCACAAGTCAGTGTGATATAATGCATGCCGAATGCGATGAAGTGCATATCTTAACGCACCGAAGGTTTTGCACCTCCCGAGGATTTAAGGTCTCCTGGACCGTGCGTGTTTAAGGTCTCGCCAGACCGGGGGGGGCAACTGCTACACAACACTTTAAGTGCGTACGATGCAAATGAGACATGCAGACGGATGCAAATGGGACGAATGAGACGTGCGTGTCTCAAAAGATGGAAAATGGAGTGCAATGAGGGTGTGCTAAACGGCGCGATGAAATGCATGTCAAATGCAATGAGGGGCGACTTAACACACCGAAGGTCTCGCACCTCCCGAAGATTTAAGGTCTCCTAGACCCCGAGGCGTGGTTTCAAAATACGTAGCTATTGAAATGATGGCACCTGACAATGCATGCGCCAAAGGTTTTAAGGTCTCCCAGACCGTACGTGTTTAAAGTCTCGCCAGACCGGACGGGGCAACGATACAAGGCATAAATGCATGATGGTGCTTGTAATAAAGCACGTGACAATGCAGTGAAGCGGGTTTAAGGTCTTGGCAGACCTTGCGTGTTTTTGGTCCCGCCGGACCTTGCGTGTTTTTGGTCCCGCCGGACCTTGCGTGGGGCAACTGTGCGAATGTGACACACGCGCCACAAGGGATGCAAAACGAGGCACGCGTACCTCATTGGTGGGAAAATGAAGTGCAAAACGAGGCATACGTGCCTTGAGATGCAATGAAATGCAAAATGAAACACGTGAGGTAGCACACCTCACGCGAATCAAAGTGAAATGCAAAATGAAACACGTGAGGTAGCACACCTCACGCGAATCACAGATGAAATGCAAAATGAAACACGTGAGGTAGCACACCCCGCGCGAATCACAGATGAAATGCAAAATGAAACACGTGAGGTAGCACACCTCACGCGAATCACAGATGAAATGCAAAATGAAACACGTGAGGTAGCACACCCCACGCGAATCACAGATGAAATGCAAAATGAAACACGTGAGGTAGCACACCTCACGTGAATCAAAGATGAAATGCAAAATGAAACACGTGAGGTAGCACACCCCGCGCGAATCACAGATGAAATGCAAAATGAAACACGTGAGGTAGCACACCTCACACGAATCACAGATGAAATGCAAAATGAAACACGTGAGGTAGCACACCCCACGCGAATCAAAGATGAAATGCAAAATAAAACACGTGAGGTAGCACACCTTACGCGAATCACAGATGAAATGCAAAATGAAACACGTGAGGTAGCACACCTCACGCGAATCAAAGATGAAATGCAAAATGAAACACGTGAGGTAGCACACCCCACGCGAATCACAGATGAAATGCAAAATGAGGCACATGTGCCTCATTGAATGGAAAATGGAATGCAAAATGAGGCACGCGTACCTCGAAATGTAATGAAATGCAAGATGATGGAGTATGACACGCATGCCACACGACAATGCAAAGCGGTGCAAGTCGCAAAGGACGTGCAAGATGGCGCGCTACAATGCGCCGGACAATGTGATGGATGCATGCAACGCACACGGGGTAACTTTTGAATCTTATATAAGACAAAAGGATACAAAAAGGATATAGTCTTCGCTTGGATTTGAGCGTCACGCACAGTAGATACGGTCCGAAGTCAAAACGGAGGCCGGTTGAGCATCGGGGATGCACTTTCTTGCACTTTCTTGAGCTATGAAGACCCAAAACTCCTCAATTGCCTAAAAACATCCTTGGGAGCACCACCGGCTGGGTGTGGTGGTCACCGGCTGCCACCGGCTGCCTAAACTCATCCACCGGCACAATAATGTGCCGACCGGCACAAAATAGTGCCGACCGGCCAAAAATGGCTGATCGGGGGCAGTTCTGACTTTTCGCCACGGGTGTTTTAAAATAGGGTTCTAAACCCTATTCTTTTCACTTTCCCACCGCCGAAATTACTCTCTCTACCTCTCTAGAGTTTTGTTTTCTCATCTTTCGCTCATTTCTTTGAGTTTTAGGCTTGATTTCGTCGTTCGATTCGCGATTTTCTTCGTGTTTCGGACATTTCCATCCGATTGAAATCTCATTTCGGTGTTCCCTTTGCTATTTCCCCCTTTTCGGGACTTATTCCCCTCGATTTTCTCTACATTTCCGTATATTCTCGTCTTCCGACCTTCCCGGCCATTTCCGGCCCTCTCGGGGTTGACTTTTTCGGTTGACCTTTCATATTCCGACCCGGTTTTCCTTTTCCGGCTATTTTCTCGCTACCACTACCATGGCCGATGACGTTCCACATGTCGGGACTCCCCCGGATCACGAGATGGATGCCGGGGTCGAGCTCCTTCCATTGAGCGAGCGACCATTCGACCCGGCGACCTATCGCCCGGCCATTCACGTACTTCCGCCAGATGGACTCCGCCATTTCCGCGGTTTTGACAGGGCTCTGGACCCGGAGCTTCTGCTGCGCGAGCCGACCTCGCACCTCTCATTCGGCGCTTCCGAGGTAACCCTTTTCCCTGTTTTAATTTCTGCAATGTAGAACCGTAAACTGTCAACTGCCATAGCTGATTACAACCTTTACTTGCTTAACTCTGATATACTATACTGTGGTTGATCGTAGACAACTTCACAACTGATATCTGCTTAGGACCGACACACATGCACACACACTGCATTAGTCTCAATCGCCCATACACACGGCACACCGTATTTCACTACAAACTCACCGATACCCGGTATTTATTTGAATCTGAAAACCTGCACACGTGCTAGATTTATACTGAATTGAACCACTCGAACACGCTGACGTATTACATGCTGTAGTTCACTGCAGGCACACTATGACCCGTTATCTGCTTGAATCTGAAAAATGTGCACACGTGCACCCTATCTGTACGCTATTCCTTACAAACCCACTGACACATCACAGGTCGTAGTCCACTGTAGTACACTGAAACCTGACATTTGCTTGCATCTGAGAAACGCACACACGTGCACCATGCTTGCACTGCACCACCCAAGAACGCACTGATGCATCATATATTGTAGTTTACTGTAGGCAACGGCACCCGATTTCTGTTTGAATCTGAAAAAACGTGCACGCATGCTAGATTTGTATTGACTTTAACATGTTCCCTCAGAACTGTGCATTTCATATTGCTTTGCAACCATTTGTTTGTAAACAGGGAGATTCCCATACCATCCGCGGGTATGGGAATGTTACGGCTCGAGATTGGTACTTGGAGCTTCCTGAGGCAGTCCGACACATCGTGGACGAGGCGGGCTTCGGCTCTTTCTGTAGGGGTCTGACTCGACTTACTGCCTGCAGGCCTCTTCTCGCGGCCCTGGCAGAGAGATGGTGGGACACCACCGATTCATTCCACCTATCGGCGACTAGGGACATGACGATGACCCCTTATGACTTCTCGGTGCTTACCGGCATCGGGGTTGGGGCTGATCCGATCCCCTTCGACATTGATATGGACGAGTGGACTGCCGCTCAGATTCATTTACTTGGCGCGGCTCCGCCTTTGGCACGTCCAGGCTTTGTCCGCTATTCTTGGTTCGAGGTGCAGTTCAGGGTGCAGCCTCTTCTCGTTGACGCGGCTCCGATGACCGAGGTGGCCGTGGAGCAGTATGCACGCGGCTTCTTGATGTTCTTGTTGGGGACCACCCTATTCGCCGACCGGGCGAACACCGTGCCTCTTTGCCTACTCAGCGCACTGGTGGACGTCCGAGATGTCTTACGCTTCGACTGGGGTGGCGCAGCTCTGGCCACTCTTTATGGCTACATGAGCTCAGTCTCTCGCGGCAGCGGGCAGTTGCTCGGAGGCTACTGGCGAGCTTGGGAGGTATGCCTTCTTCTCCGCTTTACACTTCTGTTCTGTACTTTCTGTACTCTATACACTGCACACACTGTAGTCTGCTTTACACTTGCTGTATACTGTACACACGGCACACACATACTCCCGCTTTATACTGACTGTACACTGTTCACACTGTACACTCTGCTCAATACACTGCACAACACACGGCTCTGCTATTTCTGCTTTACTCTGTATTCTGCTTTTTCTGATAAATGTTCTGACATCTGTCTTTCAGTTGTGGGTCTATGCTTACTTTCCCAGGCTAGAGCCAGTACCGGAGACGGAGACTCCTCTGGTCGTCCCCTTTTCACGCCGCTACGACGGGAGGTGTACCCGGAGGCCGCGGGAGACTTTCGGCTTCTTCCGCCGCTACTTTGACACCATCACCTCCGCCGAGGTATGTTTTACTTACAGTTCATTTAAGCTTTACTTTTCCACTGTATATTTGCAATATCAGTAGGCAGTAAACTGTATTTCAATTTCAGATCACCTGGCAGCCATGGGTTCCCCTGCCAGCGATAGTTCGGGATAGGTTTGCCGGCGCGATCGAGACCTCGCGTTACCGGATTTTGCTGGAGGGCCCGGTCTGTCGGGCTTGGTACCTGGGTGAGCGCTTCTTGCGTCAGACCTCGGGGTTACCTGAGCAGATAGTCCCGGAGCACCCTCCTGAGCGTATGAGGGACACCGAGCGTTTCACCGCCGAGCAGATGGCGGACTACACCATTGGCTGGGAGGCAGCCGGCTTCAGAGGCGAGGGCGATTACTCAGAGTACGTCCGGACCTTCATCATGCGGCCGCTGAGCGGTGGTCGCCGAGCTGAGCCAGAGAGACCCGCGGCGCCGGCGGCTAGGGCGGAGGTGGGAGCAGGAGCGGGATCGTCTCAGAGATCTCGAGCTCGCGGCAGGAGGGGAGTGCAAAGGGGACGAGGGACGGGCTGGCCCGCTCTGCCTACCATGTTGACTTATAGGGGGCAGAGTGGGGAGACCTACCAGATCCCTTTTGCTCCTCCCCCGGCTGGTCATGAGTTGGCTGGTATTCCTGACTTACCTCCGGTATGTATTACTGCATTTCTGTACAGTCATTTTATTTCAGTTCAGTTCATTTGATATTCCACAGAATATTGATGCATCTAATACTTTTGCAGGCTTCTTCTGAGTATACCCGGCAGTCATTGCAGCTGAATGCCTCCATGGCGGGGATGCTGCAGCGGACCTTCGAGTTCCTAGCCTTCTATGGCCTTCCGGTATGTTTTCTCCGACATAGTTCCAAACTATATACAAACTGCTTTGCATAATCTGATGCACAACACATCTGATAAACTGTTCACAGCACTTGGCACACTGTATTTATCCACTGCATTCTGCACTGATAAACTGCTCACGGCATTCACACACTGTATTCATACACTGTATTCTGATCCGATAAACTGCTCACGGCATTCACACACTGTACTCATACATTGCATTCTGATCTGATAAACTGCTTACGGCATTCACACACTGTACTCATACACTGCATTCTGATCTGATTGAACTGTTTCGTGTATGCTGATGCTTCTGCCTTTTGTACTTTTCAGCCTCCCTTCCCGATTCCTGCAGTAGGTGGCGGCGCTCCATCGGGACCTCCCCTTTCTACTCGGGATGGCAGGATATTCCCCCGCACCAAAGGGGGGCGTGGCCATGTAGGGAGCAGCTCACAGGCTCCAGTTGCAGGGGATGGCGAGTCAGAGGCGGAGGCCTCTGAGGAGGAGACCGGGGGCAGCTCGGGCTCGAGCTCTGACAGCGACACTTCCGATGATGCTCCTGTGCTTCTGCCCAGGAAGAGGGCGAGGATGGATCCCCCGGCGCGAGGCCATTGATGATGATCGCAGACTTCTGCTGTTTTTCTCTCATTTTCTTTTCTTGTACTTTTCTCTTCTTGGTAGATAGGGTACTATGTACTGCCGCAGGCAGATTTTTGTCTTTCTCAAACTTATGTACTTGAACAGATTATGAAATGGAACAAACTCTTTATCTGAAAAAGAATGTTATATCTGCACATTTCATACTTTGCACTGCATTGCATCATATTACATCTTAAATGTAAATGATATTGATCTGTTGTCTGACAATTGAACACTTGCACTGCAATAATCAGATAACCAACCAACTAAACAGCAAAACAGCTCATACAAACCACTGCTCGAAACTGGGTTCACAACCCATACTCTGTTAGGGACTAATCTGCTGGGGATTCATTTGCATACCGCCCATAACGCAGCATTTGGTTCATTCTGCACACAGCAAACCCTGAACAAAATACCCCCAATCTGACGAGACGGATCACAAAGCTGACGCGGTTGTAGTCGAAACACACTCGGATGTCCCAAATTTTCCCTTTTCTTCTCTTGCTTTACACGGATGTAGAGAATGGCAAAGCATTCTGAGCACAAGCGATTACTTTTTGGAAGAAAACGGGTTTTCAACCGGGGTGTCGAGCCTACCACAGAACACGGCGAGACAGACTCAAACAAAGAAACAAAAGGTGCACGATCTAACACAACGAGACATACTTGGAAAAGACTCAAAGCCAAAATTGAGACCGACAAATCAAAAGACACGACACACGGACGTGTTTAGAAGAAGAGACCTCAAATTTCGAGGAGCCAGTTCCTCCGGGTATAATTTCCCACCCTTTCTAATTTGCGATACTCACATCACTCGACCCTCAGGCTCGGTTTTTCTCTCAAAACTCTTTTCTCACTTTTCTCTCAACTTACTCCTCTCTATTCTTTATTCTCTCATTTTGCATCCCTCCCCAGCGTGAATGACAGATGAATAGGAAGTTGCGGGTTCACGCCTGATACAGCTAGCTCGCAGCCACTTCTTCTGGTAGATAGGGTGCCTCTTGGGCAAGTGTGTTGGCAGGGGAAGGACAGAAGGCCTGACTCAACGGTGCCCCTAGTTCGTCATTTTGACCATTTTATTATTTTCTAAAACAGTTTTGATCAAAGATGAGAATTGGATTAACACGCTTATTCAATTTCTTGATTTGAAAATCATGCGAATCAGGCTATGAGCACTGAAAATTTTCCCTTTTTTGGGTCTAAGACAACGGTCCAATTTTGAAAACGAAACAGTTTTCGAGAAAATAAGTCAACCTCAGTAAAAATCCTCAAAAACTATTTTTGCGAACGGTCAATGCTCAACGAGCACGGAACTTACCCTCGAGATGCGCAACCTCGGATCGGAGGCAATTTGGAAAATTGCCCCTAGTTTAAAAGGGGGGGGAAGGGCAACGGAAAGTTGCCCCTAGTTTACGCGGCAATTCAGGGCAACTTATGGCAATGCATGGCAACGGAAAGTTGCCCCTTGTTTGGATATGATGCCGCGGCATGCTGTATACCAGTCTTTGTTGATGACGATCAGACCCTCAGATGCAGAGGAGACGAAGACGGGTTGAATCAATATATGGACACAGTCACCTGGAAGGTGTTGGTGGTTGGACTTCAAGAGGAAGTTGGTCACGTAATTCCAAGCTGCTGCAATCGGGACATTGGATTCGGAGAGGGCAAAAGTGATCAAAACCATGACATGGACTGAGACGCTATGGAAGCGTTGGGGGCTGGACTTCAGGATGAAGTTGCCTACGTATCCCAAACATGGGAATCAAGCCTTACGTAGTTCCGGTTAAGGTACACTCGGGTATTTTAACCTTCACTGTTCAGGCTCTAACTTTTGCCAAGGCGCCTGTTGCAGGTTTTCAACCTTGCGAGCTATGCTTTTTTTCTTTTCTTTTCTTTTCCCTTTTTTTTTCTCTTTTTTCTTTTGCATTTTTTTTGCTTTCTTTTGTATTTTGCTCTAACTTTTGCCTGGGTCGCCCTTTCGGGTTTTTCGGCCCAGCGAGCCTCTCAAAGGGTAAAAAGTGTAGCAAGCCCATGCCAAATGGTTTCGAGATTGAAGCCTCTCTGTATCTAGGAGAACGGCTATTGTGTTGATTCGCAGAAAGGTCCATCGCGGCTACTTCTCGAGCTTTGCTTAGTGGGATCTGATCTTCCTGATCGGACTTTGATGCCTCTTGCTCGAGGGCTGCTTTGAATTGGGCCACATAGGCGTCACATTGATAGTTATCTTTTGAACATTCTGGATGCTGGTCCAAGGTTTGAAAATGGGGGGAAGTCTCGAGGTTGAGAGCGATCCTAAGCTGCGTAATCTCGAGAGCGATTCCACACAGGTCTTCGCAAGACTGCGCAAAATATTTTGTTTTTTGAAAGTTTTTAAGAAGGCGACGAATTGCTCGTGCCGAAGACAGTGTGGAACCAGTCTGGATCAAAGTTAGGATCCTTCTCAGTACTTATGCTGACAAGCCTGAGTTCAATCATTAAGGGCTTAGCATGCCTCTCTTTCTCTCAAGATGATCAAAATTTTACAAAATCCGAGGAATTACTTCCTCTTCGTTTTTATCACCGCAGTGTTTGAAAAAGGTTTTTATGAAAAGCTTAGGTCATTGTGACGATGTTTAGGACACAAGAGTGTAGGCGAAATGCACTGTCGTTCCATCCAAATTCTCTGGCACGGCTAGCTCGAATAGCAACAAATTTGGCCCATGATAGCCGCAGCTGTTTCATTCAGATTTGTCGGCATAACTGGCTCCTCAGCAGAAACAAACTCAAAAGCAACTAATTGAAAGACAAAACGGTGTTTGAGGTAACAACCCCGAAATCACCTGGTATACTATACAAGAGGGACTGACTCGTTACAACAAGACAGACCCTGTAAGCAAAAGACTGACTCAATACAGAGAGACAGACTCAAAAACAAAACAAAAGACTGACTCGACACCCAAGTCAGGATTTACAAAATTAGCATTGGCAGGTGCTCAAAAACGCGCGCCAAACGCCATATCCAAAAAAAAATGTACCAGATATTGCCCACAGGCGGTTGAATCCCAATTACATACTCGCAGTATCGGTGTCCTCGGTATCTGTGTCCTCACAATCCAAGAACTCTGTAGTGACTGATTTGGCCGAGGTAGGCGGGAGGATGACCTTGTTATCAATCAAATCCTGTACCTCATGACGGAGGCGGAAGCAACTGTCGGTGCTGTGACCGGTCTGCTGATGGTACGCACAATACTGAGTGGCATCATGGCCCGCTGGGAGGGGTCTGGGGAGCGGCCTAGGATCGAGAGGTGTAAGATGCCCCTTTTTGGCCAAGATCAGGAGTGCCCTAGACAAAGGCATGTAGAGAGGATGGAAGACCCGGCGCCCTCGAGGTAGGTACTTCGAAGCCTGAGCACTTTTGCTAGATGAACTAGCGAACGGGTCAGCGGGTGTGGCTTTGGATTTCTGATTCTTTCCGGATGCAAGGCTGGGAGCGGGAAGAACTGTTTTGGCTTGACGGGGCCTATCCCGGTTCTCTGACTGACTGGAACTGCCCTCAGGCGGGGTGGGGAAAGCGTCTTCCACAGCTTTTGTCACAACTGCAGATACCTGTTGCTTGTTCATTCCCCCGGCTTTCAAAGCCTCTACTGCCCACAGCAGTTGTTCGATAGGGTCGGCATCTGCCTTCATCTTACCTTTGTCTCCGGCCTCAGCCTGGTCTAGAACTTGGTTTGCTGCGTCGTTGCCATAGTTGGAGGCCATCTTCGGTTGGCTGAGCTCAATCACAATTCGTCCCAGTAGCGGGGGCTCCTGGGGTATAAAGCCTCCGGCATACGATGCAGCTGGTGGTGAAACAGACATCCCATAGGCGAGATCCGCTACGGATCTTTGAAGATCACCTATCATTCCCATTATTTCAAAAGTAGTAGGCTCACGAGCCTGATATAGGTGAGGGGTCCAAATTGGGTGCGCGGCAGGCGACCTGGGCGGATGCGGCATGTCAACAGTAGCTTCATCTTGTGGGGTGGTTCCTTGACTCATTGCGGCCGTCATGACCACAATTTCTTCTGAGTTCTGCGTCATGTTCGGTCTTGCCTCATCAAGGAGAAGACACTAGCTATTCTGACTCAACTCTCTAAATCTCTGAACTGAAACGGAAAACAAGCAGCATTTCAGCCCTAAACAGATCAAACACGGGTGTAGTCGAACGACTGCACTCTACTACTGAACACTGTTCCCCCGAAGTCACTGTCCCAAATCTGAATCTGACACCCGCAGATATAACTGATTCACAACATACTGATACTGGTGCCCGCAGGCCGGATACCCAGACTTGCAAACTGGTATATGCATTCCCTGTAGAGATACACTCTAAAAGCACATAGCAAGTAAATGAGAGCCAATACACCCCTATGTTGGGGTAGGGTTTCCCTGTCCTATTTTGTCAGGAGCTAGGGTTTCACTACGCACGCAGCGGTTTCAAACAACCTATCATCGGGTAAGCAACCTGTCCTAGTTTGGAACGGTCACTATGGATTCCGAATATGCACTAGGTCGAATGGTCGAAAAGGGTGCCCCGGTAAAACCGGGGTTTGTGTTCCCATACTGGCAGAGCCCGCAACCGGTCAGCCTTATGGTCATGCCTTGACAAGACAAGCCTCCAGCAAACCGCTCAGGAATAGCAGATGGCCAACACGGTGTCCTAGGCGCACCAATGCACATGCAATGCAAAGAAACACATAAGTGTAGTCAAAATAGGATATCACGAGTTCGAGTCAAGCTCTCTAAACTCCCCAGCAGAGTCGCCAGAAACTGTAACACGTCCGCGGGGGACCTCGGCTACAGTTCGGACTCGATTTTGTGTTACGGTTCTAAATCTGAACCAAAGAGTCCAACTCTGGCAAATCGTTTGAGAAAACTGATTTTTGAAAAAGTAGTGCCAAACATGGACTGCTTTGCCAGATTACAGAGTCGCCACCTAAATATTTTAAAACGGGGAATTTAGGAAACCCTGACTCGGTGCCGAAGGCCACATGTCCGTCATCACCAAAGTGGTCTTGGCTCGGGAGCTTGGGTACGATCGGGGAAGGTCAGCTATGAGCACCCCCTTTCACCCGGTCCGAGGACCGGCCTCTACTAACCGTGATATCCGTTTTTGAAAACTTTATGCGTTCTTATTCCGGTTATTAACCTAGAATTACTATGTGATGCGCACAACACAAAAGTATAGACTAGATCGCCTAACTTGGAAATAAACATTGCATATCCGTTTTGTCTCGAAAAGCGTGTTAAATTTTGCTACTCGCAAGTAGGCTAAAATACGGATTTCAATGAGTTGTTCCAACTCAGGCAATCCAACCTCCACCCACAGGCATTCAGACAGTAATATCACATAAGCATTTAGCCGCATGGTAAGCATACTGTCATGACAACACTCACACGCATGTGGTATGCTAAAGCATAAAATACTTACATCGTACTCCGCGCCAAAACAATAAACTAGTTAGCAAACATGCATGTCCTAGTTCATGTTAAATGGCTAATGCATCGCATACAGGGGTGTAATCTAAACAGGCTCGGCTAACCCTAAACATGGCACATGAGATGCAACAACTATCACGTATTCAATTTGGAATTGAAAGTACGATGCAGTTTGCATGATGTGCCGAGCCCGAATGCATGTAAACAAATGCATGAATGCACGCATGCATTGCATAAGGTATGCTGATTTAGATGTGCCCTAATCTACCATCATAAGCAGGTAAATAAAAGGGATAGAAAGAAGTGGGGGTTGGAAGACATACACCCACTCACGCACACTTATTACAAATTTGCCCTCGCTCGGAGGGACCAAAAGAATAATACAAGTTAATTAACTACGCAAGCTAATTAATTATTACAAATTAACTAAATTAATTAAATAAATAATTAATCTAATCAAAGCGGTAAATGCCTCGGGAAGAGGGCTCAAATGCGTCGCGTGCCCGGGATTCGCTCGGAATCGCACTGTCATGCAAGTGTGCCTCTGTTTTCCCTGCTATCCTCCTCTGAAGGCTGCCAAAGTCTCAGAAACACTTCCTTAGGTACTGGAGATCATTACCGGCTGAGGTAGAACACCACCGGCTGAAGGATATGGCCACCGGCACTTAATAAAGCTATCGGCTGCCAATTTACTGCCGGTCGGCACTAAACAGTGCCGGTCGGCACAAAATTCCTGTAAAACCTGCAACTCACAGCAGCAGAGAGCAACAACTTGCATGGCAATGTAATTCAAGGCATGTATGCACCAAACACACTCCTTATCATGTTTTGGACTCAAAGGAAGATGTGCCTCGGTTCTTGGACCACCAATCACGCATTTCCATGCATGATGGCCCAAAGAACCGAGAATGCAACTTTGATTTCAAATGCATGCAAACCACATAAACAAACAAGTGTGCTAAACCTCTATCAAACTCACTTCAAGAGGCTTAGCATGCATGCCAATGTGATGCAATCCTAGACATGTCATCTAATATGCAATATGATCATGGCATGGTACTTATGCAAGGCATTCAAGCAAGCATACAAGACAAGCATGCAAACCAATGAAATGATGGACTTAGACATGAATTAGGCAACTCAAAAAAAAGGCCTAAACTCAGTAGCCAAAATGCCTACAATTGGGGACTAAACACACACACACACATGCACATGTTAAGGTACCAAACCCAAGGCATAAACAAGCAATATTCAAGCACACTTAAAGAGGCCAAACATGGACTAATAGCATGCATTAAAAGCTCTGAAATTCATATTAAACATGATGCCAAATCATGCAATGAAGCAAGCGAAGTATGCAACAATAGGTCCAAATACTTAAAGCAAGCCATGGAGGCCTATACTAAGGTCAAGTCCACCAAGCCTCACAAGGCCAAGGGGACTCAAAACAGGTCACAAGCAGACCTAAACAAAGCCTAAGGAGCACCTAGATGGCGTCTAAGAGGCTCAAGCACAAAGGTACGCAACATGACCAAAACATGGAGTATTCAACTCATGCTTTTAAAGCATTAAAGAAGCAACTAAAGCATGCATACAAGCACACCAAAAAGTCTGAAATAGCATGCTAGATGGTTCCAAACTATCAAAAATGAAGCAAGCATGGCATGCTACACACTCATACTCTCAAGGCCAACAAGCCAAATGCAAAGGAGCTATATGATACATGCCAATATCAACCCAAATGGCTATGGACAGAGCTAAAACATGTCAAAATAAGCACACAAGCTTCATGGATCTAGGCCTAAAACATGTTCAAAACAAAGGCATACAACCTAGACATGTTAAAGCATCAAATAGGCATTACAAGGCAACTATGCTAAGCATGCATAAGGGACCTAAACCAACTTAAGAACATGTTATATCATGGCAATATAAGCATGGAAAACAAGCCAAACATGCTCAACACACGCTCAAGCATGAAGCTCCATAAGGAAGTAAAACTTGCCCTTTTCAAGGACATCAAGGAGAGGGGGTGGCCCTCTCCTTCTTGAGACTCTAAGGCATGCTCTTCATCACTGAAATCCCTCAAGATTTCAGTGATGAAGAGGTCCTAACACCAAAGTCTCGGATCTCCCACAAAATAGCACAAAAAGTGGCCTTTTCAAGGCCTAAGGGTGGTCAAACTTGCTCAAACCACAAAACAATCTTAATGAACAATAAAGAGGCTTAAAAAACAGAACTTTTATGTGTTATGGACTAAGCACAAAAACTATTTTAAGCTAGACAAAAATGGAGTGCAAAAATGGGGTAAATAAAGTGAGTTTCTTACCCTTGAAGCTTTTCTTTACAAATGTTGAAGTTGTTGGTTCCTTGAGCTCCAAACCAGTCAAGAACTTCAAAAACCAGCCCTTAGAACCTCAGTTGCAAGGAGAAGGTGAAACACTAGGTGTTTGTGTGCAATAGTAAGGCACAAAACACCTAGACACACAAGAGAAGGATAGAGATAGAAGGTGTATGCAACTCAAACCCTGGAAAAACCAGAGCTTCTCTCTCTCTTTTTCTCTCTAACTCTCTAAATTTGCTAACCCTTGAGCCAAGAGAGCAAGAGTTCTCTTATAGGCAACCAAGACTTACAAACTAAGTCATCCAAGGGCTCATCCCTCCATACACGTGTATGGAGGGGAAACAAGTGCCAGAAAGCTGTCTGAAAATATCTCCAAAAACAGCTGTAAAGTGGTCGGCAGGGCAAAATGGTCATTTTGCCAAAAAGAGTGCCGACCGGCACAATATAGTGCCGGTGGCAACACCAGCCAGCCGGTGGCCTCTAGCCAGTGCCGGTGGTGTGTGAGGATGCCTCACAAAGCATTCTCTGCCCTTCCAAGGCAAAACACAAGTGTTTGGTGCAAAACCAGACACAAGATGGTTGAGTTCGGAAGTCCTGAGGCAAGGCGCGCGAGCCGAGAACTCCGAGAACTCCAAACGAACACAAACATGGATAATCACCGAGTGTCCCAACGGTGACGTCCAAGTCTTGAGGGCGGTCAAAAATGGGGGTGTCTACAGTGCGCTTGTGGACGTGACGCGAATCCGCCTTTATGACTGGGGTGGCGCCGGCTTGGCCACTCTCTATGGTTACATGAGCTCATCGTCCTGCCGCAGCGGACAGTTGCTTGGAGGCTATTGGCGAGCCTGGGAGGTACACATTCCCTTCCTGTCTTTTCAGTTCTGTCTTTTATTATCTGTACACCATACACACTGCGCACACGCAATCTGTTTTATACTGACTGTACATTGCACACACTGCACAACACACTGCACACATTGCACAATACCCTGCACACTGTTCTCTGATTTCTGCTTTTATCTGTATATTGCTTTATCTGATAAGCCTGCTCATGTCTGCTCTGTTACGTTCTGTAGTTGTGGGTGTATGCCTACTTCCCTAGGCTTGCCCCAGTACCAAATGAGGAGATGACCCCCATGATCCCATTTTCCCATCGCTTTGACGTGAGGTGCGAGCGGAGGCCACGGGAGCCCTTCATGTTCTTCCGCCGCTATTTTGACACCATCACCGCAGCCGAGGTATGTCAAACATTTCAGTTTATTGGCTTTGCTTTGCAATGTACTTTAAATAGTAGATAACAAACTGTATTTCCTGCCATTTACAGATTACTTGGCAGCCGTGGGCTTCGTTGCCCATCGCAGTTCGGGAGCGGGATGCCAGCGCTCAGGAGACTGCTCGATTCAGAGTCTTGTTAGAGGGCCCGGTTTGCCGTGCCTGGTACTTTGGGGAGCGCTTCTTGCGGCAGACCTTAGGCACGCCAGAGCAGCCGGTTCTAGCACCTCCTCCTACCCATGCGAGGGACACCGAGAGGTATACTTTAGCGGAGATGGCAGATTACACTATCGGCTGGAGCCATGAGCGCTTTGTGGACGAGGGCGACTATGCGGAGTTCATCTATACCTATATCATGCGGCTGCTGACCGGTGCAGGCCGAGTTGAGAGAGAGAGACCAGCGGCGCCAGCTGCGAAAGCAGGAGCATCGCGGGCACCTCAGGCCCGAGGTAGGAGTGGGCCCCGGAGAGGGCAGAGAGCTGGGTAGCCCGAGCTGCCTACTATGATGACATGCCGAGGGCAGATCCACATCGCTCACCCTCCGGCTAATCACAAGCTAGTCGAATTCCACGGTTTGCCTCCGGTATGTACTACTGCACTTTGCATCCTGTACAGTCATTTCATTTTATTTCTCTTGATATTCTGCAGAATACTGATGCTTCTAACACTTTTGTAGGCTTCTACTGAGTATACTCGCCAGTCTTTGGAGTTGACTGCTTCCGTGATGGGGATGCTACAGCGGAGCCTCGACCTGCTGGCTATTTACGGTATCCTGGTAAGCTTTTTCAACCACAATCTCAAACTGTGCATAATCTGTTTCACACATAATCTGATGCATCGCATTGTCAACATCGCACTTGATACGCGGCCCTCACGGCTTTGATACACTGTAACCCACGGATTGTTCATAGCATTGCTCACGGCATTCATACACTGCACTCAGTCACTGCATTCTGTATTGACACACTGCTCACAGCATTCATATCCTGTACTCATACACTGCATTCTGTTCTGATGTACTACTCACAGCATTCATACACTGTACTCATATACTGCATTCTGTATTCATACTCTGCTTCACGTAGTATAATTGATGCATTTACCGTTTGTCCTTTTCAGGCCCCATTCCAGATATCAGCTGCAGGGGGTGCTGCGGGAGGATCGTCTGCATCTGCCCGAGGAGGAGGGAGAGCAGGGCGAGGGACCACAGCACCCCCCCGCACCAAAGCGGGGCGCACTTATGTTGGGAGCAGCTTGCGGGCACCGATTCCGGACGATGATGAGTCCGAGACAGATGCGGAGGCAGAGTCGTCTGAGGATGAGACTGGAGATGACTCGGGCTTGGGCTCAGGCTCAGATGGTGGAGCCGACGACGATGCTCCCGGACCTTCGTCCAGGAAGAGGACAAGGACAGACTCTCATGCCTGAGACTAGTTGACATTGATCTAGACTGTTGCTACTTTTCTTCTTTTTCTTGCTTTGCTTTTCTTTGGGCACACTGTACTGCTTTAGGCAGATTTTGCTTTCTCAAAACTATATACTTGAAAAGATGATGGAATGAAACAAGCTTTTTCCTGAAAAAGTGTTGCATTTGTACATCGCATCGCATCATATTACATAACAATGTGATTGAATGGAAATTGAACATGCATGTGTTATCAGGTCAGGTAGTGAACCAACATAACAAATTGACTCAACAAGCAATAATAAGACCTTGACAAGTTTACAACTCGATAAGCAAAGAGCAACAACTCGATAAGCAAATGAGCAACAACTCGATAAGCAAATGAGTAACAACTCGATAAGCAAATGGGTAACAACTCGATAAGCAAATGAGCGACAACTCGATAAGCAAATGAGCAACAACTCGATAAGCAAATTGAGCAACAACTCGATAAGCAAATTGAAGTAACACAGGTATGACTTCGCAGAATCAACACCGGAAGGTACTAGAAGTGGAACCAATCACAAGTTCCCAACATGCTCAACACATAGACTGCCCATTCTGAACACAGCCCGTAACACAGTACTCTTGTTTATTTTGAACACACGGCTTATGCAGGACACTGCCGACTCTGAATACACAGCCCATTCTGAATACCACGCATTCTGAACTCACAGCCCATAACACAGCATTCTGTTTAGTTTGAACATATAAGATGCAAAGACGGAATCTGCAGGAGTCGAAACAAACCCAGATGCTCCGAATCCTTCCTCTGTTCTTTTGCATCGCAGTCTGGAATCTATAGCTTCACTGTCCTCATATGACCTGGGTTAAACCCTGCAGTTTTATGAAGGAGCGAATCCTGTTTTGCACAAATGTGAAGAATAGCACAGCACTCTGAGCACAAAACGATGATGTTTTGAAATTGAGTTTTTAACCGGGTATTTAGCCTACGACTGACCACGACGCACTACGACTCAACAAAGAAAAAACAAAAGGCGAACAACCTAAACGCATCGAGAAACACTCGAAACGACTCAAAACAAGAGATGAACAAAACAACAGAAAACACGACACACAGACGTGTTACAAGGGCAAGAGACCTCCTGGTCACGAGGAGCCAGTTCCTCCGGGTATTGTTTCCCACCCTTTCTTATTTGTGATTCTCACGTCAGTCGGCCCTCAGGCTCTGTTTTTCTGAAAAAGCCCTTTTTCCTCACTTTTTCTCTCAACGCACATCTTTCTATTCTTCAATCTCTCATTTTTCAATCCCTCCCCTGGGTGGTTGATGGATAAACAAGAAGTTGTGGGTTCATGCCCCAACACTATCAGCTCGCAGCTATTTCTTCTGGTGGCGTTTAGCCGATGCCCGGATGAGGGAGTTAAATGTCTCAACCCATCCCAATTCGTGCTTAGCACTTGGCTTGATACCTCGCTACTTGGAGGATATTGAGAGCTTTCAGCCCTTTTCTTTTAGCTTCCGTTGTGCCCTTTCTGGCAAGTATGTTAATAATGGGGAAAAGACAGAACACCTGACTCAACTGTGCCCCTAATTCATCATTTTGACCATTTTTTGTTTTTGCATTCTACTAAAACAATTTTGACCAATATGAGAGTTAGATTAACACACTTGTTCAATTTTCTGATTTGAAATCATGCAAGTCAGGTTATGAGCACTGAAAATTTTCCTTTTTGAGTCTAAGAAAATGGTCCAGTTTTGGAAAAATAGAATAATTTTCAAGAAAATTAGTCAACCTTAGTAAAAATTCTCAAAAAATGTTTTTACAAATGGCCGCTGCTCAACGAGCACGGAACCTACTCTTGAGATGCACAACCTTGGATCCATAACAATGGAAAACTGCTCCTTATCCGAAGGACACTGCATGGCAACGGAAAGTTGCCCCTTGTTTGAATAGCAACTCATGACAACGGAAAGTTGCCCCTTGTCTGGATGGCGCCGTAGCAAACTGTAATCAGTCCTCAAAATGACGAACACAACCGAACTCCCGGATACAGAGAAGACGAAGATGATCAAAACCATTACATGGACATAATCGAATTGGAATTGTTTACGGCTGGACTTCAGGATGAAGTTGCCTACGTATCCCAAACATGGGAACCAAGCCTTACGTAGTTCAGGTTAAGGTACACTCGGGTATTAACCTCTCCTTTTGCGCTCTAACTTTTGCCAAGCCCGCCCTTTCTGGGTTTTCAACCTTGCGAGCTTTGTTCTTCTTTTCTTTTCAATTCTTTTCATTTCTTTTCTTCTTTTTTCTTTTCCATCTTTTCCTTTCATTTTCTTCATCATTTTTTTTCTTTTTTTCATTCTTTGCATTTTTCTTTTTCTTTTTTTTTTTTTCTTACTCTAACTTTTGCCTGGGTCGCCCTTCCGGGTTTTCGGCCCAGTGAGCCTCTCAAGGGTAAAAGTATAGCTTTGTCCATGCCAAATGGTTTGAGATCTTGAAGTCATCTGAATCCAGGAGAATGGCTGTTGTTCACTGATGATGTAGATGTCCATCCAATGGAGGGTGAATTTGCCCTTAGTGTTGTGGATAGAAACTTGGTTGTCCTTCAACAATACTTTCTTCTTCCCCCCTTCTGGGATTTGGCATTCTTGCCAGTCTTCCCTGGTTTGCAAAAAAGACTTATCTTTGACTCTTCGAGCACATCTGACATTTTTGCCCCTAGTTCAAGGACTGCTTTTGATCTAGCTTCGCAAGCTTCCTTTGATCACATCTGATATTCTCACCCCTAGTTCATGGGCTGCTTCTGATACGGCCACACGGGCCTTACATGGTGGTTGACCGTTGAACATTCTAAATTAAGGTTCAAGGTTTGGAAGCAGAGGGGTCGAGTCTCGAGGCTAAGAGCGATCCCAGGCTGCACAATCTCAAGAGCGATTCCACACAGGTCTTCGCAGGATCGCGCAAAATATTTTTTGAAATCTTTTAAGAAAGCGACTAGTCGCTCGCACTGAAGACAATGCGGAACCAATCTGGATCAAGCCAGGATCCTTCTTAGTACTCACATTAACAAACATGATCTCAATCATTAAGGGCTTAGCATGCCTTTCTTTCTCTTAATTGATCAAATTTTGCAAAACTCGAGGAATTCCTCCCTCTTCGTTTTTAACACATTATTCGAAAAGTTTTGAAAAACTTAGGTCAATGCAATGATTTCGAGACACAGAAGAGCAGGTGAAACGTACTGCCGTCTCATTCTAAATTTGCTGGCACAACAGGCTCAATAGTAGCAAAAAGCACAAAAACATGACAGCCACGGCTATTTCGTTCAGATTTCCTAGTTACAACCGGCTCCACAGCAGAAACAGACTCGAGAGAAAACAAGAGGATAAGCACAAAACAAAATAGTGAAGTCCGAGGTAACACCCCTGACGTCACCCGACTTCTGTACAACAGGACTGACCGATACAACAAGACAGACCCTTAATCAAAAAGACTGACTCAAAACAATGATACAGACTCAAAACAAAACTACAGAACTGACTCAACACCCAAGTCAGAAAGTACAAAAATTAGCATTCACAAATGCCCAAAATAGTGCGTGCCAAACGTCATATCTGAAATAAAGAGAGTGCCGTCCGCAGGTGGACCAACCCCTGATCACATACTTGAATTATCCTCGAAGTCCAACAACTTAGTGGTGACAGACTTTGCTGAGCTAGGCGGGAGGATGACCTCATTGTCGATCAAGTCTTGCACTTCGTAGTGAAGACGAAAGCAATTGTCGGTGGTGTGACCAGCTTGTTGATGGTACGCGCAGTACTAGGTGGCATCATGTGAGAGAGGGAGATTACTCGGGAGAGGCCGAGGCTCAAGAGGTTTGAGATGACCTTTCTCAGTGAGGATTCGAAGAGCCTTGGACAAAGGCATATAGAGGGCATGAAGACCCTGCGCCCTCGAGGCAGATACTTAGAAGTCTGTGGACCTTTGCTGGACACACTAGCAAAAGGATCAGCAGGTGCTGCCTTGGCTCTCTGATCTTTTCCAGGTGCAGGGTTAGGATTGGAAGGAACTGTTTTGGCACGACGGTCCCTATCCCGATTTTTCCTTTGGCTTGAACTGCTCTCAGTCTGAGCGGGGAAAATATCATCCGCAGTCTTAGCCACGACTGCGAGTACTTGCTGCTTATTCAACCCTCCAACTTTCAGAACCTCAACAGCTTGCTGGAGTTGTGCATAGGGATCTGCGTCCACTTTCATCTTGTTCTTTCCACTAGCCTCAGCCTAGTGGGTGGTTTGGGTTGCTGCTTCAGTACGAAGCCCCGTTGTAGTCGACGTATCATTGCCGGGGCTTGAGACAGCTTCAGGTTGGCTGAGCTCAATTACAATTCGCCCCAGTAACGGGGGCTCTTGCGGCATGAAGTTCCCGGCATACGATGCAGTTGGTGGCGGGGCCGACATTCTGTAGACTAGATCAGCCACAGATCTTTGAAGGTCGCCAATCATTCCCATTAACTCAAATGTGGTGGGCTCACGAGCTTGAAACAACTAGGGTTCCCAGATCGAGTGCGCGGCAGGCGACCTAGACGGATGTGGTATTTCAACATTGGTCTCATCCTGCAAGATGATTCCTTGGTCCAATGCGGCTGCCATAACCACAATTTCCTCTGAATTTGGTGTCATCATAAGTCCGCTGAACTGAACGGAGATGATGTAACCGGTGATCGACGGATCAGATGAATCGGTAAGCCTTGACTGGTCCTGCCTCAACAAAGGAGAATACTGGCTATTCAGGACTAAGTCTCTGAACCTTGAAAGACAAAACAGGTAGCATTTTAGCCCAATTTCATCAGAACTGACATAAGCATAGCCGAATAACTGTACTCTACTACTGATCACTGTTCCCCAAAATCACTGCTCAAAAACTGATACCCGTGGATATAACTGATTCTCAAAACACTGATACTGATGCCCGCAGGCCTGATACCCAAACTTGCAAACTGATATATGCATTTCCCTATAGAGGCACAACTCTAAAAGCACATAGCAAACAAATGAGAGCCAAAACACCCCTATGTTGAGGTAGGGTTTCCCTGTCCTATTTTGTCAGGAGCGAGGGTTTCACTACGCATACAGCGGTTTCAAACAACCTATAATCGGGTAAGCAACCTGTCCTAGCTTGGGATAGTCACTACGAATTCCGAATATGCACTAGGTTGAATGGTCAAAAAGGGTGCCCCGGTGAAAACCGGGGTTTGTGTTCCCATCGTGGCAGAGCCCATAACCGGTCAGCCTTATGGCACGCAGCCTCCGGCAAACCGTTCAAGAATAGCAAATGGCAAACATGGTGTCTTAGGCGCACCAATGCAAATGCAATGCAAAGAAACACATAAGTGTAATCAAAACAAGATATCATGAGTTCGAGTCAAGTTATCTAAATTCCCAGCAGAGTCGCCAGAAACTGTAGACGTCCCCGAACGTCCTGGGAAAATCCCGTTCAGATCATTTGGGCTCACTACAGTTCGGACTCAAATGTCACGGTTCTGAATCTAATCTCGCAAAGTGCAATGCGAGACTGATAAATCACCAAAGAGTCCAAATCCGGCAAATCGTTTTGAAAAACTGATTTTTAGAAAGAAGTGCCAAACATGGACTGCTTTGCCAGATACAGAGTCGCCACCTAAATATTTATTTTGGGGGAATTTAGGAAACCCTGACTCGTTGCCTAAGGCCACGTGTCCGTCATCACCAAAGTTGCCTCAGCTCGAGAACTTGGGTACGATTGGGGAAGGTCAGCTATGAGCACCCCCGCTCGCGCTGATCAAAGATCGGCCACTACTAAGCATGATATCGAGTTTTGAAAATATATGTGCTCTTATTCTGTTTAATTAGCTAGAATTACTATGTGATGCGCACAACACAAGTATAGACTAGATCGCCTAATTTGGAACAAAGCATCGCATATCCGTTTGCTTAAAAATGGTTTTGAATTTTGCACTCACAAGTAGGCTAAAATATGGATTTCAATGAATTGTTCCAATTCAAGTAATCCAACCTTCACCCACAGGCATTCAGGTAGTTAAAACACATAAGCAAATAGCCTCATGGTAAGCATGTTATCATGGCAAAACTCACACACATGCAAGATGCTAAAGCGTAAACACTTACAGTGTACTCCGAGCCAAAATAAAGAACTAGTTAGCAATCAATGCATGATCCTAGTCCATGTTAAGATGGTTAATGCAACACAGGCAAAATGCAACTAGAAATAGGCTCGGCTATTCTAAAATGGCATGTGAGATGCAATACTTGATACATGTATTCAAATTGGAATTGAAATACAATGCAATTACTATGATGCGCCGAGCCCGGTGCATGCAATACAAATGGATGGATGCAAACATGCGAGCACAAGGATGCTAAATGAAAAGTGCCCTAGAACTAACCATCATAAGCAGGTAAGTAAAAGGGAGAAAGACGTGGGGTTGGAAGACATGCATCACACACACGCACGCTTATTACACAATTGCGCCCTCTCGAGGAAGGGGCCGAAAGAATAATAAAAATTAACTAACTAACAAGCTAATTAAATATTACACAATACTTAACTAATTAAGCAGATTAATTAAGCTACTGAAAATAGTAAAGCAGCTTCGGGAAGAGGGACGAATGCATGCATGCTTTGGCTTCGCTTGAAAATCCATCACCATACTCATGCTGCCTCTGTTTACACTGCTCTGTACTTCTGAAAAACTTCACAAGTCCCAAGGAAGCTCCAAAATCACTTCTTGAGCACTGTGGTATGTCACCGGCCAGGAGTCAAGTCTACCGGCCAAGGGGAACTGGTCATCGACCACTTGTAGGGATCTCGGCCAATAATGCATAGCCGGCCGACACTGAAGATGGCCGACCGGCTATCTCTTCCTGCAGAATCCTGTTTTGCTGCAGCAGAGGACAGACAAGGCATGGCAATACATTTTCAAAGCAATGTTTGCACTACCACCCTCCTTATCATGTCTAAGACTCAAAGGAGCATGGTTCTCGACCCTCGGGCCACCAATCACGCATTTCGATGCATGATGGCCAAAGAGGCCAAGTGTGCAATTTGATATCAAATGAAATGCACACAAACACACAATAAATCCTAACCTCTATCACGATTGATCAAGAGGTAAGGGATGCAAATATGCAAGCAAAACTAAATCAACATGATCATGTTAAGGTAACAAGCATGCCAAATGCAATGCAACCTAGACAAGTATACAAACATGCAAGGCATGTGACAACATCCAAGCATGTAACAACATGTGAGGCAAACATGCAACAATATGTTAGGCAACTTAACAAGAGATGCATGCCAAATGCAATACCACTTAAACATGCGACAACATGTTAATAAGCCAAGTATGCAACAACACACAAGGCGAGCATGCAACAACATGCAAAGGATGGACTTACACCAAGATGGACAGCTCTCTAATAGGTCCAAAACAGTGGCCAAAGTCAAGAATTAGAGGCATGGAAATGCAAAACAATCATGCACATGTGAGTGGTCCAACACTTAGGCAACCATGCACAATCCTCAAACATGAGCGAGATGTAATAAATATGAGAATGTGATGATGCATTAAGCTTTGAAAATATATGAGGAATGATGCCAAATCAGCCAAATAAAGCGAGCAAAGCATGCAAGAAGGTCCAAGGCCTAAGGCTAACCAAAGGGCTCAAACCATGGCCATACAGGGCAAGTCCCGAAGGGTTAAAGGGACTCAAAATAGTCCCAATGGAGGTCAAGACAAGGCCAAAAACACACTTAGATGGCATCCAAATGGCCTGAACTTGGAAGCATACGCAATGATCCATTTAAGAAGCATAAAACCACAACTCTTTAAGGCATTAAAGGAGTGATGAAAGCAAGCATAGGAGCATACTATATGGACTGAAATAACATTACAAGTGATGCCAAACCACTGAAATGATCCAAGTAAAGCATGCTAGAAGATTCAATACTTAAAGCCTACAAGCTAGAATACATGGTAGCTATACAAAGCAATACAAGCATAACCAAAACAATGAAAAATAGAGCTTTAGCATGCTAAAACAAAGCTAGAAGCTTCATGGAGTTGAGCCAAAATCATGTTAAAAATACATGTTACAACATGATGCATGTTAAGGCCAAATCATGGGATTACAAGACAAGTGTATGAAGCATACAAGGCATGTCTAAACCAACTCAAAACAGAGGTGTATCATGGCAAAACAAAGCCTAATACATACTGAAATGAAGCTAAAACAAGTTAAACACACATGCTACCACATAAGCCATTTATGCAAGCATTGGAGACAATAAGGAAAGGGGATGACCCTCTCCCTTTTAGGACCTCAAAACCACCTCCAACACTGAAAATCCTCTAGATTTCAGTGGTAGAGAGGTCATGCAAAGACCAAAACAATGGCCAAAAGGTATGGCCTAAAACAAGGCCTAACAAGGCCTTGGAGGGGGGAGACAACCCCAAACCTCAAAGTGACCTTAAACAAAGTTCTAAAGCACACAAAATCAGAACTTTTATCAGTTATAGTTGAAGCTTAAAACAATAAGCAAGAATGGGTAAAGGCTTTTGCAAAAATGGGGAATAAAAAGGGTAACTTCTTACCCTTGAAGAACACTTCAAGAACATCAAGTCCAACACCTCCTTTTGATCAAAAACCAACTCAAAACTCTGAAATCAACCCCTTAAAACCTCAGCAACCAAAGATGGTGTAATGCCAGGTGTTTGTGTGCAATAGTGTGAATAAAAGTCACTTTAGAGCACAAAATACACACACAAAGGCAAAGAGAGGGAACTATAGAGATAGATAGATAGATACAAACTTCCTAACCCTAATTTTTAGAACCTCTGAGAAGGGAGGAGGGCCTCCCCTCTTATAGGAATTCAATTCCTAAGCTTCTTGGAGAAGCTAACACAAGGGAGCAAATCCCTCCATACACAATGTGGATGCCAGCTAATATCTACCAAAAGCAGATGGAAAGGGGTCGACCAGCAGAAATGGCCGATTGACCAAAAAAGGTGGCCAACCGACCAAAAACATTGCCGACCGGCCAACACCTTTGGCCGGTATCAAGAAAACAGGGTCGATGGCCTCAAGCCATGGCCGGTGAGGTGTGGGGATGGCCAACAAGCCATTCCCTTCCCTTAGAAGCAAAAAACACTAGTGTTTGGTCCACAACCAAGCACAAAGCAGTCAAGTTGAGAGATCTTGAGGCGAGGCGTGCGGCCGAGACCTTCGAGAACTCAAAACGAACACGAACATGGATGATCACCGAGTGTTCAAATGGTGACGTCCAAGTCTTGAGGACGGTCAAAAATGGGGTGTCTACAACCGCCCTTCTGGGTTTTCAACCTTGTGAGCTCTATTTTGCTTTTCTTTTCATTTGTTTTCTTCTTCTCTTATTTTGCCTGGGTCGCCCTTCCAGGTTTTCGGCCCAGCGAGCCTCTCTAGGATAGAAAAAAGTGTAACTTTGTCCATGTTGACTGGTCATAGGATCTTGAAGCCATCTAAATCCAGGAGAATGGCTGCTATATGCTGATGATGTAGGAGTCCATCCAACTGGGTCTAAATTGCCCCCAGTGTTGTGGAAAGAAACTCGATTATCCTTCAACAAAACTTTCTTCTTTTCTCCATTCTAGGATTTGGCATTATTGCCGATCTTCGTTAGCTTGAGAAATGTCCCAATTTTTGACTCTTTGAGCACATCTGACATTTTTTTTTTTTTTTTGCCCCTAACTCAAGGGCTGCTTCTTATCCAGCTTTGCAAGCTTTCTTTTGATCATATCTGACCTTCTTACCCCTAGTTCGAGGGCTACTTCGAATCTGGTCTGGCAGGCCTCCTTTGATGTCAAACGACCTTATTGCCCCTAGTTCATGGGCTGCTTCAAATCTGGCCATACAAGCCTCACATTGTGATTGACCGTTGAACATTTTGAATCCAAGTTCAAGGTTTGAAAGCAAAGGAGTCGAGTCTTAAGGCTGAGAGCGATCCTATGCTGCACAATCTTAAAATCAATTTCACGCATGTTTTCGCAAGACCACACAAAACATTTTTTGAAATTTTTTAAGAAAGCGACTAGTCGCTCGTGAAGACAGTGTAGAACCAATTTGGATCAAGCCAAGATCCTTCTCAGTACTCACATTAACAAACATGAGCTCATTCATTAAGGGCTTAGCATGCCTCTCTTCCTCTCAATTGATCAAATTTTATAAATCCCGAGGGATTCCTCCCTCTTTGTTTTCATTACAATGTTAGAAAAGTTTTGAAAAACTTAGGTCAATGCAATGATTTCAAGGCACAGAAAAGTAGGTGAAAAGCACTGCCATTTCATTCAAATCTTCTGGCACAACTGGCTCAATGGCAGAAACAGATGCAAAAGGGTGAAAATCACTGTTGTTTCATTCAGATCTTCTGGCGCAACTGGCTTATTGGCAGAAACAGATGCAAAAGGAATGGTGTAAAAGACAAACACAAAACAAGCAAGTGATGCCCGAAGTAACACCTCCAAAATCACCTGACTCTAACACAACAAGACTGACTCGATATAACAAGACAGATTCAACTAACTCAGAACAACACAACAGAACTGACTCAATACCCAAGTCAGAAAGTAAAAGAACCAGCATTTTCACATTGCTCAAAACAGTGCATGTCATCCATCACATCTGGAGTAAACTGAGCGTCATCCACAGATGGTTCATCCCCTGATCACATAATCACATTATCCCCCAAGTTCACTAATCCAGTACCGATAGACTTTGCAGAGCCTGGTGCGATGATGACCTTGTTATCAATCAGATCTTGTATTTCATGGCGAAGACGAAAACACATGTTAGTGTCATGGCCGGTTTGTTGATGGAAGGCACAGTACTTGGCCGGATCATGGGAGGGAGGAAGTTTATTCAATAATGGCCGCGGCTCCAGGGGCTTCAGATGCCCCTTTCTGATCAGGACCTTCAGGGCCATTGACAGAGACATGTACAGTGGGGTGAACACCCTCTGGCCCCGAGGTGGGTATTTGGCAAGTTGTGAGCTGGTTGTGTTGGATGTACCGGCGAAAGGGTCGGCAGGTGTTGACTGGGTTTGCCGATCTCTTCCAAGTGTAGGATTGGAACTGAAAGGGGTGTTTCTGGTACGACATCCCTTGTCCCGGCTTGCTCCTTGATTCAAACTGCCCCCAACTTGAGTGGCGAAAATGTCATCCACAGCCTTTGCAACAACTGCAAGCACTTGCGATTTGTTCAGTCCTTCGGCTTTCAAAGCCTCAATAACCCACAGAAGATGTTCATGGGGACCAATGCTTGCCCCTACCTTGTTCTTACCACTTGCCTCCACTTTGCCAAGGGATTGGCCTTCTTCCCATGCAACCCGTCCCAAGATTAGGGAACCTTTTGGCGTGAAACTTCTAGCATGTGATGGGGTCGATAATGGAGCCAATATCCCATAGGCCATATCTGCCATAGTTCTCTGAAGATCTTCAATCATTTTCATCAACTCAGAAGTAGTGGGTTCACGGGTTTGAGATAATTGGGGTTCAAATGCATCTATCATGCATAAGTCCATGCTTTCCAGGATAAACACCTCAGGCTTGGGTAGATGGGCCGGGGTGATGTATATACTGGGATCATCGGTGGATGGCAGTATATGGATTAGATTAAGATGTAGAGGTGACGGGTCAGTGGTGGCCCGAGGTCTTTTCAGTGGAGCTATGATCTCTTCGTCAATAAGATCCTGAATCTTATGATGGAGGTGGATGCAATGGTTTGTATCATGACCGTGCTGTTGATGATAGACACAGTATTTAGCTGGGTCATATCTTGGTGGAAGAGGATTTGGAAGGGGTTGAGGTTCTAGGAGCTCTAGGTACTCTTCTTCTCGCAGCATTTTCAAAGCTTGAGAGAGACTCATGTAAAAATGATGGAAATTTTAGGCTTGGAGCCGATTTGAAGTAGTTAGTTTTTGGCCATTGAGGGAAGTGGTGATAGTGTCTACTTCTAAGCATTTCGCAGTTGTGCTACCATCAGTAGTAGCGTTGGAACTGCGAACAACATTCTTTTTCAAAGGCTCATTATCTTCTGCAAAGATCCCTTGTCTGATGGCATCCTCAATTTGAACCCCCATTCCATGAAGGTCTAGAAAGGTAAACAGAGGTAGAACGAGCATCTTTTGCAGTAACTTGCCATGCAGATTCCAAACAATCATCCTGATCTGATCTTTGTCGGAAGGCCTTGTAGCCACCATCGAGGCTTTTACTCTCCATCTCGTCACGAACTTTGAGAAACCCTCATTTGGCTCTTGGCGGGTGACTTCGAGATCACGAGTTGTGACCTCGATCTGTGTGTTGTAAGAGTATTGAGCAGTAAAGGCCTCAGCCAGCTTTTCCCAGTTCTATTTCATAGAGTTCTCGAATTTCGCATACCAGATTGCGGCTATCCCAAACATGGTTCGGCCGAATAGTGACAACTTCTAGGCTGGGGTCAAACCCATTGGCCTCAAGATATCAGAAAACAAGTGGAGGTGCACCATTGGGTCTCCAGAGCCGTCAAAGCAGTTGATATGCGGCATTTTAAACCACTCCGGTAAGGTAATTGTAGATTCAGTATACCCGTCCTCTAAATTTGGGATGGAGTTCGCTCCTTGTGCTCGTTTGAATAACTGTTTCAATTTATGGACCTTAAGTGCAGTTGGGTCAACCTCAAATCCAAACGGAGCTTCAGTTTGATAGACAGTAACTTTAGAGGCCTGTTCTGGGATTGGCTCCGCCGGATTGCCCTGAGTCTCTTGGACATTAGCAGTATGGGTAGTGGCTCCGGGTGTCGGGTTACCCGTGGGAGTGCATGAGATGTAGAGGCCGCAGCCAGTTGTGGCTGTTGTTGTTGTAGCCAGTTTATCACTTCGGTCTGACGAGCCGTGACTTTAGCCTGACAGACTGCGTCCTGCTGCAGTGCCTCGATTGTCTGTTGCAGGTGCTGTATCTGTTCTTCCACACTGGCTGGGGGATACTGAGCCATGGGAATGGTGATTGATCTCGTGCTTAGCTGAATGTAGACAATTGTTCCCAAACCAAACTAAACCCAGGTGAACTGAGGGATGACTGCTGTAGAAACTGCACTGGTGAATTCTTCCTGAACCTCCTTCATCTTGTAACCGATAGGGGGGAGGTAAACACAGGTTGCTTCTAAACCAAATCTGACCTAACAAAGTCTATCGATACAAGTCCAATGTACCCGGGGGATATCGGAGCCTTCTGAAGCTATGGTTCCGGGACTACCTAGCAAAAGAGAAAACAGACAGCACCTCAGCCTAATTTCACTAGAACAAAAATTAGCATAGCTGAATGACTGTGCTCTCTACTGAATTCTGTCTCAAAATTCTCTGCCTCAAAACCAATACCCCCAGGCTGATACTCAGACTTGTAACTGATACATATATTCCTGTAGAGACACACCCTAACAGCACATATCAAGCAAGTGAGAGCCAAAACACTCCTATGGTGGGGTAGGGTTTCCCTGTCCTAGTTTCGTTAGGAGCTAGGGTTTCTCTACATACACATGCAGTTTCAAACAACCTACATTCGGGTAAGCAACCTGTCCTAGCTTGGAATGGTCTTTATGGCTTCCGATATGCGACTAGGTTGATTGGTCAAAAAAGGTGCCTCGGCGGTGATCTCAATCCGAGGTTTGTGTTCCCATCGTGGCAGAGCCGGTAACCGGTCAGCCTTATGGCATGCTTTTCCAAGCAAGCCTCTGGCAAACCGTTCAGGAATAGCAGATGGCAAACACTGTGACTTAGGCGCACCAATGCAAATGCAATGCAAAGAAACACATAAGTGTAAACAAAACAACATATCATGAGTTTCGAGTCAAGTTCTCTAAATCCCAGCAGAGTCGCCAGAAACTGTAGACCGCCCGAACTCTCTCCCCGCAGCCCCCCTTTCAGAGAGGGCGCAACTTGGGTTCTAGCTACTACAGTTCGGACTCCTATCACGGTTCTGAATCTAATCTTACAAAGTGCAATGTAAGACTGATAAATCACTAAAGAGTCCAAATCCGGCAAATCGTTTTGGAAAATCGATTTTAATCAAAAAGCGCCAAACATGGACTGCTTTGCCAGATTTCAGAGTCGCCACCTAAATATTTTGTTTTGGAAAATTTAGGAAACCCTGACTCGTGCCTAAGGCCACGTGTCCGTCATCACCAAAGTTGCCTCGGCTCGGGAACTTGGGTACGAGGGGGGAAGGTCATGAAATGAGCACCCCCGCTCGCCCGATCAAAGGATTGGCCTCTACTAAACATGATATGTTATTTTTGAAAGCACATGTATTCTTGTTTGATTATTAACTAACTTACTATGTGATGCGCACAACACATAAGTATAGACTAAATCGCTCGATTTGGAACAAACCATTTCATGTTTGTTTTTCGAAAATGGTTTGAAGATGCTACTCGCAAGTAGGCTAAAAAGCGGATTTGCCACCAAACAAGGTGGGCTTAAAATATGATGATTTGCCACTCCAAGTGGGCTTAAAACTCATATTTTGATGAATTGTTCCAATTCAAGTAATGAAGCCTTCATCCACAGGCATTCATGCAGTTTATCAATTAAGCAAATAGCCTCATGGCAAGCACGCTATCATGGCAGTCACTTACACACATGCAAGGATGCTAAAGCATAAACACTTACAGTGTACTCTGAGGCAAAATAAAAAACTAGTTAGAAATCATGCATGATCCTAGCTATGTTAAAATGCCTAATATGACGCATGCAAAGTGCACCTAAAATAGGCTCGGCTATCTAAGATGGCATATGAATGCAACACTTGATAACATGCTTTGAAACACGTATTCAAGTAAGTGTATTGAAATACAATGCGGTTTGAATGATGCGCCGAGCCCGGTGCATGCAAGACAAATGAATGATGCAAACATGCAAAGCATAAGGTATGCTAATCAAAACGTGCCCTAAAACTAACCATCGAAAGCGATAAGTAAAAGGGAGAAAGAAATGGGGTTGGAAGACATGCACACACACACGCACACTTATTACAACATTGTGCCCTCTCCCAGGAGGGTCCGAATAAAAGCTAAGCTAATCTAAGCTAAACTAAGCTAATTAATCTAATTAAGCTAATTAGACTAATTATTACACAACCAAATAAAGAAATAGCTAAGCTAAGCTACTTAATTATTACAACACTTAATTAATTAACAAACTAATTAATTAAATTACAAAAGCATGCTAACTAACAAGTAAAGCATTAAACTACAAATTACACTGCCTCAGCTCTGTTTGACGAAGTTGAACATGCATGCTCTCGGTTGCCGCCTCGAAATGCCGTCCGGTTTGCTCTTGAGAGGCTCTGTTTGCAGGGTGTCTTTAGAAACTTCTACTGAACCTTACCAGAACAAAGCTGGGGAGTGCACCAGTGGCCTGTCGGCCATGGGGGCTTGCTGCCAGCCAAGAGTGGGCGTCTGCCGGCCATCAATATGGCACTGCCGGCCACTGGTGTGCTGTGACACCAAACTGCAACAGAGCACAAAACAGAGGAAATTGAGGGTCTCCTAAGGGTATTTGTGTACCATGCCCTTCCTTATCACCTCAAAACATCAAAGGAGTTGCATAATTGAATCCAAGACCATCAACCAAGCATTTTGAATGCATGATGGTCTAAGACCCAACTTGTACACATTTAGTAAATGCACAACAAACAAGACACTAAGACCACAGCCTTATCATGAGTGATCAAAAGCAATGGAGACAAATAGAATTGGCTCATTTTCATCACTTCAAGTATGAAATAAACCAATTCATCTTGTGTTCAATATAACGTTGGATTGAACACCATGGAATGCAAACAACATGCTTATTTTGGCATGTTTTACTTGGTTGATTTTGTTTACACATTTTAGATTACCAATCAATTCCTTAATCGGTTGGTCCAATTGTGAAAGTCCTCTAATGGGAAAGATGGCAGACATTTCAATGTTAAAGTGGCATGTACAAGACTCTATCATGTAAACAATGCATGCAAGACATGTTAAGGGCCCAAAACACTAAGGCTAGTGAAGAGAATCATACAAGAGGCATGCAATACATAGCCTAAACAACCTCACCAGCTCTGGACAGAGCTCAATCATGCCAAAACAAAGGCCAAAACATGCTGAAATTGAAGCTCAAAAGACTAGACAAACATGCATACATGTTAGGCTACAAACAAGGCACAATACACAACCCTCAAAAGCAATGAAGGAGTGAAGTGTGTGAGATTATGACTACATTATATACACTAAAATTACATGCTAAATGGTGCCATACCATGCAAACATCACATGCATAACATGTTAAAAGCCTCAAAACTCAAAGCTAGTCAAGGCCCTTTACACTACAACCATACTAAGCAATGCTCAAATGACCTTGACCATTCAAAACAGACCTAAGGCAGGTCAAAATAGTAGCAAAAACATGCTAGACTTGCAGCATAGATGGCAAGAAAGATATGCTCATGTATTGGCTCACAAACAAGGCATGAGGCTTAACTTCTCAAAAGCATTGAAAGAGTGATACTTATGAGAATATGACAGTGATATATGCTCTGAAATCACATATTAAACGATGCCAAATCATGCAAACAACTCAAGCAAAGTATACTAGAGGACTCATAACACAATGCTATTAAAGCCTCTCATGCTATAGCTATACAAAGCAAGCCTCATATGACCAAGACCACCCAAAACAGAGTTCAATCATGCCAAAACATGAGCAAAAACATGCTGGAGTGTAGCCAAAATAAGCTAGAATAATAGGCCAAAATAGCAAGCATATTAAGCTAGGAAGCAAGATTTACACTACAAGTGTAAAGAGCATGCAAGAAGTGGCCAAGCCAACCACAAACAGAGCCAAAACATGTTAAAAAAGTCACAAAAACATGCTTAGATCAAGTCAAGAGATGGTAGAAAAACATGCTCAAGCATGAGGCCATCAACACAAACAAGCAAGACAAGAGGAGAGGGGACCACCCCCTCCCATTTGGGACCTCAAAATCACCTTTCCACCACTAAAATTGCTCCGGAATTTAGTGGTTAAAAGGCCAAAGAGAGATAGTTCCAAAGGCTTTAAAGGATGGCCTAAAAGCTTAGCAAATAAGGCATACAAGGGGGTGAAACACCCCCAACTCCCACAGGGCCTCAAACAACCATTTTTAACACTTAAAAATAGAGTTTTTTTGTAGTTAACAACCAAGCCTAAAACTGCATGCAAAGGTGGCTAATATGGTATACAAAAATAGGCTTAAAAGAGGGAATATGCTCACCCTTGAAGCACAGCAGTAAGAGGACAACTTCTGAGCCGAAAACTAGCTTTTTGAACTCCAAACAAACCTCTAAGGACCTCAGCTCCAAGGTAGTGGTGTTTGACTAGGTGTTTCTTTGCAAAAATGTGAAGAAAACACATTTCTAAGCACTATAGAGCACAATAAAGATAGAAAGAATGAGAATTCTAGAGAGAGAGAGAGAGATTTTTTTTCTGAAAAATCTGAACCTCTGAATAGGGAGAGAGGCCTCTCCTTATATAGGCAATGCAAGCAAAAGCTTGCTTGACAAGCTTAAAGCTTGCCTTCCATCCCTCCATGCACGTGTATGGAGGAGGGCTCAGTGAGCCACAGCTAGCTCAAAAATATCTGAGAAAATATCTGTTAAAACAAGGGTGCCCGGCCGGCCATCAGTGGTGGTCGGCAGTGCCTTATTAATGGCTGGTAGGGCCTATAGATGGTCGACAGGGCCTAGACCATGGCCGGCAGCCCTCTATGATGGCCGGCAGGCCATCAAGGGCACCACAAAGCAAAAACCAACACATGGTCCAAAAATGAGACAAAATGGAAATAGGGTTTGGAAGGATCAAACCTGGAGCATTCCGTCGCGAAAGTCAGACGCTTGATGAGCAATCAAACTTGTTGCTGGATGAACCTATAAGAACACCCAAGTCTTGAGGACGGTCAAAAATGGGGTGTCTACACCCTCTCTTGAGGGTTTCTACTAACCAAAAGCATGAGGCTTCTTTCATGCTCAAGGTGCTTGTGGTTGAGGCCATCTTTCCCATTAGAGGACTTGCACATTGGACTTAACCAATTAAAGAATGGATTGGTAATGTAAAATGTGTAAACAAGAATTGAGTCAACTAAAACATGTCAAGATAACATATGTGTGTTGCATTGCATGTGTTTGGATCGGACGTTAATCCAAACACAAGAAATATGGGACGTTTCATACTTGAAGTGATGGAACGTGTCACGTTTCTTGGTCACTAACACCCTTGATGAAGCATGATAGGGTGGAGGCTCTTAGTGTGTTGTTTGTGCATTCATAAACATGGTATAAGCTTGGTTCTTAGCCACCATGCATTGAAAATGCTTGGTTGGTGGCTTGAGAGCCGAGTGCAACTCTCCTTTGAGCTTGAGACATGATTGGGAGAGTGGCAGTGCCTACATTGTCTTGCAAATACATTGTTGTGCCTCTATTGCTCTCTGCTGCAGTAAAACCAAAAGCCTAGAGCAGCAACTAGCTGACCAACCAGTTTTACTAGCCAACCGACCAGTAGAACTAGCCAAGCGGCCAGTTTTAGTGGCTGGCAGCCACTTTTTCTGGCTGGCAGCCCACCAGCAGTTTCCTGTTTTAAAGTAAAGGCAGTCTGGAGGTTGGTACAATTTTCAAAGATCCAGGCAAGTGCAAACAGAGGCAATTGACAGCATGGTAATAGATTTCCGAGCGAACGCCAACCGAGCATGCATCTTTAACCTCTTGGAACAAAGCCGAGGCAGTGTGATTTGTAATTAGCTTTGCTTGTTAGTTAGATTAATTTGGTAATTTAATTAATTAGTTTGTTAATTAATTAAGTGTTGTAATAATTAGTAAGTAGTTTACTAGTTATTCGTTTTGTTATGTAATAATTAATTTAATTAGCTTAATTAGATTGGTTAGTTAGCTTAGTTAATTTATTCAGACCCTCTGTCGAGAAGGCAAATGTTGTAATAAGGGTGCGTGCGTGTGTGCATGTCTTTCAATCTCCACTTCTTTCTCCCTTTTACTTATCAGCTTTTGATGGTTAGTTTAGGGCACGTTTAATTAGCATCCTTATGCTTCGCATGTTTGCATCATTCATTTGTATTGCATGCACCGAGCTCGGCGCATCATTCAAACTGCATAGTATTTCAATACCTACTTGAATACATGTTTCAAAGCATGTTATCAAGTGTTGTATTCATATGCCATCTTAGGTAGCCGAGCCTATTTCAGTCGCATTTTGCATGTGTTGCATTATGCATTTTGTATAACTAGGATCATGCATTGATTTCTAACTAGTTTTCTGTTTTGGCTCAGAGTACACTATAAGTGTTTATGCTTTAGCATCCTTGCACGAGTGTGAGTGTTGCCATGATAGCATGCTCGCCGTGAGGGTATTTGCTTAAGTGCTAAACTGCATGAATGCTTATGGATAAAGGCTTTATTACTTGAGTTGGAACAATTCATCAAGTGTGAGTTTTAAGCTCACTTGAAGGTGGCAAATCGATGCTTTAGCCTACTTGAGGGTAGCAATTTCAAACCATTTTCAAAAAACAAACATGAAATGTTTTGTTCCAACTCTTGCGATTGAGTCTATACTTGTATGTTGCGCACATCACATAGTAATGTTAGCTAATAATTAACAAGAACACATGAGGTTTATAAAACAACATATCATGCTTAATAGAGGCCGATCCTTTGATCGGGCAAGCGGGGGTGCTCATTTCAAGACCTTCCCCTCTTGTACCCAAGTTCTCGACCCGAGGTAACTTTGGTGATGACGGACACATGGCCTTTGGCACGAGTCAGGGTTTCCTAAATTTTCTCAAAATAAAATATTTAGGTGGCGACTCTGTAATCTGGCAAAGCAATCCATGTTTGGCGCTTTTTAATTAAAATCAGTTTTCCAAAACGATTTGCCAGATTTGGACTCTTTGGTAATTTATCAGTCTTACATTGCACTTTGTGAGATTAGATTCAGAACCATGACAAGAGTCCGAACTGTAGTAGCTAGAACCCAATTCGCGCCCTCTCCGAAATGGGGGCGCGCGAAAAAAGTTCAGGCGGTCTACAGCCCTCCTTGCGGTCGGTCCCTCCACTCGGCCACCCCGCACGGTCAGCCTATCTCCCAGTCGGTCTTCTCCCCATCAACCTCTCACAACCCCTATTCTCTTCCTTATTCCCTTCGTTGGACTAAAGCTACACTCGGGAATGGAGGACTACTGACATGGGTGGGCCCATAAAGGACATGGCCCACCACTCAAGGCCCAGTCCATGATTCAAATACTAAAACCCAACATTCTTGAAGCCCAACGTCATACCAAGCACCAAAGACATCTAAACACTTGGCAAGTGAAGAACCAGCCACATCAGCAAACAAAGATCCTACAGAGTTATTGCACCACACATCAGCCATTAATAAGTTTCCCTATAGCATTTATTACGATAACCCTTCACGTCGGAACAGAACAGCCTCACCATGAGCTAGGCAAGCCAGAACATAGTCTTTCGGCCAACATGATAACTCGGAGTGGACAAGGAAATGATGAGCAAAGGATATAAGCAAGCTTCGACGACAAGGAGAAGGTTAAGTTCTTTATCTCCATCCTCTCTCTACAGCTTCACTGCTCTCACCTCTCTAACTAGTTCGTCGAAGGATTCACTGGGGGACTCTCCATTCCCCGTTGGACTCTTTTGCAGGTTTCTCCGTGGGCACCACCAATCAGACGACAACTTGAAAAGCGTGGATCGACCCGACCTGTTCCCTCTGGAGCTCGCAGTAACATCAAAAATAAAAAAAACACTTTTCATCAATTATCGGCGTTCTATTTTGTTGGATTAGTGTGTCCACGTAAATAATGTGGGGCGATACCAAATCCTCAGGTCATGATGTTGTTTCTCGTTTTTCTTGGTGAAAGCCCAAAGTCATAATAAAAAATAAAATATTAATACCAAAAAATAATATTAATATTATAATTATTTTATTGTAAACTTTATAAAATGTTTATAATCTTATATGTTATTATTATTACTATTATTTTATTAATTAAAAAAATGTCATATCTCATATATGTTATTATTATAATAGTAATTTATGAGATGATAACTACGTTATTATGGAGACATATTTTTGTAAATGACAACACGTGGGCAGGGTGGCGCCGAAGTGCCAGTCAAGGTGCCACGTGTCCTGGTCATGGCGCCGAGGTAATCTCAGCTAGGCCGATGTTATCTGCGGAGATACCGGAATCTGAGATGAACAGATAAGGGATAAGAGTCCTAGAACGGGGGAAGACCTCAGTCTAGATAAAGATAAAGCTCTTAGAGAGTTTATCTCTATCTATTTGAGAGTCCAAGATAAGCATTAAGCCAGAGTCTATTGAAGCTAGGCTTCTACAGGAATCAGGTCAGTGTTGGCTATAAAAGTAAGGCACCTTCATGGGTCTAAGGTACGCTTTTTGTGTCTTGGCTAGTGAGTTAAGCACTGTTTGCTATCTTTGAGAGATAATTGAGTACTGATTTGATCGTCGGAGTGCTTCCGGGTAGATGAACCACCGCCGAAGTCTTATCTTTCTGTGACAGGTTGTTCAAGTGCAATCTATTCTGCCAGTGTTCTCCAGCTGAGTACCTATTTGGCAGTGTGGTCAGAAATTAACACACACAATTTGGTGCCGTCTGTGGGAAAAAAATGAGAATAGATGGCCAACAACGGACAAAAAAAAGAAGATTGTGGACGACATCCCTACTGGAAGTAGTAAACACATTGACCCTAATGTAGAGGAGGATAACTGCAACGAAAAACCTTGGGATAATAATCTCGAAGAGAAAGACGTCGGCCAGGAGGGAGACGTACCAAAGAAGGCAGATCGAAGCAAGTATTATAACAAGAACGACCTCCAAGTATAGAAAGATAGATGCTTGTGAAGGGATAGCGAGATGAAGGGAATGGCGAACAAATTGGCAGACATATAATCGGTCATCAGTTTCATGATGTAGAATAATGTCACGCGGCCACCGTTTCCGTTACAAGACACGCCGATTCCAACGGCCAAGAACGATGCCCAGAAAAGGGGGCAGAAAATAGTCTCTGCAGTCTCTCAGCATGACAGGACAAAGGAACATTCTCACCAGCCTTCACGGGAGGTCGGGCGAGGAGAGTCGATGAAATGAGAGTCTTGGAAGACACATCGTGCCAAAGAAGCCTACACCAAATAACATCGGCATGCTCAAGGGAATGAGCTTTGTTTTGACACGACTAATGGAGGGAGGTCCAAGAGGACTCATAACAACACCGGGAGTAGCGTATCGAAAAGGCTAAAATCCGTTGACAGCCGAGCTCCTAGTCAGACCAAGGAGGATTTTGGGGATTACCTCCAAAAGAAGATGCTGAGGTAACCTCTTCAGTTAAGCCAAGAACGCCGTTTTCGGTAGAATTAGACAAATTTGAGGCCCCGAAAAGGTTCCACATGCCGAGATTCCACATGCCGAGATTCCAGATATACGACGGTAAGTCTGATCATAACTTTCACGTCGGCTTGTACCTGAACTCAATGGCACTGTACACCGGGAATGAGCTGCTGCTGTGTAAGGCGTTCCCCTCGTCCTTTGGGGAAATCGCATCAAACTGGTTTCATAAGTTGCCGAAAGGAACTGTGAAGAGTTGGGAAGGCCTGGCCGAGATGTTCGTGGCCAGGTTTGTGACAAACAAACTGCAGCCGTTAAGGGTGGACTTCCTGATGGCTCTAAGAATTGGCGAGGATGAAAACCTCAAGGCTTATGCCAAAAGGTACTATGAGATGTTTAAACGAATACCAGGGTGCAACCAAGAGGTGGCGATCATGTCTTTTAAGAACAGCCTGAGCGATGACTGTCTACTTCGAAAATCACTGGCAAAGACACTGCCAAAAAGTATGGAGGAACTCATGGCCAGGATCGAGAAGTATGCGAGAGCGGAGGAAGACACGCCGAAGACAAAGGCGTCAAAGCAAGAGAAGAGGAACGGCTCGCCAAAGCGAGGCTAAGGTAATACAAACTTTAACAGACAAGAAATGAGATTGAGGACTGCACAGGCAGTCACCACAGTGTTCCGAATCTCGGTTTACAAAGCCTTGGAAAGAATCAGGAATCAGCCTTATTATAGAGTACCAAAGAAGATTCCTGGCGAATTTATGGGAAGAAGTCTGGGGAAGCGCTGTGCCTACCACAATGAGGATGGGCATCTGACTCAGGGATGCAGAGCCCTAAAGGTACATCTGGAAAATCTGGTAAGACAAGTTCATTTAAGGGACCTAGTAGATGAGGCCAGGACAAGGGAAGAACAAGCAAGGCTGCCTCAGGCACCAGCAGCACCACCTCCACCAGCACCACAACCGCAAGCAAGCAGACCTCGAGTGATCAATGTGATTCACTCGAAGGTTAATGAGAATAAGATACGTGGGGAAACTCAGAAGGTGAAACACTTACAGCATGTATATCAGGTCCGGCAAAAAGACCTAGGGCAGACGAATGCCAGGGACCAATGGTGTCCTTTACTAAAGACCTAGACATAGTGCAGCATCCACACAACGATGCTTTGGTAATATCCCTCAAGATTGGAGAATGCCAGGTAAAGTGCATTCCAATTGACCAAGGCAGCTCTTGTGACATCATGTATGTCAGATGTTACAAGGAGCTTGGCCTTCACCAAGATGATCTAGAGCAGTCAAATGGTCGAGTTCAACGGAACGCCAACGTGGCCCCTAAGAGCAATAAGTTTGGAGGTACAAGCAGGTACCAAGAAGACAAACACAGAGTTCACAATAATTGACACCCCCTTCCCTTGCAATGCTAGCCTGGGAAGGCCATGGCTGCATACAGTGAGGGCTATTCCCTCAACACTGCACCAGCTGTTGCGGTTTCCAAAAGAGCATGGAATTGAGGAGGTCAGAGGGGATCAAGTGCAGGCAAAGAATTGCTCCATGACAGCAATGAAATCCACCTACAACATATGAGAAGCAAAAACAGTAGAGATTGAGGATGAGGACATGGAGGTCCTGGAAGACGTCAGTAAAGAACCAGCCAAGAAAAGTGAGGAAGCCCTGAAGAAGATCCTAGTCCAGCAAGGGGACAAAGAGCTTTTCTTCTTACTCAGCTCAGGATTGGCCGAGGAGGAGGAAAGGGAGTTAGAAGCCTTCTTACGAGCAAACATTAAGATGTTTGCCTGGACGCCATACAAGATGCCTGGCATTGACCCCGAGGTCACTTGCCATAGACTGAATGTAGACAAGTTGGCTAAACTTGTCATCCAACGAGCTAGAAGGATGACCTTAATGCATGTTAAGGCAGTAGAAGAAAAGGTGGATAAATTGTTGGGAGCCAGAGCCATTCGAGAAGGAAACTATCCAACTTGGTTGTCAAACACAGTTGTTGTGAAGAAAAAAAATGGGAAGTGAAGAGTCTGTGTGAACTTCACTAGCCTGAATAAGGCTTGTCCCAAAGACAGTTTCCCATTCCCCAAAATCGATCAATTGGTAGATGTCACTTCAGGGCATGGAAGGATGAGCTTCCTGGATGCATACAGGAGGTACCATCAGATAGCAATGTACCCCCCTGGTGAGGAAAAGACTGCATTTATCACCCCAAAATGGCTGTATTGCTACAAAGTGATGCCCTTCAAGTTGAAAAATGCAGGAGTAACCTACCAGAGGTTGGTAACCAAGATGTTCAGACATCTAATTAGAGAAACAGTCGAAATATACATTGATGACATGGTCGTGAAATCCAAAGAACCTGAGGATCATCTGGTTGACTTGAAGGCAGTTTCCGACATCCTTAGAACGTATTGGCTCCGACTCAATGTTTCGAAATGCACGTTTGGAGTTGGGTCTGCTAAGTTCTTAGGATACTTGGTTACCAGAAGGGGCATTGAGGCAAGCCCAGATCAAATCAAGGCCATCCTGGACTTAAAAAGCCCACCATCGGCAAAACAAGTGCAGATGTTGACTGGAAAGGCCGAAGCCCTGAATAGTTTCATAAGCAGAAATTCTGACAAATGCAAACCTTTTTTTAGTTTAGTAAAGAAGGCCACAGATTTCTTGTGGATAGAAGAGTGCGAAGTTGCCTTGGCCGACTTGAAGAAATACCTAACCACAGCTCTAGTTCTCTCAAATCTAGTACCTGGATAGGAGCTGTTCTTATACTTGGCAGTTTCAAAGCATGCAGTGAGTGCAATGGTAATTAGAGAAGAGAAATGAGAACAGAGGACAGTTTACTATGTGAGTAAAACCCTAGCAAGCACAAAGACCAGGTATTTATCCTTGGAGAAATTGACACTGGCCTTGTTAATGGCCACCAAGAAGTTGAACCACTATTTCCAAACCCACAAGATTATGGTATTAATTGAACACCCCTTGAAGTCCCTACTACAGCAAAGAGATCTGACAGGCAAGGTGGCCAGGTGGGCAGTGGTATTAGGCCAATACGATTTAGAGTTCAGACCTAGAACAGCAATCAAAGGCCAGGTTCTGGCCAAGTTCGTGGCCGAGTTCACACCTGGCACCATAAGACATCGGGCTCCGGAGAACCGAGGTTTAGGGTGTCCAGGTGAACAAGAAGGAACCCAGCTGGGGATAAAAACCCTACAGCAGAGCAAAAGAAAGAAGAAAAACCCAAACCCTGCTACATTTACATCGGCGACTCTTTCCGCCTGTTTGTTGACGGGAGTTCAAACTGTCAAAGAGCAGGGGCAGGAGTAGTGCTAGTATCGCCAGATGGGCGGATGCTGGAACAATCGCAAGATTGAAGCTGGCAGCAGCAATGGAAGCCGATGAAGTGGTGGTCTTCTGTAACTCCCAACTTATTGTCAACCAGGCAACAGGCGAATACGCAGCCCGAGATGAAAGAATGATGGCCTATGTAAAGGAGGTTGTCAGACTGGTAACCTGATTTCGAGATTGCCGACTACAACAAGTTAGCCGAGATGACAACAGTCATGCCGATGCCTTGGCTAACCTGGCCAGTGCAATGAAATCAGGGGAGGCAAGGACAATAATGGTTGACTATTTGTCAAGCCCAAGTATAGAACCACTGAACACAGAGTATGAAGCAATGTGTGTGGAGATGGGACCAAGTTGGATGGACGCAATAGTAGTGTTCCTTAGAGATGGGAAATTGTCAGAGGATTACAAAGAAGCACACAAATCTAGACTGAAGTCGGTGAGGTTCAGTCTGACAGCAGAAGGGCATCTCTACAGAAGGTCTTTTACTGGTCTCCTTTTGAGATGTGTGTATCTTTCACAAGTTGAAGACTTCTTATATGAAATACACGAAGGAGTATGAGGAAGCCACATAGGGGGCAGGTCACTTGCTCATAAGGCCATTACTCAGGGGTACTGGTGGCCCTATATGCAAAAAGATGCTGAAGCTTATGTCAGAAAGTGTGAGAAGTGTCAGAGGTTTACGCCTTTGATACATCAACTAGCAGCAGATTTAAACCCGGTATCCAGCCCTTGGCCAGTTGCCCAGTGGGGCATGGATCTTGTTGGACAACTGCCTCAAGCAACTGGACAAAGGAAGTTCCTACTGGTAACAACAGATTACTTCACCAAATGGGTAGAAATTGAACCCCTTGCAAAGATTCGAGATATTGATGTAAAGAACTTCATATGGAAGAACATCATCACCAGGTTCGGGATTCCAAGGGCAATAATAACAGATAATGGCACACAGTTTGACTGTAAGTTAATTAAGAGCTTCTGTGCAAAGTACAAAATTAAGAACTACTATTCCACTCCAAGCTTCCCCCAGAGCAATGGTCAGGCAGAAGCGTCTAACAAAACTATCTTAGATGGGATCAAGAAAAGGCTGGAAGCAGCCAAGGGAAAATGGGTAGATAAGTTACCCAATGTACTCTGGGTATATCGGACTACGCCGATAAAATCAACTGGGGAATCTCCATTTGCCATGGCCTATGACACTGAAGCAGTTATCCCACTGGAAGTCGGCATCCCAGGGATTAGAACCTAAGGAGTAGAGAATGGGACCAATGAAGCATTCCTGGACTGAGATCTGAACCTGCTAGAAGAAAGAAGGGAGAAAGCAGCAATTTGGCTGGGGGTATACCAGCAACAACTTGCTAAGGCTTATAACAAGAAGGTTAACCCAAGAGAATTCAAAGTTGGGGACCTCGTTCTGAGGAAAGTGGTCGGCAACAAGAAGGATCCCAAAGAGGGCAAGCTTAGCCCAAATTAGGAGGGACCTTATAGAATTATCTCGGTTGCCAGTAATGGTGCATATCGGCTTGAGGACTGTAATGGCAAAGAGTTGCCAGGACCTTGGAAATACTTGCAACTTGAAGTTTTTCTATCATTAGATTTCTATTTTTTAAAGTTTATGTCATTAGCCGAAGTAATAATAAAATTTTAGCTTGATTTTTTATTTCAAACTTATGTAATATGACTGACTAGTCCTTTAGCGATGTTTCTAAGTGAAACATGATGAATAACTTAGACTTATTATATGACAGAGTTGATTTATACTTGCATATAATAGAGTTGAACTAAGTTAGCGATGTTTCTAAGTGAAACATAACGAATAACTTAGACTTATTATATGACAGAGTTGAATTATACTTGCATATAATAGATTTGAACTAAGTTGGCGATATTTCTAAGTGAAACATGACGAATAACTTAGACTTATTATATGGCAGAGTTGAATTATACTTGCATATAATAGAGTTGAACTAAGTTGGCAATGTTCCTAAGTGAAACATGACTAATAACTTAGACTTATCATATGACAGAGTTGAAACCATACTTGCATATTATGGAGTTGAACTAAGTTGAATTAACCTAGACTTGCCATATCGGCAGAATCAAACTCAGATTGAAACTAAGTGCATGTCAGTACGATTAACAGAGAAACCAAGGTTGAGAATCTCGGCTAGTCTCTGTTTAAATCTAACTTCGGCAACAAGATCGTAGCCACATGTTTAATGAGAACCTAAGTGAAACTTAAGTTCACATTAAGGAACAGAGAGCTGGAGAATGATGAATAAAGTTTAAAGTGCTTGGGACTTGTTGAAATTTTATAGAAAAATTTACAAGTTAAAGTTATTCCGAGGTAAATTTGAAAGAAGTACATATGTACTCGCCGAGATTACCAGGTTGCCAAACTTGGGAAGTATGAAAGACTGAAGTCTTGATAGAAGACAATAAGTAAGAGTGAAGTGGCAAGTTTAAAACAACACTTGTGAAAATATTTTTACAAAGTTCTCAAGTGTTAAGCCAAGGCCGAGATGAACAAATTGGAAGTTATATCCGAGGTATTTTACTCCGCGGAGACTATATAGCTAAAAGAATAAATTGAAGGCACGCCAAATTATTCTAAGTATGAAAGTTATAGAACACACATAAAGGAAAAGAAGACATTTAAACACTTAAAAGAAAGGAGACAACTTGCATTCACAGAAGGTTACTTGTTCAGATTACAAAAGCGGCACGTCGGCCAAATATGAAAACTAAAGCATTGTTCAGACAAAACAAAGTACAAACAAAGGAAAGGAAAAAATGAAATATCCTAAGTGCTAGGATTGGCTTGATCGGATGGTAGTGTTGTAGTCTTGTCGGCTTCTATTTCAACATCTATTTTTTGTAAAAGTCTTATCCAGACTCTTTTCAGTGCACTGGACCTCGGCTTCAAATATGGTTTGTTTGGGGGAGATGCCCTTGGAAGCCAAGTCATCCTCCTCATCCTGAGTTAGATCAATTTGCTCATTGAAGATGGAAGACTTGGCATCAGTGGCAGCCTCCTCCTCTACTTCGTCGGCTTCATCGTCCTCAGCGTCGTCCTTGGGCTCTGGTGGGAAGGGCATCTCGAGCTGGTTGATGTCTCGAAGGCCGAAGTCCATAGGAACAGCCAATTTGTTGAGGGTCGCCGTCTAACCGAGGTAGTAACCTCAGTTACAAGCCAAGTTGACTTGTTGCTTGTATTGGTCACGAACGGTAGCCTGTCCCTCTTCAAAGGCTTTTTTGTCGGCTGCCTTTATCTCAGCCTCTTTATTGGCAAGAGCCTCCTAAAGCTTGGCCTCCATATCAGCCACTTTAGCATTGGCAGCTTCGAGGTCGACTCTTGCCGTTTCGGCTTCATCTTTTACTGCCTTGGCCTTTTCCTCGGCCAGACTTTGAGCAGTTTTGGCGTCCTTGGCCTGGTCCATGAGAGTGCAATTGCTGGCCTCGGCTTTGTTAAGGGACAATAGGAGTTTGGCTGCTTCTTTTGTCTTCTTCACCAATTCCTTTCTCATCATGTTGGTTTTCATGGCATAGGAGTGAGCTTGCTGGATGGCCTGCAAAAAGTAACACAGATTAGTGAAATCTTACTAAGTATAGAAAGATTACCAAAAGAGTAGGAAAAAGGTTTACCAAGACCGAATGCTGCATCATAAAAGCAAAATCTTCGTGCAACTCGGCCATACGATTCATATCTTCGGGCAGAAGAACTGCTGAGGACAGGGCCGCACCAACCTCAAGGTTCGCAACACTGTCACTGGCGGTAAGAGGTCTATCGTCAAGCATGATCTCAGGCACCCAGACCATGCCTCGGGAGTAACTACTGCCCTCTTGGTGGTCGGACCTCGGCTTTTTGGCCAGTGGGACCTCGAATGCTAGGTCCTCGACGGGACGCTTTTCGGCGGAAGGGGCACTCTTCTCGGTCTCGACTAGCTTTGAGATGGGCACAGTGTCCTCAGAATCGATCTGAGTCACTGTGGCCTTTGTCTTGGCCTTCTTCATTCATTTTGGCTTTGGGGTTGGTTGAGAAGGGGAAGATGAGGATTGGACTGTGAGACACTAGGGATGTTAGCAAGCAGTTCTTCAACAACTGCAAGTTTGCGCCCCATCTCGTCAACGATGGTGGCGACTGTGACTTTGGTGCCGAAATGAATTTCCAGAAGTGCAGTGGGTGGGTTGGCTGGATCGGAAGCCGACGTCTCATCACTTTGGCATTTTCGACTACAAGTTCTACCAATAAGAATGTTGGCGGGAACTCGACGACGGCGTCAACGCTGCGCTGGAGGAATCAGTTGGGGAGCAGATGTTGATGGCTGCTCTGTTGAGTCAGAGGTTGAAGCTTAGTCAAGTCGTGGTGATGAAATGGTACGAGGAGTTATTGCTGAGGGTGGAGACTTGTTCTTCTTAGGAACGTCGGACAAGGTGGATTTGTAGGTCGGGATGTAGTTAAGTAGCAGAGAGGCCTTGCACTGATTAATAGGCAAGCCCAGCAACCTCTTGAAATCTTTGCTAGGGTAGAAGGTTTTGTGAAAGTCTTTTGGTGGTTGAGAAAGAGCTACAAGTAAAAAACAGACATTAGAACACATAAAAGGAACAAAGTAATAAAGACTTGAAAACAGGTAAAGTGACACTTGGTTCTTATCATTACCCTCTTTAAAGACTGATCGGCTCAAGAGGTAGAGGTGGAGATCATCATCTGGTAGGAACTCCTAGTTGCCCAAGACGATGAAATAATCATCTCCAGCACCTTTGTTGGAGTCTGGAAGGTCGGTAATGAGTTTGTACTCAGTGGATCTCGGCTTAAGGTAATAGATGTAGCCTTTTTCTGACTTTAAGCCACACATGGTATAACAGTATTGGATGTCAGCTAATGTTATCCTAACTTTTTCTCGGCTAGCTAGGGCAATTATGCCATTGATGACTCTATAAGAGTTAATGGCAAGCTGCATTGGGTTAAGTTTGTAATAGTGAAGGATTTGGCGAAAAAGGATGTCGAGAGGGAACCGAAGTCCGCACTCTATAAAAGCGACTATTGGGAAAGGCATGGAGTTGTCATTGGGCATAATAGAGTCCTCCTCCCCTGCCAACCTAAGATTCACATTGGCAGGGATGAAGAACTCTCTCCTAAAGTGCTCAAGCTTTTCTGGGGTGTCCACCCTCCACCTAAACATACCCATGACGTCGGCTAAAGTGGGAAGGTACAAGATTTCAAAAAAGAATGGTTTGTATGGGTTTAAAGACCTCCGCCAAACCCTAAATAGGTACTGGGGCAAGGGTTTTTGAAGATCTGAAGGGAATTTGTTTCAATTTTTCCTAAGAATAGGAGTTCTAGGGCAAATCCTAAACCTAGAGCTACTAAAATAGAAATTAGGAGCAATAATCTGGAGGAAAAAAAAAAAAAAAGACAAAGAGAACAGAAAAGGAATTTGATTCAAAACCCAGAAAGCAAAATCAAGAACATTGAACAAAGTGTGTACAGATGTGCAAAACCAAGAACAGTGGCAAGATAGCAAGTGTGTGAGCAAAATGTGTATAAATATACCCAGAAACAGATTGGACAGAGACAAAATCACAAGCAAAATGAAATTTAAAACACATATGAAGATCTAAGAACATGAGTAGATTCACGATGGCAGCATATAAGCGTAAACAAAGTTTGAAGTAAGTCGAAAACTGAAATGAGAGGAAACAATGACTTACCAAAGAGAATAACGCCGGTGTGAGGTAGGCCGAAGTTAGACGATGGTGGTGCGTGGAGCAGAACGGTGAATGTCTTGCCAACGGGGAAGAACAGAAGCTGTTGCAGAAGGCTTTGAGAAAGCAACAATGGAGGTTTCTTGTTTAGAGAGAGAGAAAGCTTGAACTCAGAGAAAAAACGAGGCTGCAAAAGTGAAGAGACGGAAAGAGAGAATGTTTTTGTTTAAACATGAAAAGGCAGCAAAATTATAATGAATGTGCCTTGGACGACATGTCTGTCAGGCGGCACGCGCAGAAACGACAGGACCTGATGGCGCGTGTCAAGTATAGATCAATGAGGAAAAGACACGTGGTGAAAACGGTTGAGAAACCGTGCGTGACAGCTCATGCGCAGATAGAACTCTTGGAGTTGTTGATTTAATAAGGCAAGAACCTCAGCTAGAGGGATGATCTCGGTTAAAGAACTTGAAAAAACTTGGTTCTTGGTTCTTAGGCATTGATAAAGTAGAACTGCAGAGTCATGGGCATGAGAGCCAACGTATGATGATTTCGGTCATGAAGGATGGAGTACGTCCTAGCCGAAGTGCTATATGGACAAACGACTTAGGTTCCATCACTTCATGATGCCGTGGTAATAGAACCTAGGGAGCAGTTGTGGGGGTATATTTTTGTAAATGACAACACGTAGCCAGGGTGGCACCGAAGTGCCAGCTAAAGTGCCATGTGTCCTGGTCATGGCGCCGAGGTAATCTCGGCTAAACTGAGGTTATCTGTGGAGATACCGAAATCCGAGATGAATGGATAAGGGATAAGAGTCCTAAAATTGGGGAGGACCTCAGTCTGGATAAAGCTCTTAGGGAGTTTATCTCTATTTATTTGAGAGTCCATAATAAGTATTAAGCTAGAATCCATTGAAGCTAGGTTTCTATAGGAATCAGGTCAGTGTTGGCTATAAAAGTAAGGCACCCTCGTGGGTCTAAGGTACGCTTTTTGTATCTTGGCTAGTGAGTTAAGCACTGTTTGCTATCTTTGAGAGATAATTGAGTACTGACTTGATTGTTGGAGTGCCCCTGGGTGAATAAACCACCGCCAGAGTCTTATCTTTCTGTGACAGGTTGTTCGGGCGCAATCTATTCTGCCGGTGTTCTCCAGCTAAGTACATGTTTGGTAGTGTGGTCAGAAATCAACACACACAGTTATGATACTCAAATTAGAAGTGTTAAAAATAGAAATTTTTTCCAATAAATAAGACAATGAAGAAATATTTTCATTTTCTTGAGGAGCAAGCGTTTTCTGTGTGTAGTGTGAGTCTTTTTCTGTACATGTTGCAAGTCTTTTTTCATATATCATACTTGCATCAAGAAAGATTTCATTTATAATGCAATTATTTTTTTATTATTCCTCTGAAAATGCTATTACCCCTCAAAAAAATAAAATTAATTTTCAACTTGTCCAAGTTCTATTTTGAATGACCAATTTGTTTTCAATTTCAAAAGAAATTAGAAATTGTTGATTAAATTTTGGGGCAACTACGCAACAATGGAGATTAGAAAAATTATTTACCAAAAAAAAAAAAAAAAAGTGATAAATATTATAAATATTAATAATTAAAATCATAATTTTTTTTTAATTTTTTTATAAATAATTTTCTAGATCCCACTAATGTGTAATTCTCCCTTAAATTTTTCATTTTAAGGGCTTACTTGTTTAGAAAAGCAAGAAAATATATTTTTTGAAAAATCCAAAAAAAAAAAAAAAATTGATTAGACACCAAAAAAAAAAAGTTAATGTAGCATTTTTTGGATTGTTTTTCAATTTATTATTATTTTTATATTTTGAGATTTTTCTAATCTAGAAAAACTTTAAAAGAAAATATTGTTGACACAAATTTATTTAAATTTTTTTAAAAAATAATTACGATTTTTTTAGTCTTTGCCAAACAAAACCATAATATGAAGAAATTATTTTATTTTATATATTTTAAAATTTTAAAGCATATTTATAAAAATTTCAGAATATTTGTGTATGTAAAATTAATTTTTATTAAACTAAATAATTTAGATATAGTGATGAATATTTTTACTTATAACCATTGAACTGAACCTAGGGTGCACCTGGGTGAACTCAACCTAAGTAATCCTAACCCAGCTCGAAATTTTTTAACGCTTGGAAAAAATATTTTTAAATTCGGTACCAACAAAAATTTAGAAGTTCAAATTAATTTAAACGGGTTTGGATAAAGATATCAAACAATCTAAGCAATCCAAAATCCGAATTATATATATAATTGTATTAAAATATTGATTATACATATAAATTATTGTAGGCATTAGATGATATTTAGATCGTTAAATCATATTAAATATATTATATACAGAAGGAACACAATACAAAATTTTACTCTCTTTTTTTTTCACTCATAAATTGTAAATACCATTATAACGGTATCTCTCTTACATTATATAAATTATTTATTTTGATATTATTAATGATTTTATAAATATATATATATATATAGTCTAATTTTAACAAATTAATTAACTTGGCTACACTAAAAAACATTGAAATTTATGTGCAATTCGGACAACTCAGATTTAACTCGGATCGAACTTGAACAGACAAGCTCAAATTACAATTCAGGCTTGGGCAGGTCACGGTAACTAAGAAGACCATATTATTTTGTAAAAACACAAAGGACAATCATAATTGTAATAATGTTTTTAAAAATAATTCAGTGTGTTTGGTTTCAGTTTTCTAGAAATTGAATTTTTTGAAGATTTTTTTCACAAATATTATATTTTTTAAGTGTATTTATGTTTGATGTGTCTAAAAATTTTAAAAATTGCTTAAAATATTAAAAAAATTCATTGAAAACAAAAAAATACGAAAAATAAAGAAGTAAAATTTTTTGAAAAGTATTTTCTGGAAATCAAAACCAAACAAGCTTATTCGAATTCAACCATGAGACTATGCATATTTGATTAATCTAATTTTTTTTAGGTAAATGATATGTTCGACAAATTCTATAATATCAACGGTTTGAATTATCGAAATAAGGTCAAAACAAATCTCCAAGGACAATGTGAATGTTTCATTATGTAAATATTCACACTGTAAAATATGAATATTCACATCATCAAATTACTAAGTATTTAAAAAATATTTGTAAGGATAAAATTATCTATAAAATACCTTACATTGGAGAATTGAGATTTGGTGAATTAAGGCTTCGTTTGGCATCATAGGTTAGGGCTAATTTAGTCACAAAAAAATAAAATATATTAAAAATTTAATAAGATAAAATGTTACATCCAAATCATAATCATTTTTTTTTTCTCATAAAAGTCAAAAAAATCAAAAAAAATCAACCTAAACGAATTTTTTAGCCGGAACTAAAATAATTAAAATGTCAAAAACTAAAAAAAGTCAATCCACATACCAAACGACAGCTAAATATCTAAATAATTAGACTTATTGTAATATAAGTATATATTATAAACTAATTAAAATATAAGCATTTGAAAAAAAGTACTTAAAAAAATTTCTAATAAATTTCTCTCTATATAATAATTATAATGTTAATATTATTGTTTGATACTATGAATTTTTTTTATTTTAGTTTAAACTTTCGCCAAAAATCGCATCAGCATCGACTCACATCATGTGAGGATTTTGGCATTTATGAGTGATAAGCCCCCACATAATTTGGGCGGACATGTCAAGTAGGCATTCGGTCATCTCCTTATCCAGGGCCTGTAGCATTATTGAATTTCTAAACGATCCAAACATTCAAATCCTTTTTCACGTTTCAGAGGGAGAGAGAAAAGTCAGATAGAGAGAGAGAGTGTCTGTGTCATCTCTTCCTTATCTTTCTTACTCTATCCATAATCAATATATATAATAGCTTCGTATGTATAATTCTGAGATATACATAAGACGTCACCGTAACGATATCGTTATCTCATTCCGTCCCTTTCACACTTCTCTTGATTCACCTATTGCGTTAACGCGTCTCACTTCTCTCTCACCCCCTCTTTTTTATTTTCCGGGAAAATTTTCTGCGAAAACCCTCTTGGATTTGACTCATAATTTTACAATTTTGGGGTTTGTTTTGAGAACCCATTTGGCTCTTTAATTCATAGGAGGCAATAATTTGAAGAAACTTGGAGGTCAAACCTTTAACATCAAGAGGTTGGTTTCTGTTTCTTTGATTTTCTTTTTCTCATATGTAGGATCTTTGTATGTTTGATTTGTTGAGGGTCTGTTCTTGAGCCGAATGTAGTATCAACTTTGATGATTTTGAAGTGGGTAATTCTCATCCTTCTTTGATTTTCCTTGAAATTTGTTGACAACCCACTAATTTAGGGCAACAATCCTTTTGGAATTTGCTGATTTTGTAGTGGGAATTCTCATTCCTCCTTGATTTTCCTTGGTATTTGTTAACAACCCACTAATTTAGGTCAAAACCTCATTTGGGATATCGTTTATATCTATTGATTTGAGAGGGGGGGGAAAAAATTCTTGTATCAAATTCAGTTCTTTCTTCCACGGAATCCTTAATTTGATTTCTTTATTGCAAACCCATAATATCAATTTTGAGAATTGTTGCAATCGTTCACTCCAGTTGTAGAGTTAGCCATTTAAGTACCAATCCTATTTCTCTCTCTTGAAATATGGATATCAGTAATGAGGTCAGTGTTGATCCATTCTCAATTGGACCTTCAACCATTGTGGGTAGGGCAATTGCTTTCAGAATCTTATTCTGCAAGTCAATTTCACACTTGAAGCATGAAATCTTTCATCTCCTGTTACATTACTTCACTAGAGTTAAGAATTATTTGAAGAACTCATTGATTCCGGTGATATCATGGCTTCATCCCCGAAACCCGCAAGGGATCTTAGTAATGGTGACAGTTTGTGCTTTTTTGTTGAAACGATACACAAATGTAAAATCGAGGGCTGACATGGCTTATCGGAGGAAATTTTGGAGGAATATGATGAGAGCTGCGTTGAGCTATGAGGAATGGGCTCATGCTGCTAAGATGTTGGAAAAAGAGAGCCCAAAATTGAATGAATCCGACCTTTATGATGAGGAATTGGTGCGGAATAAGCTCCAAGAGCTCCGGCACCGTAGAGAAAACTGTTCTCTGAGAGATATTATATTTTGTATGCGAGCTGACCTTGTCAGAAATCTTGGTAATATGTGCAACCCTGACTTACACAAGGGTAGGCTTCAAGTGCCCAAACTCATAAAGGAGTATATTGATGAGGTTTCAACTCAGATGAGAATGGTTTGTGACTCTGATTCAGAGGAGCTTCTCTTGGAGGAGAAGCTTGCTTTTATGCATGAAACAAGACATGCCTTTGGGAGAACAGCTTTGCTTTTAAGTGGGGGTGCTTCTCTTGGATCTTTCCACGTGGGTGTGGTGAAAACCTTGGTTGAGCATAGGCTTTTGCCTCGGATTATTGCAGGGTCAAGTGTTGGATCAATTATGTGTTCTGTCGTAGCCACTAGGTCTTGGCCTGAGCTTCAAAGTTTCTTTGAGGATTCTTGGCACTCTTTGCGGTTTTTTGATCAAATGGGTGGGATTTTTGCAGTTTGCCGGAGGATTATGACCCGAGGAGCAGTTCATGAGATCAGACAGTTACAGATGATGTTAAGGCATCTTACCAATAATCTTACATTCCAAGAAGCTTATGACATGACTGGTCGAATTCTAGGGATTACAGTTTGCTCCCTAAGGAAGCATGAACCTCCGAGATGCCTTAATTACCTAACTTCACCTCATGTTGTCATATGGAGTGCAGTGACTGCTTCTTGTGCCTTTCCTGGCCTTTTTGAAGCTCAGGAACTAATGGCAAAGGATAGGAGTGGAGAAATTGTTCCATATCACCCACCATTTCATTTTGTTCCTGGTGAGGGTTCAGGTGCGTCTGCCCGCCAGTGGAGGGATGGTAGCTTGGAGATTGATCTACCCATGATGCAGTTGAAGGAGCTGTTCAATGTCAATCATTTTATTGTGAGTCAAGCAAATCCTCATATTGCACCGTTACTGAGGCTGAAGGAGGTTGTGAGAGCTTATGGGGGCAACTTTGCTGCCAAGGTGTGTGCTAATGGACTTGAGTTGTTGCCTTTTTGATCTTTAATTCATATTGCTTAACATTTCTGTGTTGCATTGATGGTTGCTGTATCTAAACACTCTTGAAGATGCCCCTGCATTTTTCCCCCTTTTTTTGTTATATTTCTCTACTCTATTCTTTGTTTCTTACGTATAGAGAATTAATAGAATAGAAAAGGTGAGTGCGGAGGATAGCGGAGTTTATGCTTGTTAACCTGTTGCTAGAGAGTGCATAACTTTGAATCTCGCTAAAATGGGTAGCAATGCAGCTCAAAAGGGTTTCTAGCAAATCTTACCCGATATGGTAATTTGTTTATTGTGATTTGTACTCTTATTCTGCATGCTTTGAACTTCCAGCTGCTGATTTTAGGTCTACAAACTGGAGAATGATTACATTAGCCAATCAATTGCACATTTAGGCTACAAACTGAAGAATGATTAATAAAATTTAAAAGGCGATTGTTGATTTTTTTTTTTTTTTTTTGCTTGGAAGACCATATGTGCACCTTTTCCATTTTCTTTTCGGTGAAGTATACTTTTAATGATTCTTGCTCTTTAACAATGCAGCTAGCTCATCTAGTTGAGATGGAGGTGAAACACAGATGCAACCAGATATTGGAACTTGGTTTTCCACTAGGAGGCATTGCCAAGCTGTTTGCTCAAGATTGGGAGGGTGATGTCACTGTTGTAATGCCTGCTACCCTAGCTCAAGTACGGACAAAGTGATATCTTGATTTTATTTGAATTTGAGAAGACGAACTATTAATTACAAGAAAGGAGAAAACAAGAGTAGAATGACTTCTCCTCAAATAGTGATACAACTGCAGTGGATGATCTTGTCAGATGAATAGACATAGTAGAGCCGTCTAGATATCCTTCATAAAAAAATATAATTTTAATTTGAGTCCAATGGTGTCCTTGAGCACATGGGGAGTAGGCCTCTGCCACCACCCCTTGTTCCCTCTACCGAGTTTGAATCCACTGTGGACTAAACTGGGTGGGCCGTTTTTTTTAATTTTATAATACAGACTTGACATAGTAAATGTTTATTTTCTTAAATGTCATTTTTGATCCAGGCCTAAGGTTCCCCCAACAAAAAAATAAAATAAAATCTTTGATACATTAAACTGTCTAGAAACGCACATGATCAAACAACAAACTATTGTTTTCTAAATAATTTCTAGTGTCTTCACCTAATTGGCCTTAGTTTACTTCCTCTGAAATTTTCTCTCAACTGCATTTTCTATTTCTAAATCTCGCGTTCAACTTTTTTTGAAGCTTAATTAAAATCAGGTTTCTGTCCAAAATTGCGTTTGTTTTTTAAACTTCTCATATTGCTCTGTGTCCATTCTTGTGCATAAATTATTGTTGTATTCTGGCAAAATTAACTAGTTATTTGTTCTTCTGAATCTTCTTGTCAATTTCAGTACTCAAAAATCATACAGAATCCATCTCATTTGGAGCTTCAAAAGGCATCTAACCAAGGAAGGAGGTGCACTTGGGAGAAGCTCTCAGCCATAAAAGCCAATTGTGGGATTGAGCTTGCTCTTGACGAGTGCGTAGCAATTCTAAACCACATGCGTAGACTAAAACGAAGCGCTGAGCGAGCTGCTGCTTCATCTCACAACCTAGCAAGCACAGTCCGATTCAATGCTTCTAGTAGAATTCCTTCATGGAACCGTATCGCACGTGAGAACTCAGCCGGATCCCTCGAGGAAGAAGCCCTTGTAGACATTGCTTCCGCGGGAGGTCATACTCTCCGGAATTCGCGGACCCACCGGATCATACATGATGGAAGTGATAGTGAATCCGAGAGTGTTGATCACAATACTTGGACAAGATCTGGCGGTCCTTTGATGAGGACAACTTCAGCGGATCAGTTTGTTGACTTTGTCCAAAATTTGGACATCGATGGAAAATTGAGCAAAGAAATGATGGGTCATCCCAATAATTTCGTGATTCAGAGTTTAAGGGTTACAGCACCGGATAGAAGCTCAGACAGAGAGTTTGAACCAAGGGATTTTAGTAACAGAGTGCCGATGAACAATTCTAGCATTATGGTCAATGAAGGTGACTTGTTACAGCCCGAGAGGATCCATAACGGTATTGTTTTCAATGTTGTGAAGAAGGAAGACTTGACACCAACAAATAGGAGTCATGATTCGGAAAACAACAGCCCAAGGCAGATTTCAGTTGCTGAATATATGCAACTTGACCGTCCAGAAAAGGAAATTGATGCAAGCTCAGAATCTGAATGTGACAACAACGATGTTAGCACAGAAAATTGTTTTGATGAAGCAGATTCTGGTTCTCACCCCGAGGATCGTTCTGGTCTTGGTGATGATGTTAATGACAACAGTGTTGTGGATGGTTGAGATTTGAGCATGATTTCAGTTTGGTAATGTGAAATTTTACTGTGAGCAGAAGAGTAGGGAATTTCTCACTCACAACAGAAAAGAGAGAAGAAAGCGATTCATACAACGAAAGACATCACAGAAAAGCATTGACACGTGATTTGGGAGTGACACTTGTAAATAAGCAGTTGTGCAATGCCGCTAAACACTGGTTGTTTGCTGCAATGGAAGAAGTAGGGTGACTGTAAAATAACCGTGTTTGCGCTGATGGATGGTTGTTATTCTTAGTTCAGAATCAGATAATCGGTTGTTCGATAAGCTGTAAGTTTTAGCTAACCTTGGTTGGCATTATATTATGATTTAGCTTTGTACTGTTATCAAATTTCTGTAAATTTCTTCTTATTCAAATAATTAAAATCTTGTAAAACAGGCATGTATGATGATACTTTTTCCACACTATAGCATGAAGATTTTTTTTTTGGACCTTGCTACATCCCCCTAAAAACACCCCCCTAATCCCCCTAATTTCCATATCAAGTAAAAAAAAAAAAAAAAAAAGGAAACAGTTGCCCAAATTGGAAATTAGGGGGATTAGGGGGGTGTTTTTAGGGCTCCAAATCATTTTCCTTTTTTTTTTTGGTGCTAAAAGTATCACATAAAAATTACTTGCACAAATGCTCCAAGCACACACACTAGATTATAAGTATTTGTATTATTATATATATATATATAATCAAGCTGAGCTCAAATTATTTACAAATAAATCAGTTCAATCATATATGCAACTAGAATAATTTAAAGAAAGAACATGGTAGCAAGGAAAAAAATTGCAAGGCCCAAATTAATTCAAACTTGGATGAATCACGCTTAGATTCAGACATATCTTATATGCTTTAAATTGAATTAAAAAAATTATACGAGTGAATCACACTCCTCTAATAAAAAATTAAAAAAAAAACACTCAGACCTCCCAATGATGGAGTAACACTAGAATGATGAGGATTACCCTCTAATCCATAACCATACGACCTATTACATAATATCTAATGTGTCACATGTATATACGAGTAGCAACCTATATGATGATGGAATAATAGGTTATCCGTACTTATTCCTAACAAGATGATTTGAATTCAAACCAACGGAGTCATACCACCATAAATGTACAAATCCGTGTTTGAAACCCGACCTAATTTTCCCACAGAATCAAAACCATGCATGTATGTGTTGATGCAGGACCTTCCAAAATCACTTGGTTGGGAAGTAGGGTGTTTGCGGCTTAGTTGCAGTCGGAAAACTTTTAATTTGTTATTCGTCCGCTGGATCGATGGATTGAAAAAAATCAATCTACATCCTTTCGTCGGATCGATGGATTGAAAAAAATCAATCTACATCCTTGCGTCGGATTAAGCGTATTGACGGATAGATGCGAATCGGTTTGACGGTTTAAATTTTTACAAATTTTAAACATAATACAACAACTTGTCAATATTTTTTTTTGTATAACAATACAACTCAACATAACTAAAAGTTTATCAAGTAAATTGTCAAATACCAATAATAAATATATATAAGAAAATGATATATTATCAAAACTTTTTTATTACTTTTTTTATTCAAAAATTATTTAATTTGATTTTTTTTTAAAATGACAAAATTAAACCTTATATTTTTCACACAAAAATACCAAATATTAACACTTATCATTTGATAAAAGGATTTCCGAATTGAAAATATAACAAAATATCTAAATTCTTTTTTAATTGGAAACACAAACAAAATATGTAAACAAATTGAAAATACAAAGTCTTACAAATTACAAGGAGTGCTCGCGGTTTGGCGATTCGATTGCGGTCAAAAAAATTTCAAATCCGTCATCCGTCCAAAAGAATCTCAAATCCATCACCCGTCCAAAACTAAACGGATTGAAAAAGATCAATTCATAGCTGCCCACTCATCATCACGTATCTATCTAAAATACAGCAGATCAATTCGGTTCAATCAATTTAGAAGGATCAAAAAGAAATCTGCAGCTCACCTCTAGTTAGGAGGGCACACAAGAAGTTTGAAAGTTTAAAAGCACCAAATATGAAGAATAAAAAGCAGTGGATGCCAATGAGTCCAACATCATCATTTATTATTTTCTCTGTCAAGAGCATGAATGAATGTAGAAATATCACATTTTGGAGCAATTGGTGGTTCCAAACAAACCAGATGTCCAAACACTCCTCCCTATGTTAGGTGCGTGTGATGTTTGGCAATGAAGTTGACTGAAGTGAACACCCCACGTTTTGAGGTTTACAGTGTGCTCTCAAACCTTATCGTGTGATAGTATTATTTGTCGGCCAATCTCTATCCCAATAATGCCCATAAATCTCCCTCCACCAATGTTGTGGACTCACTTATTTATTAGAAGTTTTACTAATTACACATAATTGAATCACATAATAAATCATGTAATAGATATTAAAATAAGAATGCAAACGAGGCCGGTCGAGTTAAGTAGTAATTTTTTTAAGTTGACTTGCAAATTTAACACATTTAAAAATGTATTTAAGTTTGACTAGTAGTCAATAATATTAAACAAAATTTTAATATGTTAGCTCGAATAACTTAATTTTTATAATATATATATATATATGTATATATATTTTTGCCGAGTTAAGTAGTAGATGTTCAAGTTTAACAAATTTTGAACGAGTTAAAAATGAGTAGAGCTCTAGTAATTTAGTTCGTTTTTACAGCCTTAGATAAAAGGCGTAATAATTTTTTCACATAAAAAGTGGTGTCATTAATTAAAAATAAAAATTAAAAACATTATTCTCTAAGTTTCTCAGTAATAAATTTTTTTACTAGCTTATTTATTTATTTTTGCCTTGTAAAACCCTTTTTGATATAAATTCCCAAAATTATTATTATTATTATTATTATTATTATATTCAAAAATTGAATATTTAGATAGGCTACTCTAACATATCTGCCAAGAAGTATTGCTGCCTTAACACCTACAGCATATCTGTAGAAAATCCCATCACACCTATGTTGGGGCCGAAGCTTAGGCCTTCCACCCCATCACACCTACATCGGGACTGAAACTTGGACCCCTTGTCCCACCACACCTATGTCGAGACTGAAACTTAGGCATGCCGTATACTTCAGGTGTTAAAGAGTATGTTTAACTCCAATAAAAGGTTATGAAGATTCGAACCCAAGCCTTAAGTAAGAAATTTGAAAGTTTTATCTACTGAACGAACTCCTGTTGGTTAAAAAAATAAAAAATAAATAAAAAGAGTTATGAACAATTAAAATATAGAGGTGTCGTTTGATAACACTTACGTTTTCAGTTTTCTATTTATATTTACAAAAATTTAAAAAACTCAAATAAAGACTTGTTTGGTAAATTTTTTATTTATAAATCAGTGGTCTCAGCTTATAAATTTGGCCAAGAAATGTAAACTCAAAAAAAGTGTTTCCGTTTTGAGTTTTCAATTTTTTTTTTTTTTACCACCCAACACTAGCCACCACCGGCCACCATTTTCCACCACCGTCTTCTGCCACCACCACCCACCACTACCGTCCACCGCCCGCCGCCACTACCCGCCACCCACCTGCCACCACCCGCCAGCCACCCTCCACCACCAGCCACCCACCTGCCACCACCATCCGCCACCCACTACCACCATCACCCACCACCCACCTGCCACCACCACCCGCCACTATCACCCACCCACCCACCACCACCACCCGCCACCACCACCCACCCGCCATCACCCATCACCACTCTCCATCCGCCACCCACCCACCACTCGCCACCCGCCACCACCACCACCCACTCGCTACCACCCACCACCCATCACCGTTACCGTCACCGTCATTCACCCACCCACCACCACCACCCGCCACCACTACCCGCCACCCACCACCCGCCACCACCACCACCCACTCGCTACCACCTACCACCCGTCACCGTCACCGTTATTCACCCACCCACCACCACCATCCGCCGCCACCACCCACCCGCCACCACCCACCACCACCCGCCATCCGCCACCCACCTGCCACCACCACCCACCACCCGCCACCATCACCACCCACTCGCTACCACTCGCCACCGTCACCCACCCACCCACCCACCCAATACCTGCCACCACCCACCACCACCTGCCACCGCCACCCACCACCCGCGACCACCACCTACCTGTCATCCGCCACCCACCACCACCCGCCATCCGCCACCCACCTGCCACCACCACCCGCCACCATCACCCACCCGTCCACCACCACCACCCACCCGATACCACCCGCCACCACCCGCTACCCACCATCCACCGTCACCACTTTCCACCATCGTCTTCCGTCGCCACTTACCATTTCTCACTCTTTTTTATATTTTTAAATTTTGTTAAACATTTTATTAATTACCAAACGCGTTTGTAGTTTATATTTTTCTAAAAATAAACAAAAATCAGTTTATAAAATTTTTGTAAATATAAACTAAAAACGTAAATATTACCAGTAATTTTAAGAATTTAAAAAATATTATTAAAAATTGTACTAGCATTTATCTAAAAATTATGGGATAATTATTGTTAAGCTGTGGTTTAGTTTTATTCGTCATTCTTCAGTATGAGCTAATAATCAAGAATGGGCTTACCATGAGGAGTCACATCAAGAACTCTAGAACTTTCGATAGCTACAAACAAATAAACCAAACTGTTTTCGGTTAAAAAAAAAAAAAAAACCGTTTTCTACTTATGATTTCGTTTTCTCTCTCTGTGCTGTGTGTGTGTGATGAGTCAGAAAACTGCAATGCGTATACGTTTCAACATCTCAATAATTTCATACCACAACATCACATCACAAAATATCAAAGCAATGCAATCATCCTTCATATCTAGAACTTTCCATAGCTTCAAGGAACCAAACTATTTAGGAGTGTGACTTCTGTGTTCTTCTTTTTTGATTCAATTCGTCTGTGATCATGAGATGTTATTTGGTGATGCTAAGACATCGCCACGTAAGGTGCCTTAGGTGTGAAAAGATGTAAAATTAGGTGTGAAAAGATGTAAAATTTACGTTTTCATATAAGTTATGAAAAATAAAAAAAAAATAATAATTAATGATTGATGAGAAACATTAGCTTATTTTGGAAAGGTAGTAAAAAGTAGTTTTTTTACTTTTAACTAAGCTTTTGATTTTTTTAGACAAATGATTTGGAAAGTTGGTAAAGAGTTACTTTTGGCTTTTTTTATTAATATTTATTTATGATGTCAAATCACAATAAAATGACCAAACTATCCCCATTAATTTAAAATATTTACAACTTCAATTGTGTAGCACATTTTGACTCATGAGGGATAAAATTGTAATTTTACCAGTAACTAAAAACCAACTTTCCAAATGAAAAAAATGAGAAGTTGGTAAAGAGTTATTTTTGACTTTTTTTATTAATATTTGTTTATGATGTCAAATCACAATAAAATGACCAAACTATCCCCATTAATTTAAAATATTTACAACTTCAGTCATGTAATACATTTTGACTCATGAGAGATAGAATTGTAATTTTACCAGTAACTAAAAACCAACTTCCCAAATAAAAAAAATATAAAAAAACTAACTTTTAACTTTTACTACAAACCAAACAAAGTTACTAAAAGCGAACTTTCCAAACAACAATGCTAGAGAGCCACAATTTTTGTGGCTACAATGGCTCAAAACTGTCAAAACGACGTCGTTTTGGCATGTTTTGCACCCAAAACGACGTCCAAAACGGCGTCGTTTTGGCAATTTTGAGCCATTGTGGCCACAAAAATTGTGGCCTTCAAACATTTTCCCTTTCCAAAATAGCACATTATTAGATGAGGCTTCTAGATCACTAAATAAATATTTTTTTTTTTTATGACAATACTACAACAGTGCAATACTTGTGTGTCTGTATTATTGTCCATCTCCCTGCTAAATACGTCGAAAATCAAATCAACTTTCAAAACGGGGGAGCAAAAAAACTCTTAGGTAAATTATACGTTTAATCCTTGTAATTTGCTTAATTTAACATTATAATTGGGCTAAATTTAACTGAATTTTTTTTAAATTAAAAAAAATTAAGACTCATAATTTTAACATAATTATACTTACCTCCATTTCAATAAGACTAAAATTAAACTAAAATTAATGCATATGCTATTAAGACATAAAAATAAATAAAATAAAGTATATATTTTAGTATAAAAGATATGAAAATATTTTTTTTCCATCCACATGGCTAACAAATTTTTAATAGGTGTTATATAAATTAAAATCTTAAAAGGGCTCAATGTAATTATGTCAAACTCATAGACTTACTGTATTTTCTTCAAATCAAGATAGATCAATGTAATTTATGCTTATAATTTTAATTATATTAATTTTACTTTTATATTATGTCAATTTAGTTCAAATGATAACACAATCTAAAAAATTAGACTAACATCAAGAAATAAAATAGTTCAATTTGAAATGACCAAGTCTCATTTGAATAAACCAATTTATCTTTAGGCTTCATTTGGCATCATAGGTTGGGGCTAAAATAATTACAAAATGACAAAATAGATTAAAAAGTCAATAAGATAAAATGTCATATCTAAATCATATTCATTTCATTTTTTATCACAAAAATTAAAAAAATCAAAAAACTCAACTCAAATAAGATTTTTTAATTTCAGATTAAAAAAGTCAAAAAATTAATCTATTTTTCAAACGAAAACTTAATTACTATCAAGATTCTTAATATATTTGTATCCATTGAATTAAATGGACACATTATAAAAAAAAAATATTTAAGAATACATAAATTGAAATAAGAAATAAATTGCTTGAGTCGAGGGTATAAATTACTCAAAAATCATTTTATGTGGACTTCCGACAGCTACAAGCAGCCAACTCAGAGTAATTTGTACAAAAAAAAACTCAGAGTAATTTTTGACTTTGAAATGTGTGACTCAAAATTGCAACGAGGGACCCATGCATACGCTAGTTAAGTAGAGTAATTAGTTAGTTTGTATTTTTTTTTTTTTTTTTTTTTTTTTTTAGAGGTTTATAAATATTTTATGTAATTGATACATCAAGTGATAGAGATAATGTAGTATACGTTTTTACTCATTGATTAGCATATAATAAAAGTGGGTGGGATTCAAGGAGTCATTTTGTACTCAATCTAAGATGCTAAGTGTTTAATCACATCAAACTTTAACCTCATTGTTTATCATGCGTGAATTAATTAGTAAAAAGATACACTATGTCATCTCAGTCACAATATATATTCGTTACATAAAATATCTTATCGATTTATGATATATGTCTTTTTTACGAATCTATATTGTAAAATTTCTGTCACGTAAATTATTTAATTAAAATGTTTTAGACAGAAGTTCTCTAGAGAAGCTACAATGAAATTTCTTTATATAAACTTAAAACTAGAGTTGATAATAATAGAAAGTAAAAAGATATACTACGTCATCTCAATCACAAAATATATTCGTTACATAAAATATCTTCTCGATTTATGATATATGTCCTTTTTACGAATATACATTGTAAAATTTCTCACATAAATTATTTAATTTAAATGTTTTAGACAGGGGCTCTCCAGAGAAGCAACAATGAAATTTCTTTATATAAATTTGAAACTATAGTTTTTTTTTTCTTTTTTAAATAGGGAAATCCTCACATCCTTCTGCAGGTTCAAGGCAGCGCTCGTGTTAAGATCACTAAAATGCTTTGTTGTTCGTTCCAAATGAGAGGCTATAACCTGAAAATTTATACCGACCCCTCAATACAAACTCTAATTAAGTCAAGATTTGCGTGCGAAAGAAAGTCGAACCCACTCCAAATGCCAGTAGATTAGCAACTAGAGTTCATAATAATAGGAAATAAAGTAATGAAAATAAAATGAATTGCAATTTGGACAGATACAGATGAATAGTGAGCAGATCAAAGAATCACACACTACCCAATACGTGCAGATTTGGTGCAATGAATGTGAATCAATCAAAACAGGGGATGTGGGAAAGCCTTCTCTTCTTCCCCCCCTGTGTTTTCTTGCCAATATTCTACTCCTGTTTCTACCTATAACATCTTACAATGATTGCATGATCAAATCAACAAAGTCAGACCAAATCTTTTTGTTCCTCATCATTGATCTGTCATAGATCATATTCATGAAAGAACAATTAAGTGGAATCTAGGAATTTTCAATTCATGAACACATTAACTTCATCACCATCACTATCACCATGTTGGAAGTGAATTGAGTTGAATTAAATAATAAAATTTTTGCTGAACTAAAAAAATAATAATAAAATTTTTAAATTTTACTTGAAATTATATTTAAAATTAATTTGTTTAACATTGAAACATATCTCAAATGAGTTTTTTGATTTAAATTTGAGTAGTTTGATTTATTTTATTTTTTTGTAGTGTACATAATGGAATAGAGTTGAAAATTTGGTTTTTAAGCAAAAGAAACTTAATTAAGTTATAAAAAATAATAATTGAAAAATATAAAAAATAGTATTTTTGGTTATATTATTTATTATTAACTTTCAACTTGTAAAAATATGTCCAAAAGAGACATGGAATATCTTTAATTTCTACGTTTAAATTATCAATTTTTAACTTATAATCGCACATATTTAAGTTTTCAGTCCTTTCCATATCCCCAACTTCCACATTTTGTCTCAATTCCCTTATCAAGACTTGAGCTTGTACTTTCTTTTATTTATTTATTTTTATTTTTTTAAAACTTCTATCTTTTCCATTTGAGACCAAGTCCGAAAATTTACCTTGGAGGGGCAATTGTCACTGTTTCATGCATCAATTTTATTTTTTTATTTATTTATTCATGCTGGCCTGCATCATTCACCATCATACCACCATGTCTAACCATAAAAAAAATTAATCTCCTCACATATTGTGAATTTTTATATACCATGCCGACAATAAAAGTGGGCCTTAAGTTGCAAAAGTAAAATTAAAGTGGGCCTTAAGTTACAAAAGTAAAATTTCATACTCCAGTTAAATTAACCTAATTTTTCAGGCCAAGCGTCTCACTCAGTTGGATGTGTGGTGGACTGTGTCAGTGAGCCTTTTCTACTTGCCTATGTTTGGAAAGTTGGGTTTGTGGATTTTTTGGTTAAAATAGTTACAAAAAAATAAAATAAGTTTTTTAGTTTAATAAGACAAAATATCACATCCAATCCATAATCATTACATTCTTTATTTCACAAAAAAGTCAAAAGTCCTTCTCAAATCAGAGTTTTTAGCCCCCAAGCTAATATAACTAAAAAAAATCAAAAAGTCAACCCGCTTGTCAAACGAAGTTATATTATCTCTTTATGCGTTATATGCATATAGTTTATTTTGACTGATTTGTATGGATATAGTTTATAACCAACTTTTCAAAACAATCCGTATATGCATATGGTTTATTTTGGCTAGGTTGTATGGATATATGTATTTTTTAAAGAATAAGCGAAAGGAATGTAGGTGCTGCGGTACAGACCCCTATCATATAAGAATATTTTAAATCTAATAACACACCCGATCTCGTTTCCTAGTAATAACAACGTGATTACTGAAACATAGTGTCGTTAATTAATAATAAAATTGTATATAAAATAGTGAATGATAGTTACATTTACATTAAAAAAAAAAATTATTATTATTATGCACATGTAATAATTTGCTATCCATAATGATATATTAAAGCAAATCACCTTTTAGTGTGATAAGCCAAAAGCAGAAAAATTGAAAGGGGGAATACAAGCGTTCCCAATTTTAGATTGTTATCCAAACAACCTTTAAAACTTTAAAATCTTGATTCATGAACAAATGTACAATTTGATAGCTAAAGTCAATATTTAAAATTAAATATATTTTAGTTTTGTTTGGGAACGTGAGTTTTTAATAAAAAAAAGAAAAATGATTTGGAGTCCTAAAAACACCCCCTCTAATTCCCCTAATTTCTAATTTGGACAACTGTTTCCTTTTTTTTTTTTTTTTTTACTTGATATGGAAATTAGGGGGATTAGGGGGGGTGTTTTTAGAGGGATGTAGCAAGGTTCTAAAAAAAATTATTATAAGTTATCAAATTATTCTCTCTATTTTTCTATACGTCTTTTAATAAAAGTCAAAAAATATTAAAAAATTCAATTTCCAAACACCTCGTATATTATTTTGGCAATAGATTAAAATAGTTTAAAAAAAAAAAATCACTACAAAAATTTAACTATTCTCTCTGTTTTTGTTATATATTTTTTTATAAAAACTTAAAACAATTAATTCTCAAAATAATAATGGCAATTGATATTTAATATTTTAAAATTTTAATTAATACTGTATTTAGTTGGGAGATTTGAAGAGCAATTTAAAAAAAAATAAATAAAATAAATAAAATGTGAATAAAATATATCTAAATTTTATTTAATTTTATATACTTTTTTTCTTTCTTTTTTTTTTAATTTCACTCCAAATTTTTTAACCAAATACAACTTAAGAGTATTGGAGAATCAAATGTAACAGTGTGCTAATAAAACAGAACAGTTTCCGCGTGCCGCAATCAGCTGGCGCAACAGCAACTTCCAGCTATTCCTTTTCCAGAATGTTGGAAGCATGCCTGGTTAATTGATTTCCAACGCCTCTCTCTCTCTCTCTCTGACGCGCAGAACTTTTGATTTGATAATTTTGCAGCGTGGACCAGCTAAGCATGGACTAGGTGGGTCCCCACTTCCACTTGTTTTTACTTTCCCTCTCATTAATGGGGAGCTTTGCCAACCCAGTAAAAAATTAATTTTTAACTTTTTATCTATTTTAGTTTACATTATTTTTTATATTTTTTATTCATAAAAAAGTCAAATAAATTAAAAAAGTCAAAAAATTAATTTTTTATCGATTTCTTAAAACATCACAATATGTAGATAAGTTATGAGAAAATAACAATTCACGGTATAAGATTAAAAAAAAAATTAGTATAATATGTGTTACATTATTAAGTGGTGTTTTGAAAAATTGATAAAAAATTAATTTTTTTGACTTTTCAACCTTTTTAATAACTTTTTCGATAAAAAAAATTAAAAAGTCAAAAAATTAACCTTTTTAACTTCTTATTTTCCCCTCAGTGGCTTTAGATACCACGTGGCAATGCCCTTATCGCTCAACAATAACACCAAGGATCCTCTAGAGTTTTTTTTTTCTAAAGTTTCCTAAAGTGGTGTGTTGTATGGTTGAGATTTAATGCCAAAAAATTGATGTGACTTGTCATTAAATCTCAACCATACAACATACCACTTTAGGATACTTAAGGAAAAAAAAACTCTAGAAGATCCTTGCTCCAACAATAAATCATGGATTTCACTCCATTTACCGAGCACAATTTTTTTAAGAAAGGTTTAGTTTATAGATTAAGAAGCGATTTGAAAAATAAAATATATATATATATGTGCGCTCGCGCAATGTATTTATAGTTTATAAAATAATTTTTTTAAAATTTTTGATATTAAAATTTTATAAAATAAAGAACATATAATACTTTTATAGTAGTTAAGGTCCCTCAAAATTTTTACAGAGAAAATTCGACTCAGAAAAATTTCGTCTGACTCAAAGAAACTTTGTCTGACTCAAAAAAAAATTCAGTTTCGACACAAAGAAATTTCAAAATTTATCTGGTATGATTATAGAAAAATTTCATCAAGGGACTTTAGCTAATTAAAAAATATATATATAATTTAGACCTCTCCTACTACACAAAGTTGGAGAGAAATATTTCACTAATTTTTCCTATTTTATACACATTTCAATTACTTTTTCATTTTCCCTTTCTAAATCCATGAACTAAATACAACATTAAGATATTACCTGATCATGCTCTAGAACCACAAATAACTTCTCCTAAATTGCACTCATCTATGTTTGTGTAATTTTTTTTTTGTTTGTTTATTCAGATGTTATTCTCTAAAAAATTATTCAGTATGGTAAAAATAATGTTCAATATCATTTACAAGTTAACATATATAAATATATTTAATAATTATAATTAAGAAAGAATGAAATAACACAGGATGGAAGAAAGAAAAATATATTCCTAAAATTCATTATATTGTATTTGAATCATGAATTTAAATAGAAATTTAAAACAATAGGGAAAAAAATTATATTTTTTTACATTAAAATATTAGAAGGGAAAATCAAGTAAAAAATTGTGAGGAGATTAAAATCAGCAAAGGTTTAGGTATGCATGTATATCTGTAAGGAGAGCGATGCGATAAGGTTAAAAGCTTGGAAAGCTGTGTGGATGGTGGGTTGGTTGGTATTCCTCCTCTAAGTTCGGAGAAAATTCATAGCGTTTGCGTCTGCCTTTGTCAAACTTTGCACTCAAAATTCATTTTTCATCGTCATCCCAAATAGAGTAATTGACAACTCTTTTCCAGTGCAGTGAAATATAAGCCAAAACAATGCTGGACTTGAACGTCATTCCTTCAACAGCTTACACCCATTGTAAATTTCATTTCCACTGGCGCACAGCCCACTGTTCCATGATATCCCTATTATTATGTACACCTACAAAACAAATTACAAATATATTTTTTAAAATTTGTTTAAAATATAGATTACTCTGCGTAGTTCTAAAAATTACAAATATTTTATTGTCATAATTTGTTATTACGAGATTTATTAGAAAATCTTTTTTTAAGTACTTATATCTCAATTAGTTTATAAAATATTTTTGTATTCCAATAAGTCCAATTATTTGAACATTTGATTCACAAAATCATAATTTTTATATTTAAGGTATTTTATAGACAATTTTACCTTTACAAATATCTTTTTTAATACTTAGCAATTTGGTAATATGAACATTCATATTTTATAGGTGAATGTTCACATTAATGTGTGAATGTGAACATTTACATTGACAGTGTGAATGTTCACATCACAAAACATTCACATTGTTAATGTGAATATTATTATTAGAGATATTTTGATAACTATGTCACCCATAGGATTTATTGGAACATAAACAAATAATTTGGATTAAAGTATAACATAAGTAGGTGAGGAGGGATTTTTCATTTAACAGAATTGATAGAAAAAATAAAATTCATAACTATTCTCCTATACAACAAAAAAATTACTAAAATTGTTAGTTGATGTTTTTTTATGACATTATTAAAAATTATTAATTGATTTAATGATGTATTAATGAAAATTGTCATTTATTATGCAATTAATAATTTAAAGGGGCGAAATGTAATTTTCAGAATTACATAAGACCGTTCATATTTTAAATAAATCTCAAAAAATATATTTGTAATTTACCTATAGAAATTTTTTTTAAAAAAACTTCCATTTTATGTAGGTTTTATTAGGGGTGCAACTCGGGCGGGTTCAACCCGAGCAACCCGAGCCCAGCCCGAGTTTTTTTAGGGCTTGGGCAACTATATCTTGTAATCTGGACGGGCCTAGACAGATTTTTGATGCCCGAATTGTAATTCGGGCCGGGCTTGGGCAGAACTAATGGCTAACCCGAGCAACCCGAACCCGAATTAAATTTAATATATTATATAAATTATATAATATATATAAATTAAGTAAAAGAGTTAGTCTTAATTTTTAATTTTTATTTTTTGGTGACCAGAAAATAACTTTGAATAATTCTCAATTCTTTGTTAATTATCAATTCTACCTACAGGTTTCAAAACAAATCTACCTATAAGTTTCTGGGCAATTCGGGCTAACCCGAGTTCAAAATACAAAGCTTGGGCCGGGCTTGGGCAGCAAAGCTCGGGTTCATGTTCGGGCTTGGGCACTACTATGGGCAATTCGGGTTGGGCTTGGGCAGACCCCCAACCCGACCGAACCCGCCCGAGTTGCACCCCTAGGTTTTATATGTAATTTAAAATCTACTAACCAGTCCAAATAATCTATTCAATCTGCCAGTAGTTATATATAAATTAAATATCTTAATTATGAACAAATCTTTTTATTTTTTTAACTTTCATCATTCCCTCTAAATTTTCCCATACCCTTCATTGCCATATGCCTCCCCTCATTACCGGTTTTTGAACATATATATATCATCAAGCATTTCCTACGGTTTGATTTTGTAACTCCACAATTACAATATAAGGTTTATCCGTATAATACCCGCACAATGCACAGTTTTAAATAAATAATAATTTATTAATTTTAAAATTAAACAGTAAAAAATAAAATTAATTAAATTTTAATTATTTTTATCACAATTTCGCTTATGTTTTTTTTTTTTTTCCCCCTATCATTAATGATATGTTTTGAGTTTTAAATAATAATAACATGAATCATAATCTAATTAGTAAAAATTATGATAAATTATAAAATTGCACTTTTTAATTTTTATTTTTAAGAACAAAAACTACACCTATAATAAAATATAAATACATTATTATTTTCTAAGAGTTTCATAATTTTAATTTGCCATATATTAGATGATATCGTAAACTATGTGAAACTCAATATGCCATAATTCATGAATACAAAAGAATAAGAGTTGGTTTGAAGATTTATAGTTGTATTAGACACTAAAATTAATATAATCTAATTGATTCAACATTTATCTCAACTTGGCCATGACCTAATCATTAAAAAATTGTTTTAATCTACGCCTAAGCATAAACCACATAACTCATTTATTTATTAAATTGGTGAATAAATATATGTTAATATTTTTTATAATAAAATAATAAATATGTACGTGCTTATACATAGTTATTAAAAAAAATAAAAACTTTAATAAAATTTTATATTTATGTTTAAAATTATTGAGGATTTATAGTTGTATTAGACACTAAAAGTGACGTAATCTAATTAACTCAACGTTTATCTCAACTAGGGGTGAGCAGCGGATATACCGATCTGCCAAAACTGACCGAACCGAACCGATCCGCCGCATTTTGGATGGATACGTGATGACGAGCGAACGGTTGCGGATTGATTTTCTCCAATCCGCCAATTTGGCGGACGGATGGCGGATTTGAGATTTCTTTGGCCGCAACCGATCCGCCAAACCACGAGCACCCCCTAGTTATAAGACTTTGTGTTTTCAATTTGTTTAAATATTATGTTTGTGTTTTCAATTGAAAAAGAGTTTAAATATTCTGTTGAAAAAAAGTTTTCAACTTGAATATATTTTTTGAATTGAAAAAAATAAACGTATTATTTATCTATATTTTTTTGTTTTTAAATCTAACTCTAAAAATAATAAATAGAAAATATAATATATGCTGGTTGGTTTTTGTTTTCAAAAACATATATAGATGTAACAATACAGAGACATACAATCTTTACTACTGCTCTGTTCATGGTTTTGGTGGTTTGAATTGTTATTATATTTTAAGAACCACAGATTATAATACTTTATATAGATGAATCATGCTGTGATTGTAATATGTGGATGAGGTATGCAGTGATCATGATATTCTAAAATTTTAAACTTTCTTTCTTTAGATAAGGTATACAGTGATTGTAATACTTTTTTAAGTCATTGACTGTAATACTTTCTTTCTTTTTTCTTTTTCTTTTTTTTTTTTTTTTTTGAGGAAGTGCACAAGTTGAATTATGTTGAAAATTTATAAAATTTTAAACCGTCAAACCGATTCGCATCCATCTGCCAAACCGCCAATCCGCTCAATCCACATCTGCCGGATTGGCGGACGGATGAGGATTGATTTTCTTCAATCCGCCAATCTGGCGAACGAATGGCGGATTGGAGATTCCGTGGCCGCAACCGACCCACGCCCATCCCTAATCTCAACTTGGCCATGACTTAATTATTAGAGAATTGTCTTAGTTTATACCTAAACATGAACCACTTAACTCATTTACCTATTAAATTGGTGAATAAATTTATATTAGTATTTTTTTATAATAAAATATATATAGGAGTTGGCTTGAAAATTTATAGTTGTGCTAGACATTAAAAATGACATAATCTAATTGACTCAATATTTATATCAACTTGGTCATGACCTAATTATTAGATAATTGTCTTAGTCTATACTTAAATATGAACCACTTAACTCATGTATTTATTAAATTAGTGAATAAATATATGTTAGTATTTTTTATGATAAAATAATAAATATGTACATGTTTATGCATAGTCATTAAAAAAAATTACAACTTTGATAGAATTTTATATTTATATTTAAAATTATTACATGAATAGTTAAGTGTATTTATGTGTGAAAAAATTAGCCAAGGTCAACCTAAAATATGAACATTGTTCTAACTATACTTTGGAATTGATTTAAAATTTTGATCCATCGATTAATATAAATATTTGGTAATAATCAATTTAAATTTTAGTTTAAATTATATTATAATTTCTCATGTTTTGAATATTATGAACTAATTTAAGAAATAGTATTGGCATTAAACAATAAAAATAATTTAGAAATTAGATTAAAATCAATTTTTATGCCAACAAGGAAATTGTTGAAGAATTATCTTCATTCATACCCAATTCATGATCACTTAACCCTTTTTTTTTTTTTTTTTTCCAATTCGTAAATATATTATGATTATTTTTATAACAAAAATAAGGAAATGTATGTATATTTTTGGCATATTTATTTATTTTTTGCAAAAAAATTATATATTTATATTAAAAATTCTTACACAAATAATTAATTATATTTATGTATGAAAAATTTATATAATACTAGGTCGACCTAAAATATAAAGCTTGTTCTAGTTCTACCTTGGGCTCGATTTAAAAATTGATCAGTCAATTAGTGAAAACAGTTAATAATAATTAATTTAAGATTATACATAATAATTTGTTAAGTTATGATGGGTATGAGCCAATATTGGATCAAATACTAAAAGTAGTGTAAAAACTGGATTTGGTTGATTTTTATGTTATACATCAATCCAATTTGTAGATAGTCGTTTTGGTTCATACCCAACCATCACATTGCCCATTTATTATTTTTTAAAATGGTACAAATATTGTAAAAAAATTTATAACTAAACTAAAAAAAATCTGAATATATATTTCGCATATTTATTAATATTCTAAAACTTCAATTAAGAAATTATATATTTATTCTTAAAATATGTTTAATATTAAATTATATTTACATCTGAAAGAATTATTTAAGATCATATTAAGCGAGTTCATAAATTTTATTTCTAGCATAGAACTTGATCAAAGAAGTGAAGTCTCAAAACAGATCATAATTTTCAATTTAAATTTTATTTAATACAAAATTTCGAGTAAAATGTTTTAATATTTTAAAAATAATTAATTATTTGTGAAATGAAGTTACCATTATAAAAATTACTAAAAAAATTATCTTTTAGTAGTGTGAAAATCCATTAACTAAAAAATTAAATTGATGAGATATAGATTTTTTTTATTTATTTTTTTTTATAAACAAAAAATTAATGTGGCTAATAGGAAGGGTGCTTTTAATCATACACACTTAATTTCTTTTCACACCCATCACACGTATTAAAAAAATTATAATTTAGGCATAAATATTAGTACACATGAGTGTACAAAACAAATTGAAAAATGAAAAAAAAAAAGTGTACAAAAGAAATTAAATGTGTATAATTAAATCAAAATATTTTGAAGATTCTTAATTTTTATTACGAATTTTAAAGATTTGAAAGTAGTTATATATGGTATGAATAATATAGTAATATAGTAAGAAGTAAGTTTTAATTTTTTTAAAAGAAATAAACATGAGTAGGAGAAAATTAGGTTAGAAAGATATAAAATATTATTTTTACCTTTACTTTTGAAAATTATAAATTATGAAATTATTAATATTTTGAAAATTATTACTTTAATAGATTAGCCAATATTACTTTTTAAATTTATTTTTTAATTCAATAAATCCACAAGTTTATTACGAGGTTTTCGAGCTCCCACAATACTTCTCACGAAAATTTTTTTGCTCATATAATATATAGATGACCTTAGAATATGATTGTACAATGTTTTAGGAATTACAACCGCTAATCTATCAAATCCCATTAGTTTAAAATAGTCAAAATATTCAAATAAATCAAACGATTTTGAGGACAAGGAGGAGGTTGTCTGTGAGTTAAGAAATTATTAATTTGTTACAAACGATGTGATTGAGATTATTTCTCTTATACCGTCAAAATCGACTTGCACACAACCCTAATGGGAACAAAACTCTGAATGAGGACCAACGACGCGGCAGAGGGATGTTGGTACAATTAGGATAATTTTTCATGACAAAACTTTAAAAAAAAAAAAAAAAAATTAGAAAAAGACTACATTCACAATACTTTTAGTTGCATTCACAGTAGTCTTTCATTGTTTCACACTAGAACTATGGATGAAGCTATTTAAATTGTGAAAATAATCCCTTTCGTTCTAATTTTTTTTTACGATGTTTTTGTCTCTTTCCATATATGGGGACCAAACCCAAGAAAAAAACCTTTGAGTTTTGCGACAATGTGGGGACCATGATGGACATTGTTTTGAGTTTTTTCGTGGGAGCCCAATCAAAAGACTAGAATCATTAGTCAGTAGTCTATTTGAATGCAATATTAATGTATTTTAGTCTTTACACAGAGTTTCAAAGAAAGGTTAATAAAGACTTGGCCCTTTAGAAAGCATTAAAGTAACTGTCGGCCGGAGGTTGAGCTTTTTTCCATTGCCAGTGCTTTATATTTGTTTTAGATTTTTTTTAATATATAAATTATATTTTTTAAGATTTTTTATAAAAATAATTTAATAATCTTATCACTAATTATAGTTTATGGGAGAAGTTAAAAATGGTACTACAGTAACTATATACGGATTGTATCTATAATTATTTGTATGGGGGCATTTTAAATACTGATCAGGGAATTTTGATCAAATCAATAAATGCAGGCATGTGGAAAGACATGTGAATTGAAAGATTTTGACCAAATCAATAAATACAGACATGTGAAAAGACATGGGGATTAGAAAAAGTTAATAAATACTGATCAGGGAATTTTGACCAAATCAATAAATGCTGAGTTTTTTTTTTTTTTAAATAAAAAATTTAGAAAATTTAGATTGGGATATTGAACCTCCCACAGGCCTTCGGGATTAAAAACCCTCTTTTGCTTAATATATAGTATTGATGGTATATGTATTAATTAATGTAGTAATTAGTGTATCAATTGATGATATGACATAATTTAAGAAATTTTTACTATTTATAATTTGTATAAGCAAAGGGAGGAATATTTGATAACTTTTAAGAGTGAGTCAGTTAAGAGTCAAATAAATTACTTTTTAGTGAAAAAAGTGGACCTCCTAAAATGCAGTGATTGTAAGGTGATTCCTAAAGAAAATCCGACCTGTCAACATAAGATTTTGGTACTAGATTTATGTTTTAAAAGGAAATACCAAGTTAGAAAGGATAGTGGGCGTCGTAAGATGAGATGGTGAGACCTAAAAGATGATAAGTTAAAAATATTTAAGAATAAAATGGATAAAGAAGGTACTTGAGACTTTGAAAATAATACTAACACTATGTGAACTTGATGGCCAATTATATGAGAAGAATCTCAAGGGAAGTGCTTGGAGAGTCGAAAAGAACGGGACCCAACTCTAGGGAAACTTGGTGGTGAAGGGAAGAGGTTTAAGCGGTAGTTAAGGCAAAAAAAAAGTGACAGAATGACAAAACTGAGGAAAACCTTAAGAGCTATAGATTAGCTAATAAGGAGGTCAAGAAAGTAGTAAGAGAGACTAAGTTGAAAGTTTATGATGACCTATACACTAGACTAGATAGTATGGAGGGAGAGAAGAGGGTATACAAACTTGCTAAGATACGGGAGAAGAAAATAAGAGATTTTAATCAAGTTAAGTGTATCAAGAGTGAGAATTTTAAGGTATTGATGAAGGATAAAGAGATTAAGGAGTGATGGACGAACTATTTTGAGAAAATATTAAATGAGGAACATGGAAGTACGTCAATAAGGGAATAAATAGCCAGTAATATGATAAACTAAGACTATAGATTTTATCGCAGGATTAAAGAATTTGAAGTAGAGATTGCACTTAAGAAGATGAAATCAAATAAGGCTTTGGGACCTAATCATATCCCTATTAAAGCCTGGAAGTGTTTGGGTAAAAAGGGAGTTGCTTGGTTTACTAGGTTGTTTAGCAAAATTTTGTTGATTAGGAACATGCCAGATAAGTGGAGAAAATGTCCAGAATTGCAACAACTATAAAGGAATCAAGCTAATGTGTCATATAATGAAAATGTGTGAGAGGGAGATGGAATGCCGATTTCGAGATATAGTAGAGGTGTCAGAGAATCAATTTGGACTTATGCTTGACAGGTCAATAATGGAAGCGATCTATTTTTTGAGAAGAGTAATAGAAAAGTATAGAGAAAAGAAAAGAGACATTCATATAATATTTATCGACTTTGAGAAAGCATATGATAAAGTGCCTGGGATATAATATGGTGGGTGTTAAAGAAGAAATGTGTGACAAAATGTTACATTGATGTGATTCGGGTCATGTATGAAGGGGTGTGGTGACTACTATTAGATCGCCAGTTGGAGAGACAAATGAATTTCCTATCACTGTAGGGTTACACCAAGGATCTACCCTAAGTCCTTATCTTTTGCTTTAGTTATAAATGAGTTGACGAGAAATATTTAGAATGATGTGCCATGGTGTATACTTTTTGCAGATGATATTAAAGAATGAGTTAACACAAAGTTTGAAATTTGGAGAAAAACACTTGAATCTAAAGGATTCCGGATAAGCAAAACTAAGATAGAGTACATGGAGTATAAATTTAGTAACAGTAACAATGAAAGCAAAGAAGAAGTGAAGATTAAGAACCAAGAATTACCTAAAGTGAACATTTTCGTTATTTAGGGTCGATTGTCACAACAGCGGAGGAGATTGATGCGGATGTGGCCCATGCGATTAAAGCAGAATGACTTAAGTAGAGAAGTGCATCTTGGGTGCTGTGCAAAAAACGAATACCCTACTAGACTCAAAGGTAAGTTCTATAGAACGGCTATTAGACCAGTGATGTTGTATGGGACAGAGTGTTAGGCAACCAAGAAACAACATGTAGATAAGATGAGTGTTGCTGAGATGAGCATGCTAAGGTGGATGTGTAGCAAGGCTAGACAAGACAGAATTAGAAATTAGTATATTTGGGAATGGGTAGGAGGAGAATCGATAGAAGATAAGTTGAGAGAGAATCGCTTGAGATGATGTGGTCATATTCAACGGAGACCAACAGAGATAGTAGTGAAGAGATGCGATGCAGTGACGGTAGATGGAAGTGTTAGGAGACCGAGTAGGCCTAGATTAACGTTTGCTAGCGTTGTAAATAGAGATATGGATTTACTTGACTAACGAAATAGCCTTTGATAGAGCCGCGTGGAGAAGAATGATTCATGTAACCGACCCCGTTTGATGGGACTTAAGGCTTGGTTTGGTTTGATTTAGTTGATAAAAAATGAAATAAAGAACTAATATTTTGGGATAGAGAAAGTATTTTTCTATTGATATTTGAAAGGAAAAATATTTTGTAATTATTAAAAGATATCACATGCCATTTTGGGGTTGTTTAGGATGTCCTAAATAAGTGCACTTTTTGACTTTTTAGACTAAAAAGTTGAGAAAAAAAATGGTTGTTTATGATAACTTTTTGACTTTTTAAGAAAAAATGTGTATTAAAAAATTGTATAAATTAATGTATAGGAGAAGATTGTGATAGAATAGGCAGTACGGTGAGATGTCTTAAGGAGCAGAGTATAGGCTAGGAGATAGTTCCCTCCTTTTCGAGCATTGAATTGGACGGTATTGTTCGGCCTATAGGAGCCTACCACAGGTCCCGTTTTGCTAATCAGAACCGTTCAATAGATAGAACTCGTTGAGTGCTATACGCTAGTAAAAAATTACGTTGATCGGATATCGATAGCTATCTGATCGGATTAATTTTTTTTCAACTGTTAACTATAACACCATCCATTTCTTATACAAAAACTGATTTGATCATGTAGTTAGTGATATCCGATCAAAATAATTTTTTACAGACATATAGTACTCGACGAATTCTACATATTGAATGGTTCATATTATCAAAATGGGACCCGTGATGGGCCCCCACAGGCCAAACAGCATCATGTTGTTTGTACACCCCACTTGTGTAATTTTTCTAAAAAAATCAGCTCTGTATTTGTAGAGACGTCAGAGTCGTTGGTAATAATTTTATGTAAAATTAATTTTTTAATTTTTTTTTTGTGAATAGTAATAACTTTTTAACTTTTTTAGCAACTTTTTAATTTTTTGAATTTTTTTAACTATGCCAAACCAGCCCTTAATAAAAACATGTGCATAGAAAATTAGTCACACTTCCACCATTTTCTTCCCTTCCTAACAACCGCTTTTACCTAAAAACTACTCATAATAGCTATTACAAACTCTCCAACCCTTTATTTACTCTGTCCCAAAATAATAGTTCCTTTTAAGAATAGTTCCTTTTAAGAAATTCAATTCTTTAATAGTACAATTATTATACTTTAAAAAAATTAATTTTCCAAAATTACCCTTTAATAGTATATTTTTTGAAGAATATCAATTGTCATAATTGTACTTTTTGTATTGTTAATGAATTTAAAATTAGGGCAAGATAGGAAATTCATATTATTTTAGTCCTTGATTTTTTAAAATTGACTAATATTTTAGAACAATAAAAAATGAAATAAGAGACTAATATTTTGAGATGAAAGGAGTATTAATGAGGCTCAAAATCCCTAATCTATGTTGCTAAAAAAACCCACTTGTAAGAGCATCTTCAATGGCAAATGCTATAATAGCATTGCCATTGCTATAATTTGACAATGAATAGTAGCAAATTGTCAAATTATAGCAATAGTGTTCCAATGGTCAAATATTATTTTGATAGAATCAAACACAAAAACTGTTGTGTTCAGGACAACCGGCTAGTGTTCGGTTCTGCCAAAATTTGATTTTGAAAAATTTATCTGTTTTGCTGTTAGGGAGGGAGGAATAGATGGAAACGGTTGGTTTTGACTGAATTGGCACATTTGGCAGCTGCCACATTCACCATTGGAGCACTAGTTTTCAACAATTGTTGTTATATAATATCAATGACAGCTCCCATGACAAACCCTTGAAAATGCTCTAATAAAAATGTAATCTGTAAACACATATGTCGTATTTGCATCGAGCAGAGATCAGACTTCAAGAAAAAGAAATGGACAAATTTATAAATTCAAGAAATAAAAAAAAAGGGATAGTTTGGTCTAAGAAATATATAGGATAAATTACAAATATATTCTCTTAAATTTGTTTAAAATACTCCTGTGATTCTAGAAGTTACATCTCATCCTTTGAAGTTTTTAATTTTATAACAAATGGCCCATTTTATTAATAAATCATCAAGTTAATGAATAGTTTTTAATGATATCAAAATTTTATTTTAGATAATTTGGATATTGTATTAAAGAGTAGCTACGAATTTCATTTTTTCTAATTAATTATGTTAAATAAAAAATTCTGACATGGAAGTATTTGAAATTTTTCAAACTACAGAAGCCATTCGTATTTTAAACAAATCTCAATAGGTGTATTTGTAATTTATCCAAAATTTATATATTATAAAATAGGGTTTCTAACTGACAAATCTAGTGGAAACTCCAATATCTCAATCTTAATTTCCTAATTTTTTTTATTTAAAAAAAAAATCTCAGCACTTTTTGACTTCTCCCATACACACCATTTTCAACTTCTCACATACCTATTTAATTATTTTTGACATAATAATTATCCCTTAATTTATGAATTTCAAATGGAAAGATAACCAAAATATTTCATAATCTCTCCATTCTAATTTCTCTCATTGATTTTCAAAAGAAAATATTAAAACTTGTCTTCCTTTTTTCTCTAAAAAAAAATCAGATAATATTTTCTATGAGAATTGTAGATATCTATCTATATCTTATATATTATATTATAACATAACCACAAAAAAAAAAAATTTAAAAATCAGATGTACAAGCAGATAAAATTAATAAATATGATTTTTATTTATTTAGTTAATTTTTTTTTTTTTTTTGCCTCTCAATATCCAATTTTAAAAATCTTTAAAGTCTATCTAAACAAATATAATTTGAAAATATCACACACCATCATATTTTTAATCAATAAAACTCACATGTCTATCACATATCTAACTCACATCATAACTTATCTATATAATAATAAAGAAAATAAGAATTAAATTAAATTAAAAACCATAGATAAATTAAATAAAAAAAAAATAGAAACTCACAACTCTATCTTAAATAAATTGAAAAAAAAAAAAAACAAATATAGACCACACAAAAATAAAGAAGATAAGAATTTAGATGTAAATCTCAAAAAGATATAACTATATTTAAATTTGAATTATAATTAGCTATTTTTTTTTATGTATATCTATCAAAATTTTAAATCACTTAATGGACAAATTAATCAATTTTCAAGTCTTATTTAAAAAATAATCTGATTAGTCATCCCAACACCTAGATTTTTGGGGCACTGGCGAAAGAGCTGACGGATTAGGAGATGTGAGGTCTAAGTTGTTAGGGTATAGTATCCTACCACTCTATAAATTTATTTATTTTTTAATATTATTTTTTGCCCTGTTCTCTTTCCTGTTGTTGGTTTGGTTTTGGTTTCGGTTTCGGTTTCGATTTTAGTGAGATTTATATATTTGTTTCCAGGTTTACATGGTGGAGAAGAATTATTAGTGATGATGGTTGCAATCAAAGCATCTATGTCCATTCTGTGCCAAGGATTTTGATCAGATTTTGTTTTTTTTTCAATGAAAACCGTAAAATTGAAGTTAAAAAATGGGTATCGAATTTTTTATTTTTTATTGTCATTTTATTTTATCGAAAATGTGAAAATTTATTGGGAATTCAAGATTGTACTATAACATTAGATTTTTGTATAATTAGGTAAATTTAAAACTTTTAAATATCATTGTGTTTTTTTATTTTTATCCTATTTCTATCTTATTATACCATAACTGCTATTTATTAGTTTGTTAATCATAATTTAATTAATTGAAAATGAAAGTTTAGTATAACTTTTCATATATATTAAGTAATTTGTTACCGCTATATTTGTATATAATAGCATAATATATAGGGATAATCTTTAAATATAATTTTTATTTTTTTATGTGCTTAAAATAGTCCATCTTAAAATAGTATAGAGAGGAGTTAGATGGATTCTTTTATCCCCAAAAAACCCAATCTAATTTTTTTTTTATACTTTTTAATTGTTTAAATTGAAACATCAGATGTTTATGTCCACAAAATAAAATTGATAAACACATATCCAAAGCTACACGTTTTTTCCTTTTCTTTTTCTTTTATTTATTTTTTAATAGGTAGGATATTTACAAATCAAAAATGTCTGACACCTCAAATTTTTTTTCATAACCTGACTTATAATGATGTGGTCATAAGTGTCAATTTTTATATGAATATGAGAAGATAATTAATCAAATTATACATTTCAACCAATCACACACTCAAACTTTCACTATTTTAAGATGTTATTTAACTATAATTCCAATTAAGAGAATTTTCAACCCTTAATATTTTTTTATTGAATTATAATTTGATAAAAATTTAATTAGAAGAAGCGTTGGAAATTATCAGTGTGTTTAGTTTGAGTTTTTTGAATTAAGTTTTTTAAATACTCAGTTTTTTGGTTTTCATGTTTTTTTGTTTTTAGTGAATATTTTTAAAATTTTAAATATTTTTTTTACTTTTTTAGATGCACCTTACTTAGATGTATCTAAAAAGTAAAAAATTTGTGAAAAAATATTTTAAAATTTTAATAAATACATAAAAATATAAAAAAATATATTGAATTCTCGTATTTTTTTGTATTTTTGGTATTTAGTGAATTTTTAAAAGGTTTTTTTCACAAATTTTTTACTTTTTAGGTAGATTTATGTTAGGTATGTCTAAAAAGTAAAAAAGATTGCTTAAAATATTAAAAAAATTCAGTAAAAACAAAAAAATACAAAAAATAAGAAAGTAGAATTTTCTGAAAAGTGTTTTTGAAAAAACACAACCATCAAAATTGATGAAAAAAAAAAATGAGATAAGAATGAAAGTTCTTTTAAAATTTGATAAAAATTTAATCAAAAAGTTAAAGTAATTCATATTAAATCAAATTTTTTATTCAAATTTAAAGCCAAATTAGATAAATAAAATTAAAAGAAAATGATGAAATGCTGGAAATATTCTAAAACCTTCTTATTATTAAAGATTATAAATCTGTGTACGTATTATATTCATATTATATTTTTAGTAATGAAATTAAAATTAATAGAAATGTAACTTAAATTATTGAATTAATAACAAAAACATCATAATCAATTATTGTTAAATATCACTTCACTTCACATTTAATAATAAAATTATATATTTGTCTTAATTATAACTTTTAAATTTGTATATTTTCATAATAAGAAGAGGTATATCATAACTCATGTAACATCATTTAATTAGGTTTAACTTCTTCTTCTTTTTTATATTACAAATTATCAAAATTGCACTAAATATATATACATATATATATATATATTTGTATTTTTTTAAACTAATAATTTGAAAAGTTATAAATATAAAAATTAACTTATAAATTTCATGTATAATACAAGACAAAATATTAAATTATTTTAACATATTTGTAATATATATTTTTTTATTTATAAAGTCTCGTGCATAGTATGAGTTACCACTAGATTTAATTAAATCGATTCCATGTTTTAATATATTTTTTTAAAAGTTGAAATTACTTTTTTATATTAATAAGTTTAGGGTGCCTCTCCAATTTATCTAAAAATTCACCAACTATTCATATGGTAGCCCACCTCAATGTGGAGGTTGTTTTTATTTAAAAGGAAAAAAATGTATACAAAATAAACTAACTTTAACATAATTCAATTAATTAAGTTATCCATCTATATTATTGATATAGAAAGAGACAAATTCACATGAATTTAGATAAGTGATTATTAACAAAAACTCACATAAAAAGCCAAAAAAAATAAAATAAATAAACATCATATAAATAGGTGACTACCAATTAATAAAGTTATCAAAATTAGGTTATCAAAATGTATTATTGAAATCAAAAGCCTTAAGCAAATAAGTCATTATTAAGAAACTATCGAAGACCAAATTCATATGAACCTACCAAAACTTGGAAATAGTTATTTTTTTTAAAGAATTAATTATAGAATTGGGTATAATCTTCTCGTATGAGTTAAGAATCACAAAAAGATGGAACCGATTCACGTAAAAGATTGTGCCGGATACTATTTTTATACTTTTTTTATGAACATGTGCTAGAACCTAAGTTGCAAAGTTGTATAAAAAAAATAATTTACAAAAAAATAAATTCTTCTTTAAATATCAATATTTTTTTGCCTTTTATTTTTTAATTAAAAAACCAGTGAACGTATATCAAAGTATTTAATTCAATTTATTTGTTTGAGTTTAAAAAAAAAAAAATCAAAAATTTGTTTGGTTAAAAAAAAAAACTCATTATTTTTATATGATTTTTCCTTTTTTGGTAAAAAATAATTTTAAAAACTCCGTTTGGGAAGATGGTTTATGGGTTTTTTTTGGCTATTTTAGCCACCAAAGACAAAATAAGATATTTTAACCACAACAAACAAAATATCACATCCAACCCAAAATCATTACACTCTTCTCTCACAAAAAAAGTCAAAAAAGCTAAAAAGCTCTTTACAAACCAAGTTTTTTAGCCCAGGCTAAAATAGCTAAAAAAGTCAAAAAATTAAAAAGGCAACCCACTTCCCAAACGAAGCCTTAAGTTTTTGAGAAAAAAGTTATAACACAAATTCTAAAAACTCAACCAAACACAACTACATGGAACACGTATTTATTTTATTTTATTTTTTAGTTATATGCATGATAATATCATAATCCTAAGACATTCTACGAGGGGCATTACAAACAAATTTTAATTTATGAATTTATACGTTCTAATTAAGATTTTTTAGACTTTTAAGTCTCATTAAATTTTTAATAGTTAAAATTATCCTTTAAATAATGATTGTTTATCATTTATGATTATATATAAAGGAACATAATGATTTGACATTTATTTAGATTTTCAAAACTTTAAAACATCAACTTTCAAATTGAAAAAACTAAAAAAAAAAAATTTATGTGCAAAATTTTTATTTTTATTTTTGAAAAAATTTAAAAAATTTGAATTATTTTTTTGTACAAAACTAAAAATTTTGTATCTATAAAGGAGCATGATGATGAAACATTGATGTACAAAATTGAAAAAAATGATAATATTCTCAGTTTTATAAATAAAAAAAAATTGATAATCTTTTCGGTTCTATTAGATAGTTGAATCAAACTAACAAGTAGAAGGACAAAAACGTTTAATCTCATACCCTATTTTTTTTATCGGTTAGTGAAAAAATTATCTTAAATATTACTATGCAAAATTGATAATATCCTCAATTTTACTAAATATGATTTATTGGTTCAAAAAATTTTAGATAGGACTTGAGCTACCATACGGAACTGCTGCATAGCTCGAATTGTCGAGCTCGAAATTAGCTCGAATCCAATTTCAGAAGCAGAGAAGGAAGGAGGAGGAGGAGGAGAAGGAGGAGGAGGAGGAGGACTGGAGGGGGCATAATCACAGGGGGAGAAGAAAAGGAAGGAGGAGGAGGAGGAGGAAGGAGGAAGGGAAGGGGCTCGGCCGACGACAGTGGTGCTGCGACGAAAGGGAGGGGCTCGGCGGGACCGGAGGCGACGGCGGTGGTGCTGCGACGAAGCGGAGGGGCTCGGCCGACGGCAAAAACAGAGGGGCCCTCTCTTTTCTCCATTCCCTTTTCCCCTCCTCTTCCTCTTTTCCTCTCTTCTGTCCCTCTTTCTCCTCTGTTTTAGACCACCCAAAACGCCCAAAACGACATTCGAGCCAATTTCCAGTCAAGGTTTTCGAGCTACGGCTCATTTTCCGCTACCATAACATTTGTAAGTAGAATTTTTAAATAATTAACTCAAAAAAGAAATAATTACATACATATGTTTTTGTACCTATCTTTCTTTATTTTATAGTAATAACAAATTAATAATCTAATTAACCGAAACATTATTTCGTTTCCTTAAAAACCTTCCCTTGTTATATGACTAGTTGGTAAATTTTGGGATATATTGAAGAGTCTCGATATTGTATTTTCTTAACAGAAATGTTTGGGACTCATTTTTTTGGAGGGTTTCATGACCCTTAATTTGATCTTGACTTTTGATGTGTGTGTGAGATCCACTAATATATGTGTGGCCCCACATTATGAGTGGTTGTGATGAGAGTGAGGGTTGTGAAGGTTATATATGTGTGGAAGTCTCTATCATAATTGTTTTCTTAATTCATTTGCCATTTTTTTTTTTTATTCTCATAATTTATTTCCTTTTTCTCTCTCTACAGTACCAAAACAAGGGGTATATATATACAGACACACAAGTCCTGTCTAGTACAAAAAATTATCTTCAGGGAGGAAGCTTCCTCGAAGCTGCCATGGCTACACTTTCTCTACCTCCATTTAACCACTTCATCTCCCTCCCTATTTTCCTGAATTTCCCTTCTCTCCTCTCTTCCTCTCTCTCCTCTTCTTTCTCTCTCTTCCTTTTCCCATGTCAGCGATGAAAATCATGAACAAATTCACTCCCAAACAACTCTTCCGGCTCAAGAAAACCCGGTCCGTCACCCGGGCCGACCCATCTTCCTACAGCTACGGTTCATCCTCTTCCGACTCAACCGATTCCTCGTCGATCCACAAGCCCCATCTCCGCAAATCGACTCCTACCAGCGTTTTGCGCTCTAGAATCGGCCGAAATATCGGAGATCTCCGCCAATTTATCGGACATATCGTCCGATGTGTACTCCGATGTGGTTCAAGCTTTCAAAATGATCGATAAGGACGGCGATGGAAAGATAACCAGGAAACAACTCGGGGCTTTGCTCAGCCGAGTCGGGACCGAACCGGCTAGCGAAGAGGAGCTGACGATGATGCTGAGCGAAATTGATAGGGATGGTGATGGGTGTATTACTTTGGAAGAGTTTAGCGCGATCGGCTCGGCTTTTGGGCCTGCTCAGTGCGACTCGGAGCTTCGCGATGCGTTTGATTTCTTCGACGCCGATCATGATGGTCGAATCACGGCTGAGGAGCTTCAGTCGGTTTTCGCGGCCATTGGTGATGATAGTTGTACTGTAGAGGATTGCAGGCGCATGATAAGCGGGGTTAACAAGAATGGAGATGGGTTCGTATGCTTCGAGGACTTTACGCGTATGATGGGGTTGCAGAGGTGAACGCCTTTCGATTTGGTTGGCTGATCCATCACCATCATGATCACGTTCGTTGTGTTTTGAAGTCCTTGATTGATTTTTTTTTTTTTTTGGAGTTAGGGTTGTGTGTGTTTTTTTAGCGGTGAGATTAAGATCAGAAATGTGGGATGAAGAGGGATCAATCAATTGGAGGGCTGTGATTGGTTGATCTCTGTGAAAGTTGCACAAAATTCTTCCTTCTGCTATGTATATGAGAATTAATCAATCAATCATCTTTTATCTACCCAACAATGGCTCACTGTATAAATTTGCTATTTACCTTTTTCAGTTTTTTAATGCTTCATTCTAGAATACACACCCCTGTTTACTATTTAGTAATATAAAAGGACAATTTTAAAGAGTTTATCATGACTCTAGTTTTATTATTATAATTATAATTCATAATTTTTTTAATTACATATTTAATTTATTTAGTTATAATATTTTTTTAATTATGACCCCAAAATTAAAATTATGTTACTTCTGTTTTTGGTTATAAACTGCATAGATAAAATTATGTTACTTCTGTTTTTAGTTATAAACTACATAGATTATCTATATGTTACGGTTCCGATAGGTACCTCAAATTGGAGGCTCGAATTTGGCTCGAATTTGGAGAAGAAGAAGAAGAGAGGAAGAAGAGGAGGAGGAGGGAAGGAGGAGGACTGGAGGGGGCATAATCACAAGGGGGAGGAGGACTGGAGGGGGCATAATTACAGGGGGAGGAGGAGGCGGAGGCGAGGCCGGTGGCGACGGCAGTGGTGTTGTGACGATCGTTGGTGCTTGTGACGATCGGCGACGGCAATGGTGCTGCGACGATTTCCTCTCCTCCTCTCTCTTTCTCCCTCTCTCCCTCCTCTTTCCTCTTCTCTCTCTCTTCTTCCTCTGCTCTTCTCCTGTGTTCAACGAAGAAGAAGAAGAAAATAAAGAAAGAAAAGGAAGAGAAAGAAAAGGCAGGAAAAAAAAAAAAAATCGAAACCCAAAACGACGTGGTTTTGGGTTTTGAGCCGAATTCGGGCCACCGAATTCGAGCTACGAGTCATTTTCCATATGTTATATAAGGAAAAAAAGACTTTCTAACTTATAAATCTTGTGAGAGTTTCAATACCTCAATCTTAATTTCTTAATTTTTTGATTTAAAAAAATATAAAAAACTTAGCACTTATTAATTTCTTTCAAATCTTTTTTATTTCTCTCATATACACCATTTTCAACTTCTCTCATATCTATTTAATTATTTTGAAAATAATAATTATCTCTTTTTCAACTTCTCTTATATTTATTTAATTATTTTGAAAATAATAATTATTCCTTAATTATAGATTTAAAATAGAAAGATAACAAAATATTTCATAATGAAAAATGCTATGTATCCTAAATATTCTACCAAATATTTTATCAAACTTCTCACCTGGAGTGAGACTCACACAAATCTACATGTGTGTGGGTTCTACACCCATGTGAGAGGTTTGGTAGAATATTTGGAGTCCTAACATAGCTCTTTCATAATCTCTCCATTGTAATTTCTCTCATCGATTCCAAAATAAAATATTAAAACTTACTCACACAAATCCACATGTGTGTGGGTTCCTCATAAATAAAGTAAATTAAAAAAATAGAAATCCAAAACTCCATCTTAAATAATTGAAAAAAATAAAGAAATAGAAACTACATAAAAATAAATAAGATAAGAATTTCGATATAGATCTCAAAAAGATATGGCAATGTCTTAATTTGAATTATGGTTTAATAATATAATTGTCTAAATCTGAATTATGATTTAATAATATTATAATTACTCAATGGGACAAATTAATCAATTTTTAAATCTTATTTAAAGAATAATCTGATTAGTCCTTCCAACTCCTAGATTTCACTGGCACTGGCGAAGGAGCTGACGGATTAGGCGGGGTGAGGTTTAAGTTGTTGGGGGTGATATCCTACCACTCCATAAATTTATTTGTTTTTGAATTTTGTTTTTTTCCCTATGTGATTCGCTTTCTCTATTGTTGGTTTTGTTTTGGTTTTGGTTTTGGTTTTGGTTTTGGTTTTAGTGAGATTCATGTATTTGTTTACAGGTTTACATAGTGAAAAAGAATTATTGGTGATAATGGTTACAATTGAAGTATCTATGCCCATTCTATGTTAATGATTTTGATCGGATTTTGTTTTTTTCAATGAAAAACCGTAAAATTGAAGTAAAAAACTGGATATCAAATTTTTTTATTTTTTTATTGTCATTTTATTTTATAGAAAAATGTGAAAAATTATTGAGAATTTAAGATTGTACTATAACATTAGATTTTTGTATAACTAGGTAAATTTAAAACTTTTAAATGTCATTGTGTTTTTTATTTTTATTCTCTTTCTACCCTATTATATCATTACTGCCATTTGTTAGTTTGTTAATCATAATTCAATTAATTGAAAATGAAAGTTTAGTATAATTTTTCATATATATTAATTATTTTGTTAACCGCTATATTTGTATATAATAGCATAATATATAGGAATAATCTCTAAATATAATTTTTATTTTTTTATATGATTAAAATAGTCCATTTTAAAATAGTATATAGATGAGTTAGATGGCTTCTTTTATCTCCAAAAAATCCAATCTATTTTTTTATATACTTTTTAATTTTTTAAGTTGAAACATCAGTTGTTTATGTCGACAAAAACAAAATTGATAAACACATATCCAAAAGATACACATTTTTCTTTTTCTTTTATTTTTTCTTTTTTTTAATAGGTTGGATATTTACAGATGAAAAATGTTTCACACCTAAATTTTTTTTCACAATCCGACTTATAATGATGCGGTCATAAGTGTCAATATAATTCCAATTAATATAATTTTCAAACCTTTAATATTTTTTTATCGAATTATAATTTGATAAAAATTTAAAAAGATGAAACATTGTTTTTTTTCATCAAAATTGATGGAAGAAAAGAAATTGGGACATGAATGAAAGTTCTTTTAAAAATTGATAAAAATTTAATGAAAAAGTTAAAGTAATTCATATCAAATCAAATTTTTTTATTCAAATTTAAAAATCAAATTAGATAAAAAAATTAAAAGAAAATGATGAAAGGTTGAAAATATTCTAAAACTTTTTTATTCTTAAAGACTAGAAATTCATCTACGTGTTATATTCATATTGTATTTTTAGTTATGAAATTAAAACCAAAAGAAATATAACTTAAATTATTGATTAATATCAGAAACATCATATCAATTATTACTAAATATCACTTCACTTCACTTCACATTTAATAATAAAATTATATATTTATCTTAATTATAATTTTTAATTTGTCTATTTCATAACAAGAAGAGGTATATCCTAACTCGTGTAACCTCATTTAATTAGATTTAATTTTTTTTAATTACAAACTATCAAAATTGCACTAAATAGATTATATATATATTTAATTTTTTAAAACTAATAATTTAAAAAGTTATAAATATAAAAATTATTTTAACATTTTTATAATAATGTTTTAAATTTTTTTTTATAAAATCTCGTTCATCATACAAGTTACCACTAATGCATCTTTGAAAAAAAAATATTATTTGATCATGACTTGCAACATGATCATGCCTTCCATCTATCATAATTCACCCTACTCTCTTATATTCGTGGGTCCTATTTCATCTACTAATCACAACACCGCTAGATCATCAAGACACAAATACGCCAAGACCCACCAATAACTCCTCCTTTATAAAAGGTGTGAAGTATAAACATAAATATACACAGCTGTAATGAAATTAGGCAATAATTTTGGTTTGGTAGCGATGGGCCCGAAGACAAGATTGTTTGTTTTTTTTTTTTTTGTGGGTTGCAAATTGCAACCGCACGCAACTCATCACGACTAAAGGGGTTATATGTATATATATTTTAATTTTTTTAATACAGTGTTTTGTGTTTTGTTTATAGATTTAGATAATATAAAAAAAAAATTAAAAAATATATAATATAATTATATTTTATCTGTCTTTTTCTTTTAAATATTTATCTAAATTTATAAACCAATTACAACTTAATGCTTTTTTTGATAAATTTGTCATTTTTTTTTTTTTTACTTATCAGGTTGGTTATTTCTAATTAATCTACTAAAGTAAAAACTTAAGTGTAAAATACTTTTACAATATTGAAAATTTACTAAAAAAAATAAAAAAATCAATCTAAAACACATGGGTGAGATAAATGGGACACCTTCCATCAGTCTTATGAACTAAACTTATTTACTTATAGGTCCTTACTGATAAATTTATCACTGTAAATTTATTTATAAAAATAAAAGAGATTGATAAACTTATTACTTGATAAATTTATCGATAATAAATAATAAGTTCCAAGAGTAGCACCTATTAATAATTTACCTACGTAGGGATTTTAAATTAAAATATAAAAGTAATTATATTTATTTGTGTATTATTATTAATTAGAATTAAATTAATAAAAAATCTTGTACTTTATTTATTTATTTCAATTTCCTTTTACAAATTGTTCAACATCCAAAAACATACACGGGAGTTATGGGAAGGGCTCCTTCGGCCATGAAGCTCCAAAAACTCTTCCAACCTCTTCTCTTAATTGGCCACGTGTCCAAATAAAAATCTAAGATGTCTCATACATCCACATTACCGTTGGATTGAAAATAAAATAAAATAAATAATTTAATTTGTAACGGTAACAAACGAAGATGTGAAAAAGAACCCACCTCATATCCTGTCTCACCTTGTCTCCATTCTCCCTCTCTTTTTTTCTTTTTTCTTTTTTCTTTGTTTAATTCTAAGCATATCAAAAGTAATTATAAAATTGGACACAATACTTTTATTTGAAATAAGATTAGTGAATGTGTAACTCTCATTCAATGTAAAAAATTAGAAAAAATTATTAAAAAAATTGCAATTTGACATTTGTAACAAAATAAACTTTAATTTTTTTAATTTCATCAATTTAAATCTTAATTTTTTTAATTTATTTTCAATATAAACCATCAACTTATTTCATAAATAAAATCGATAAAAAAATAGTATTTTTGTCACTAAACTCTACATTGGTGTACATAAAATGCATTGGTTTAGGAAGTGGGTTGGCTTTTTGGCTTTTTGGTTTTTTTGGCTATTTTAGTCTAGGCTAAAAAGCTTGGTTTGGGAAGGACTTTTTGGCTTTTTGAATTTTTTTGTGAGAGAAGAGTGTAATGCTTATGGGTTGAATGTGATGTTTTGTTTTTTGTGGCTAAAATAGCCTATTTTGTCTTTTGTGGCTAAAATAGCCAAAAAAGCCCCTAACCCAACTTGCCAAACGGAGGCAAAATATCCTTATTATTATTTTTATTTAAGTTTCTTTTAGGATGAACTAAAAAAGTCACCCTATTGGTTTATTTGGATTATATTACATTTTTACATTTATGTACATCTTTTTATAATAAACAAAACAGTCATCTTATAAGTCATATTCAAAACAACGCTTAATTGCTTACAAAAATAAATACATAATTTAAATTGAAAACAAATAAAAAAATTGTAGAGTTTAATGACAAAAACACTACTTTCCAATCAATTTCACTTTAAAAAATAAGCTACTGGTTTATATTAAAAATAAATAAAAAAAATTTAGGATTTAAATTAATAAAATTAAAAATTTATGATTTATTTTAAGATAAATTACAAAAACACTTCCGAAGATTTGTTTAAAATCGGATTCTGAAAATTACACACCGTCTCTTGAAATTTCTAATTTCATAACAAATGGTATCTTTTATTAATAAATCATAAAGTAAATTAATATTTTTTAATGATGTCGAAAATTTATTTTAATTAATAATTTAGGTAATTTTATCATTATATAAGAGAGTAGTTAGGAATTTTATTTTTTCATTTAATCATGTAAATAAAAAATTCTAACAATAGAGTATTTGTCATTTTCCAAACTATAGAGATAATTTATATTTTAAACAAATCTCAATAGTGTATTTGTAGTTTATTTTTTATTTTATTATAAGAGACAAATTTTATAATTTTGAGTAATATTACAAATACAAAATATTTTACTAAATAATTGATCAAATATTTACATGAGTGTAGGACCTACATAAGTGTAAGACCCGCACTCACCTCTTGAGAATTAAAAAAAAAAATTAGTTTTTAGTTTTTTACCCATTTTAAATCATATCACCTCTAACATTTTTTAGGCTTTGTTTGTGAAATGGGTTGGTTTTTTGACTTTTTTATTTTTTTGACTATTTTAGCCTGGGGCTAAAAAGTTAGGTGGGAAGGGCTTTTGATTTTTTTGGCTTTTTTAGTTTTTTTTGTGAAAGAAAGAATGTAATGATTATGGGTATAACTGAACGTCCTACTGGAAGTCCGGCCGGTCAACCCGTCGGTCAACGGCAATTTTTTTTTTTTACATTTTCTCTAGTTTTATCTTTTGTAAAACATAAGAATTGTTTGGTTGATAGGTCAGCAATTTAATTATTTTAAAAAAAAGAATAACAAATATTTTAATACGATTGAATTAAAATAGAGGGTTTGATGCAGTGAGTGACTTGCTAAAATATGAAAATGACTTTCTCAGTTATAATTTGACTCAAAATTTACTGTGGCTTTTGCGGATGCTCTTAAACATTTGATGTAAAAAAGGTACAGTGGATTCCTGTGCCTTATAGTGGGGAGCAAGGATCCGTCCTTGAATTCTCTCCTTAACTCTCTGTTTGGTAGGTTATTAGACTTATTTTTTGGATTTAATTTTGATAATTCGAATTATTCATGTTTTTAAATTTATCATGTATATTATACCTGTAAAAAATCAAGTCAATTAAATATCGAAAATCACGTGAACTAAAAATTTTATTAAATAATAAAATTATTTATTAATTTTTTTTAATAAACGGATTTTAGTTCTTTTGATATCCGATCAATTTAATTTTTTACAGGCATGATATACATGACAAATATTAAAATGTGAACGGTTCGGATTATCAAAATTACACCTAAAAGTGGGCCAAGGAGCCAATGAGAGGATCTAAGGAGATGATCCTTGCTCTATAGTTAGTGTTTGGAAAGTTACTATTTTAATAGGTTATTTTAGTTTTTTGTATTTTAGTAGTTGTTGAAATTTTTGTATTTAAAAAGATGATTGAATTTTTTTATAGTTGAATGTAATGTTTATAAGAGAAAGTAAAATAATAATGGATTTGATGTAACATTTTGTTTAATTAACTATTTTAGTCTACTCTAACTTCTTCTTTTTTTATTTTTTGTTTATTTATACTCTTTTTTTTTTTTTTTTTTTTAACCAAAAAAAAAAAAAAGACTAAAATATAACTTGCTAAACACTCCAATAATACCGCAGGTCACAACAAGGTCCATTGAGGATGTATTTCGAGTATTTTGATAAGGAGCTAGTTTCCTTGTTGGACCTGTGGGAGTTTACCACATGTTCCGTTTCGATGATTTAAACTGTTTAATATGTAGAACTCGTCAAGTACTATATGTTTGTAAAAAATTATATTGATCAGATATCCATAACTACGTGATCAAATTAATTTTGTATACAAAAAATGGACGGTAAAAAAATAAATGACTGACATAAATCTGATTCGATGAGATAATTATCGATATTCGATAACGTGATGTTATGTAGGCATATAGTACTCGACGAGTTCTACACATTAACGGTTCAAATTATCGACACGAGATCCGTCATAGGCCCCCATGGGCCCAACAATACCTTCCAGTCTATGATCGGACTGGAGGGAAGCCCAGCCCTTTTGATAATTTGAATAATTTATATTGTAAGATTTATTGAGTAGATTATCTGGGAAAAAAAAAAAAAAAAAATCAAGTAAATTGAATATCTATAATCTCATAATAAGAATATATTTGTTTTTTAAAAAATAAACCATTAATATAATTATAATAATTTTTTAAATAATTAAGACTTGATTATAAAATTAATGATATTTGATTAACTTAATTTTTTTATATAGATGATATATTAAACAAATCTTGCAATCTATATATATATATATGTAAGGGAAAAGGTCTTTTTAAGAACAATGATTGTGAAAGCTCTAAATTCTCAAACTAATTTTATTAATTTGTTAATTTTTAAACAAATAATAATAAAAAAAAAGAAATCTATTGGTTAGTTCCTTAAGTCAAAAATCTAAAAACAAAAAAAGTCCTAATTATCTACAATTTTGAATTTTAAAATTCAAAACAATATGATAGGTCACTCTCACTCTTTTCAAAAATAATGTTGATCAAAACAATTTAAATAAAAAAAAAATAAAGATACTAATTATCTATGATTTTGAATTTCATCCCTATCACATTTTTCCGAAAATAATATAATTTTAAAATTTTGAAAACCCAATCAAATTAAAAATTCAATACAATTCTCTTATTAAAATACTCAATATTTAATCTTTGTTCTAGCCCGGCCAACTCCTCCCCAAATGTAATGACACAATGGTTATTCTCTCTCTTTGCCAATAGTCCAAACTTATTTCAAGTTTGTTTGTTTGTGATTTTTATTTTTTATTTTTTTGTAAATTTATATTTTCGTGTGAGTATTTTTTTTTTCTCTATATGACTTTTTTTTTTCTAACTAAATTGATAATAAGCATATATCCGTTAATTTGGGAGTTGATTTGATTTTTTTTTTTGTGAATGTTTGTGCATTTTTTATATTGTTGTTATTATTTCTCTTGATATATGTGAATTGATAATATAGTTATGAGTTTTTATTTTATAGAATAAGGCATCAAATATTGTTCTTTATGATTTGGCCATTTTTTAAATTTCTTAAACAAAATTTTCAAATTTTTTATTTGTAAAAAATTAAAAACATTTAATTGACTCGCCATCAATAAATAAAATTTTAAATAATGAATACTATTCTATAATTTATGGATTTAAAAAAAAAATTTTAACACCCATTTATGGAATAAGAAAACCTAAAATCAAGCATTTTTTTTATTTTTCATTTTTAACTCTTTAAAACTCTAACAGTATCTTTTTATTTCCACAACATTGTTTTTTTTTATATTTAAAAAGATAAAAAACTAGACCAGAGTTGCATAATGGCTAGTAGAGGTGGTGAGCATGACAATAACAAGGGTGATGATGAGGTCCGCCAGAGCATTGTTTGGGTGGATTTTGAAAAAGTGAATATTAAAAGAATAGTAGATAGCTTGCGTGATGAAATGATTTAAAAAACTAATGTATGGTTGAGATTTAGGCCTCATTTAGGAACATGTTTTTTTAGTAACTTTTTGACTTTTCGGTTAAAATACGATGGAAAAAAACTAGTATGTTTGGGATAACTTTTTGAGTTTTTTATAAAAAGATATGCAAAAGAGTAGAGAAAAAAAAGAATCTTTGACTTTTTGTTATAGGTTGTTGATTTTTTGATTTTTTTTAGTGATTTTTTGACTTTTAGGGTAAAAAAGTTACTTCTCATAAAAATTGAATATAAATCATATATTGTTTTCTATATATAATTTTGGGTACTTTTGTATAACTATAAAAAATTATTGTGATCACATGTTTTTATCGTTTGATATATTATTGTTATATTATCGTAACGAATTTTATTATTAATATATATTATCAATGCTGTGGTGAGACGTCATATGATAAATAAAAATATGTTTTATTATTATTATTGATAATATATTTCATTATTTACCTTTTTACAATGTTCAAAAAAAATAATTTATGTTTATTGTTAGTTTTTTGTAGATGAGAAGTCAAAAATAAATTTTAACCAAATTCAAATTATAACTAATTTGATATTGAAAAGGAAATTTCAAAAGAAATTATAATTATATATAATTTTAAAATATTTTTAAAAAAATACAAGGAAAAATTGGAACTATAAATTAAAATTATCAAACAACCTAATTCTATGAAAAAATTTAAATGAAAAATGTATCAAATTTGAATTTATAATTATTAAATATTTTTCATAAGCCATTAATTTTTTATTCAGGTTCTAACCTGATCTAGTCTTAAATAGTTTTTCACATATAAATATATCTTAATATTGATACAATCAATATTAGATATATTTTAAGAATGATAAATTATATCGATTGTCCCCGTATTTTGTCTCTTATATCAATTTGGTCTCTGTAATTTCAATTAGTTTGATTTTTACCCCTAATTTTAAATTTTGTATTAATTTGGTCCAATTGACAATGCCGATTAAGAGTTTTGAAAGAAAATAGTTATTAAGTTAGTTGAGATTAACTTATTAAATTGAATAAGTTTATAATTTTGTCTATTAAAGTATAACAGATGCTACTCATGTGTGTATTTTCAAGAAAAAAAAAATATTAACAATTATAACAATTGGACCAAATTGAGACACAATTATAAATTTAGGGTCAAGATGGAGCAAATTAAAATTGCAGGACAAAAATAACAAAAGAGTTAAAATATAGGGATTACTAATGTAATTTATCCTTTTAGGAATAAGTACATAATTTCTTAATTAATTTTGAAATTGTTGATAAATATACCAAACAAATATGTACATATTTCCTCTTTTTGTTGTAATTTTTTTTTAAAATATATTTACTAATTAAAAATTAAATAAATAAGTAGGTCTACTAACTCATGGATTGGACATAAATTAGACGATTCTCTAAGGACTAGGTTCAAATAAAAAATTATTGGCAAAAAAAAATTGACTTGAACTAAATTTTTTGGCTATTTTTTAGTGTTTAATCCAATATTATAACTTCTAAATTAGCTCATATCAGTCACAAATTGATAAACTATAATATAATTTAAATTTATTAGGATTAGAATATGACCTACAATTTAGGGTGAATTTATCTTAAATAATTTTTTTATACATAAATATGTATAACTATTCATTTAATTGTTTTAAACATAAATATATAGTTTTTTTTTTTTAAACTATGGTTCAAACTTTTTAATAAGTATGCATACAATAAGTCCATATTTCTTATTTTTATTATAAAAAAATATTTACAAATATTTATTTACTAATTTAATAAATAGATAGGTCAAATGATTCATATAAGTTAGAAGTAGAATAAGACAATTTTTAATGATTAGGTGAATGACAAGTTGGTGTAAATTTAATGTTAAGTCCAAATTTAATATCACAAGTGAGTCCTAATCTATTTTAACGTAAATCTTAGAATATAAGACAAATTATAATTTTTAGACTTCACAAAGCATGAAAAAATTATTATATTGACAAATGTAATTTATCACTATCATATGATAAATTAAATTTACGAAACTCATAAGACGAAATGTATTTATATTTTATCATAAATATAATTTTTGTAATTTATTTTTTAATTTTTACCACTACCATTACAACATATATTTGTTGAAAAATGATTTGTGGCACTAAAAAGTTGGGCACTAATGCCCCTAATTTCCATTTTGGGTAACTGTTTTGTTTTGTTTTTTTTTTTTTTGCCTTATATGGAAATTAGGGGCATTAGTGCCCAACTTTTTAGTGTCACAAATCAAAACCGTATATTTGTTATTAAGAACTTAGAGCACACAATTAATGACATAAGAACAAAAAAAAAAAAAAAAAAAATTCTCTTACATATAATTGTGATAAAAATAAATAAAATTTAATTTATTTTAATTTATTTTTGCCAAATATTATAGATATATTTTTTAAATTATAATTTAATTTCAAAAATTAATTTTTAATTATTTATTTATACACGGATAATTATGATAGTATAAATAATTTAAATTATGAAAACTAGCATATCACCCGTGCTATGCACGGATTGTGTTTATAATTATCTATATATGTGAATTGTGATTTTTAAATATATATATTTTTTTAAAATGTCCTCTTTTTTTCTTTTTTTATATTATATTAAAGTTTAATATTTTGATAATAATCATATGTGTTGGACTTTTGAAGAAATTTTTTTTATGCTTGTTCTTAATGCATTAAAGTGTTATTATGAGGGATAATAATCATATGTGTTGGGAGTTTTCAAAGAATTTATATGTGTTAGATTTCAAAGAATTTTTTTTATGCTTGTTCTTAATGCATTAAAGTGTTATTATGAGGATAAGACTTGAGAGTTAAGAGAAATTAATAAATGCTAAGATTTTTTTTTTAAATCAAAAAATTTAAATTGAAAAATTGAAACCCCACAAAACTTAAGGGCTAAAATCCTTCTTTTACTTAATATATAGTATGCATAAATCTGACGAAATATCCCAAAAGACCCTCAGAGCATGGGTACTTTGCCCAGCAGCAACCCTCAGTCCACGTAAAAGGAAATTCGTGCTGGCTAGCTGTCTATAACTGTGGCAGTTGCGAAAACTGGTGACCGGCAATTAATAAAGTGGGGCCACACAATGAAGAACAAGTTCTGTACATATATGATTCAGTAATCCTAAAGGTGTCAAATATTCTATTAAAAATTTTACTAAATGTCTTACATGGGTGTGGGACCCACACAATGTGGGTCTCATGTGGATCCCACACCCATGTAAGACATTTGATAAAATTTTTAATAGAATTTTTAAGGGTCCGTTTGGCAAGGGCTCATTGGGCTCATGAGCCACAAAAGATAAAATAGGCTCATGAGCCACAACAGACAAAATATCACATCCAACCCCATAATCATTACACTCTTCTCTCACAAAAAAAGTCAAAAAAGCCAAAAAGCCAAGAGTCCTTCCCAAACCAAGCTTTTGAGCCCAGACTCATATAGCTAAAAAAGCCAAAAAATCAAAAAGCCAGCCCACTTCCCAAACGGATGCTTAAGGTCTCTATCATTTTTGTATATGATTTTGCAGTAATAGTTCGGAGTCGTTTAAATTATTTAAATTTGTGCATGTGAATTATCGAATTAATTATTCAAAACATATTTAACCGGTCATTTACATAGAAGCCGACTGATAAGGATAACATTGGTTAGCCCAACTTATATAACTCAAACAATTCGAATGAATTTAAATTTAATAGATCAATTATTTTTCATAATTTTGTAAGGAAAATGTTTCACGAAAAATGCTAAGGATACAAAAAGTCATAGTTTGGGGCAAATAATATATGACAATTCTCGAATTATTATACATCTAATAATATAGAACCAATTATATTAATAGTTCTTATAGTTTGGGATTCGTCACTTTGATTCATGATTTTTCAATTGTAACATATTCGGCTTTGAATTTTGAATCTTGTTTTAAATAAGGACAATTGAAAATATCATTACTCCATTTCAAGGGTGTAAAATTGATAAATTTTTTAGACATTTATTTATTTATTTATTTTATCAAATTAATTTTATTATGTATTTGGATAATGATCATGTAATGAGTGGTTGTTTTTATTTTTATTAAATTAGTTTTTATTTTTCTAAAAGTTAAATATGGCGACAATTTTGATATCATTATTAAACTAAGAGACATTTACCAATAAATCTAATCTCACAAACAAACAAGTATTCCAATTAGTCCAAAATTTTTTCTATTGATCTATTAAGTCCTATTAGTGGATTGTTTCTTTCCGTGTGATCCTATTTTTGATTTTGATAGTGTTTTGGTAGACTGTTATACCTTTTTATTAATATAACATGTATGATGTGATACTTTAATGTGACATGTATTAATATGACACTCCAACGATGTGACACTCAAAAAAAATAAAAACTCATTAGTGTACTTTTTCTAAATGTGACAATGTGACGGTATGATGTGACATTCCAAAACTTTTATTTCAAAAAAAATAATTCCTTCTTAGTGTACTTTTCAAATGTGATCACGTGACAGGTATGATGTGACACTTCAACAAAATAAAAAACTCTTTAATATACTTTTCTCAAACGTGACAACGTGGAATGCATGATGTGACATTTCAAAAAAAATATAAACTCCTTAATGTACTTTTCTCAAACGTGACAACGTGGCATGCATGATGTGACACTTCAAAAAAATAAAAACTCCTTGGTATATTTTTTTCAAATGTGACAACGTGACAGATATAATGTGACACTTCAAAAAAAATAAAAACTCCTTAATATGCTTTTCTCAAACGTGACATGTGACACTTCAACGTGACAGGTATAATGTGACACTCTAAAAAAATTAAAAACTTTTTAATATACTTTTCCTAAATGTAACACTCCAATGTGACGGGTATAATGGGACACTAAACAACTATTTAGTGTATTTTTTTCAAATGTGATACTCTAATGTGACGGACAAATGAGTCATTACACATCCAAAAGGACTAAATGGATCATAATAAAAAATATGAGACTATATGGATTATAAGTCCAAAATATAAGACTTATTGGTCAATCTCTCTTAAATTAATCCATTAAATCAAAAAATTTAAAAGTTAAAATATTTCATATATTAAACCTATATACATATTAAGGGTTGATTTGGGATGTCCTAAAAAAGTATACTTTTTGTCTTTTTACAAAAAGATGTGCAAAAAAGTAGATAGGTGATGTAATGAAAAAAAGATAAAAAGATGGATTATATAGTAGATGCCAAACTTGGCCTAAGATTTAAGTCGTGGAAGGATGCCATTACTAACTTAAACTTTGCTAATCACATTTTTTTAATTTCCACGTCACATAACATTAGTAGCATTTATTAACATGTGAATCGTACTTCGTAAAGCACTTGGGGGTAAATTGCACAAATAATTTCTATAATTTAGAACTCTGGTCAGTTTGATCTCTGATTTTTTAATTGTGATATATTGAACTCTAAATTTTAAATCTTGTTCTAAATAAAGATAATTGAAGATACCATTATTTAATTTTAAAGGCAAAATCGTCAAATTAATAAAATATAAACTAATTTAACAAAAATAATGTCAAAAAAATATTTTTAATTTTTTTAAAATTATTTTTATCCACCAATGATAAAATTATGTAAAATTGATAAAAATTAATAAAAATTACATGATTAATTTTTTTAAATTAATTTTACATGATTATCATCCAAACACATAATAAAAATTAATTTGGTAAAATAAATAAATAAATATCTAAAAGATTTATCAATTTTAAATAATTTTATTTTTAGTAGGTAGAAATAATTTTTAAAAATTCAAAAATATTTGTTTGACATTTATTTTTGTCAAATTATTTTATAGTTTATCAAATTGATGATTTTACTCTTCAAAAATCTAATGATATTTTTAATTGTCCTTATTTGGAATAAGATTTAAAATTTAGGGTCAAATGTGTCATAATTAAAAAGTCAAGAATCAAAATGACACAAGTTCCAAACTATAGGGACTATTAATGTAATTCATCCATACAAAGGACACATTACCTTTGCTTTGTAAAAATTATAATGAAATTTTGATCAATGGTGTGCATATAAGCTTGTTATTGTGGGATTGAATGTTGACTATTGATTTTAAATCCTGAATAATTTTTTTATTTTTTGTTTTTTGTTTTTTTTTTAATTTTTATTTTTTTGGTAGTAGTTTGTTGTAAGATTTTGCAATTTCAAATTTAGAACTACATGGATTGTATTTTGTGTTATGTCCCAAAATACCAAAAGAACAAAATAAATAAAAATAAGGGCAAAAAACACTTAAACCCCTTAATGATTTTGGATTGTTGTAGATCAGTTCAAAATCATAGGGAGATGTTTGCATATTTTCAAATGTCAAGAGGGTCATTTGCAACAATCCAAAGTTACAAGGGTTAAGTGCTTTTTGCCTTAAAAATAAAAAAAGGTGTGTATTATTTTCACAATATATCTGTATTTTCAAGACTTAGATATGTCATTATTTAACAATAGTTTATAATGTTAAATAAATTAATCTCTTCAATCAATAACAATATTTTTCAATATGTTTATCATTATATCCATATTTTTTTTAAAGCTTTTGGTATCTTTTTCTATCAATATTTTATTTTAATACTGCAAAATTTGAAATTTAGAAATGAGTTAAATTTCTCTCTAAGTTCAAATACGAACTAAAGAGAATTTGAGGGCCTCATAGGGCCTACTATGAGGTTCATTTCAATCTGAACCATTAATTTTGTAGGATCATTTGTATATATATCATGAAAAAATTACATCAATGTGATAATCATAACGTTTCCATTTTATCATATTTGTCTCTGAAAAAAATAAATTATGTTTTTGAAAATAGATTTTTTTTTGAGACATACGATAAAAAGAAAATATTATGGATATTGAATTGACCAAATTTTTTTTCATGAATAATACACACAGAAGATTCTATAAAATAAGTAATTTGAATCATCAAAACGAGACTTATGAACCTCATGAACCCTTCAAATTCTTTTAAATTTAAATTTGAACAGAAGTCTAAGCCTATAAAATTTCTAGGGTAAATTATAAACATATCTTCTAAAATTTGTTTAAAATACGAATTGTCTCCTATAAAATTAGAAATTACATCTCGCTCATTCAAGTTTTTAGTTGTATAACAAATGACTATTTTCATTAATAAATAAAGTTAATTAACAATTTTTAATAATGTCAAAAATATATTTTAATTAACAATTTATGTATTTTTATAATTGTCTAGGAGAGTAGTTAAGAATTTATTTATTTATTAATTATGTTAAATAAAAAATGCTTACAAATGCGTATTTGTAATTTTCAAAACTATACAAATCAATTCGTATTTTAAGCAAATCTCGAGAGATGTATTTGTAATTTATTCAAAATTTCTATACTTGAGAGTTTTCCGTAAGTTCTTTGCCCTCTTAACCAACAATATGAAAGAAATATTATGAAAAGTTTTTATGAAAATTCTCTACTCTTAAATTAATTTGTAGTGTTTTATTATGTTATGTAACTCTTGAATTAGTTTTATGAAATTTTTCATGATATTTTTCATGATGGATGTCATTACTCAACCAATCATAGATTTGATTTTCATCCTCTCAATAGATACATTCGATATTACCATCGGTGGTGTCACATGCATAAATTAATGTACACACTAGTATACCAACTAATGTTATGATATTATTATTGACCACATTTATTATACAAGTTATAAATATCTAAAATTATACAAATGATATACAATCATCTGTTAATACATTAGTATATACATTAACTAGTGGTAACCCGTGCGATGCACGGAAAAATAGTTAAGTTAGCTAGCGGGTGCGTGTTAACAATAATTAGCACACAAAATTTCACAATAAAATTTGATATACATAAAAAATTATTAATTATTAAAATTGTTGAGAATAATAGTATCACAATCAGTTTATAACAAAATATGAGTAAATCAAAATAAAGATTTAAATATATATGTCTTTGATAGATATATAGATTAACAAATCATATCTTTATCTAAATTTTATTATTTTAATTTTTTGTAAATCAATTATTTAATCTTTATATTTATCTATAGGCCACGAAATTAATCTTTATAAATTATTTATCAATTTTATATGTTTATTTATCTATAAGTCATGAAATTAATTTTTTTAAATAATTTTTTTAATTTTTATCTTTCTCTATAGGTCATAAAATAAATTTTCTTAAATTATTTATGAATTCTTAAAGTACAAAATGAAGGGAAAAAAAAAGAGTAATTTCATTTTTTTAAAATCAATTATTTAATCTTTATCTTTATTTGTAGGCCATGAAATTAATTTTTATAAGTTAATTATCTATAATTTATGAAATTAATTTGTTTAAATTAATTGTTTACTTTTTATCTTTATCTATAGACTATAAAATTAATTTTCAGTTTTTATATGTTTAGCTATATTGATGAATTTTGAAATTTAAATCTTTATCCATAAGCGATGAAATTAATTTTAATTTTAATTAATCAAATAAATAGAAAATAAAGAAAAATAGAAAACATGAAAGGCAATTAAAGAAGGTTGCCACGTAGGAAAGAGAGAGTTTTAAAATTATGAGAATTTAGGAACAAATATTTGGAGTCTTTTGACAAAATAACTACATTTGGTTATATAGATAGTATAGATAGATTGATACATATAGTATTATTATCATCCATCAATGGTCATTGTTGATCTACCACATCCAATATTTGTGGACCCCTCACGCACTGAATCATTCATTTAAGAAGAAAAAAATTGCTAAGTCTTGTTTGGGTCGGTTGGAAAGTTGGACAAGTCGGGAAAATGGGCGGTTTGGCGTGAAGTAGCCGAGCAATAATTTTTAGATTTTAATAAATATTTTTGCTTGGTTGAGAATTAATAAAAAAAAATTATGTTAACATTTGCACTACTACTAAGTACTTTCACAAACAATTCACAACGCAATAAAACATGTCTGAATTAACGATGGGGTTTGATTTTGGGATTTATGTATTGATCTTAATAGGTTGATTTATTATTCAATAAATTTTATGATAATTAATAATGTTTTTATCAAATATTATTAAAAAAATATCATTAATTATTAATTTTCATCAGCAGCTTAAAAAAAGTCACCCTATTGACTTATTTGGATTAAACTCTACATAGGTGTACATAAAATGTGTAAAATATCATTATTATTATTTTTATTTAAGTTTCTTTTGGGATGAACTAAAAAAGTCACCCTATTGGTTTATTTGGATTATATTACATTTCTATTTTTCTGTACGTTTTTTTGTAATAAACAAAACAGTCATCTTATAAGCCATATTCAAAACAGCTCTTTGCTTACAAAAATAAATACATAGTTTAAATTGAAAACAAATAAAAAATTTGTAGAGTTTAATGACAAAAATACTACTTTCCAATCAATTTCACTTTACAAAATAAGCTACTGGTTTATATTAAAAATAAATAAATAAAATTTAGGATTTATTTTAAGATAAATTACAAATACACTTCCTAAGATTTGTTTAAAATCTGATTCTGAAAATTACACAGTCTCTTGAAATTTCTAATTTCATAATAAATGGTATCTTTTATTAATAAATGATAAAGTAAATCAATATTTTTTAATGATGTTAAAATTTTATTTTAATTAATAATATAGGTAATTTTATCATTATATAAGAGAATAGTTAGGAATTTTATTTTTTCATTTAATCATGTAAATAAAAAATTCTAACAATAGAGTATTTGTAATTTTCCGAACTATATGGATAATTTGTATTTTAAACAAGTTTCAAGTGTATTTGTAATTTATTTATTTTTTATTATAAGAGACAAATTTTATAATTTTGAGTAATATTACAAATACAACATATTTTACTAAATAATTTATCAAATATTTACATGAGTGTCGGACCTATAAGTGTAAGACCCGCACTCACCTGTTGAGAAGCAAAAAAAAAAAGCTAACTTTTAGTTTTTTTACCAATTTTAAGTCACATCAACTATTACATTTTTTACTCATAAAAAGATAAAATAGACTAAAAAAGTCAAAAAGTTAACTTTTTACCAACTTTTCAAAACACCACTTAAGATTCGTTGGAAAACTTCACTGTTGTATTTTTTTTATTTTTTATTTTTTTTGTGTGTGGGTGTGTGGCTATTTTAGGTTAGTTAAAAAAGTTTTGTTGGTATGATAATTGGATTCTTTTATTTTTTTAAAAGTTGATTTGATGATTTTGAAAAAAAAAATAATAATTATAATTTATATGTGATATTTTATTTTATTAACTATTTTATTGTTTTAGTTTAAACTTCTCATCCTAAACATCCCCCCAGTAAAAAAAAATTGATAGAATAAGGCTTTCTTTGAGAAGTTATTAATGTAGTAAAAAAATTAAAAAATTACTATAAATTATCATTTTTTCTCATTACTTTTTATATTTATTTTAATAAAAAATTAATTAAAATAATTAATTCCTAAATATATGATGTTTTTTATAAATTTTTCAAAAAGTAAATTGTAATCGAATCCACATGAGACAATTGTGTTTTGCGTTTTTCTTCAGCTGTTCGTACAAGATGTGACAGACCATGGAAGTGACGCCACGTGTTAAACATTTGATGTAAAAGAGGTACAGTGGATTCCTGTGCCTTTTAGTGCGGAGCAAGATTCTCTCGTTGAATTCTTTCATTGACTCTTTGTTTGGTAGGTTATTAATTAGACTTATTTTTTGATTTAATTTTGATAATTTGAATTATTTATTTTTTTAGATTTGTCATGTATATTATATTTGTAAAAAATTAAGTCAATTAAATATCAAAAAACACATGAACTAAAAATTTTATTAAACAATAAAACTATTTATTGAATTTTTTTTAATAAACGGATTTTAGTTATTTTGATATCCAATCAATTTAATTTTTTACAGGCATGATATATATGACAAATATTAAAATGTGAATAGTTCGGATTATCAAAATTGGACCTAAAAGTGGGCAAAGAAAGGAGCCAATGAGAGGATCTAAGGAGATGATCCTTGCTCCATAGTTAGTGTTTGGAAAGTTACAATTTTAATAGGTTACTTTAGTTTTTTGTTATTTTAGTAGGTTGAAATTTTTGTATTTAGAAAAATGATTAAATTTTTTTGTAGTTGAATGTGATATTTGTGAGAGAAAGTAAAATGATAATAAATTTGATGTAATATTTTGTCTTATTAATTATTTTAGTTTACTTCAACTCTTTTTATTATTATTATTATTATTATTATTATTTTTTTTTTTTTAAAAAAATGTAGACTTGCCAAACACTCCAATAATACCGCAGGTCACAATAAGGTCCATTGAGGATGTATTTCTAGTATTTTTGATAAGGAGCTAGTTTCCTTGTTGGACCCGTGGGAGTCTACCACAGGTTCCATTTCGATATTTTGAACTGTTCAATACGTAGAACTCGTCAAGTACTATATATTTGTAAAAAATCACATTGATCGGATATCCATAACTACGTAATCAAATTAATTTTGTATATAAAAAATGGACGGTGAAAAAATAAATGACTAACATAAATCTGATTCGATGAGATAATTATTGATATCCAATCAATGTGATGTTATGTAGGCATATAGTACTCGACGAATTCTACACATTGAACAGTTCAGATTATCGACACGGGACCCGTGGTAGGCCCCCATGGACCCAACAGTATCTTCCAGTCCATGATCAAACTAGAGGGAAGCCCAGCCCTTTTGATAATTTGAATAATTTATATTGTATGATTTATTGAGTAGATTATTTGTAAAAAAAAATCAAGTAAAGTGAATATCTATAATCTCATAATAAGAATATATTTGTTTTTTAAAAAATAAACCATTAATATAATTATAATAATTTTTTTAAATAATTAAGACTTGATTCTAAAATTAATGATATTTGATTAATTTAATTTTTTTATATAGATGATATACTAAGTAAATCTTGCAATATATATATATATAAGGGAAAAGGCCTTTTTAAGAATAATGATTGTGAACGTTCCAAATTTTCAAACTAATTTTGTTAATTTGTTAATTTTTAAAGAAATTAAAAAAAAGAGAAATCTATTGGTTAGTTCCTTAAGTCAAAAATACAAAAACAAAAAAAGTCCTAATTATCTACAATTTTGAATTTTAAAATTCAAAATAATATGATAGGTCACTCTCACTCTTTCAAAAAATAATGTTGATCAAAACAAATCAAATAAAAAATAAAATAAAGATACTAAAAGTCAAAAAATCAAAAAGACAAAAAGTCACATCACCTCTCTTATCTATGATTTTGAATTTCATCCCTCTCACATTTTTCCGAAAATAATATAAATTTAAAATTTTAAAAACCCAATCAAATTAAAAATTCAATACAATTCTCTCTTTAAAATATAATCTTTTTTCTAGCCTGGCCAACTCTTCCCCAAATGTAATGATACAATTGTTATTCTCTCTCTTTGCCAATTGTCCAAACTTATTTCAAATTTGTTTGTTTGTGATTTTTATTTTTATTTTTGTAAATTTATATTTTCATGTGAGTATTTTTTTTTTTCTCTATATGACTTTTTTTTTTTTTTTTTTTCAACTAAATTGATAATAAGAACATATCTTAATTATCTTTGTTTTGGGAGTGGAGTTGATTTGATTTTTTTATTTTTATTTTTTAGGGGTGGATGTTTGTGCATTTTTTATATTGTTGTTATTATTTCTTTTGATATATGTGAATTGATAATATAGTTATGAGTTTTTATTTTATAGAATAAGGCGTCAAATATTGTTCTTTATGATTTGGCCATTTTTTAAATTTCTTAAACAAAATTTTTAAATTTTTTATTTGTAAAAAATTAAAAACATTTAATTGACTTGCCATCAATAAATAAAATTTTAAATAATGAATACTATTCCATAATTTATGGATTTAAAAAAAAAAATTAATACCTATATATGGAATAAGAAAACCTAAAATCAAGCATTTTTTTATTTTTTATTTTTAACGTTTTAGAACTCTAACAATACCTTTTTATTTCTACAACATTGTTTTTTTATATTTAAAAAGATAAAAAAAACTACACCAGAGTTGCATAATAATTAGTGGAGGTGGTGAGCATGGCAACAACAAGGGTGATGATGAGCTTCGCCAGAGCATTGTTTGGGTGGATTTTGAAAAAGGTAAATATTAAAAGAATAGTAGAGTAGATAGTTTGGGTGATGAATTGATTTAGAAAACTAATGTATGGTTGAGAATAAGGCCTCGTTTGGGAACAAGCTTTTTTAGTAATTTTTTGGCTTTTCGGCTAAAATATGATGTAAAAAAACTAGTATGGTTGGGATAACTTTTTGATTTTTTATGAAAAGATGTACAAAAAGTAGAGAAGAAAAAGAATCTTTGAATTTTTGGTATAGGTTGTTAGCTTTTTGATTTTTTTAGTAACTTTTTGACTTTTAGGCTAAAAAGGCTACTTCTCATAAAAATTGAATATGGATCATATATTGTTTTCTATATATAATTTTGGGTACTTTTGTATAACTATAAAAAATTATTGTAATCATATGTTTTTATCGTTTGATATATTATTGTTATATTATCGTAATGAATTTTATTATTAATGTCTATTATCAATGCAGTGGTGAGACGTCACATGATAAATAAAAATATGTTTTGTTGTTATTATTATTGATAATATATTTAATTATTTACCTTTTTACAATGTTCAAAAAATTAATTTTTGTTTATTGTTAGTTTTTGTAGATGAGAAGTCAAAAATAAATTTTAAACAAATTCAAGTTACAACTAATTTGAGATTGAAAAGGAAATTTCAAAAGAAATTATAATTAAATATAATTTTAAAATATTTTAAAAAAACACAAGGAAAAATTGGAACTATAAATTAAAATTATCAAACAACCTAATTCTATAAAAAAAAATTTAAATGAAAAATGGATCAAATTTGAATTTATAATTATTAAATATTTTTCATGAGCCATTAATTTTTTATTCAGGTTCTAATCTGATCTAGTCTTAAATAGTTTTTCACATATAAATATATCTTAATATTGATATAATCAATATTAGATATATTTTAAGAATGGTAAATTATATCGATAGTCCTCGTATTTTGTCTCTTATATCAATTTGGTCTCTGTAATTTCAATTAGTTTGATTTTTACCCCTAATTTTAGATTTTGTATTAATTTAGTCCAATTGACAATACCAGTTAAGATTTTTGAAAGAAAATAATTATTAAGTTAGTGTAACAAGTCCGCGAGGGACCTCACTACAGTTCGGACTCGATTTGTGCCACGGTTCTAAATCTTGAACCAAAGAGTCCAAATCCGGCAAATCGTTTTGAAAACAGATTTTTTTTTTGAAAGAAGTGCCAAACATGGACTGCTTTGCCAGATACAGAGTCGTCACATAAATATTTTTTAAATGGGAAATTTAGGAAACCCTAACTCGGTGTCAAAGGCCACGTGTCCGTCATCACCAAAGTTGGCTCGGGAACTTGGGTACGATTGGGGAAGGTCACATCGTGAGCACCCCCGCTCGCCCGGTCAAAGACCGGCCTCTACTAACCATGATATCTGCTTTTGAAAACATTGTATGCTCTTATTCCGGTTATTAGCCTAGGTTACTATGTGATGCTCGCAGCAAACAAGTATAGACCGAGTCGCCTGAATTGGAACAAAACATTTCATGTTTGTTTGTTTGTTTGAAAATGGTTTGATGGTGCTACCCGCAAGTAGGCTAAGACGTGGATTTGCCACCCTCGGGTGGGCTTAAGAAAACATGATTTTGCCACTATCTAGTGGGCTTAAAACAAACAGTCAATGCATTGTCCAATCCAAATAACTCAACCTTCACCCACAGGCATTCAGGCAGTTATATCACATAAGCATATAGCCTCATGGCAAGCATGCTAACATGGCAATCACTCACACGCATGCAAGGATGCTAAAGCATAAAACTCACCGAGTACTCCAAGCCAAAACAGAAACTACATTAGAAATCATGCATGATCCTAAGTATACAGAAATGCCTAATGCAACACATGCAAAAATGCAATTATAGCAGGCTCGGCTATTCTAAACATGGCATATGGAATGCTACAACTAACATGTATTCAATTTGGAATTGAAATACAAATGCAGTTAGTATGATGCGCCGAGCCCGGTGCGTGCAAAACAGATGAATGATGCAAACATGCTGTCATACTGTATGCTAATTGAAATATGCCCTAATCTAACTATCATAAGCAGGTAAATAAAAGGGAGAAAGAAATGGGGGTTGGAAGACATACATCACACACACCCACACTTATTACAGCATTGCCCTCGCGCAGAGTGTCTGAATAAATAATACAGTCCGAACGTCCGAATAAAAGAATAGTACAGTCCGAGATAATAAATACACAAATTCCTAATTAATTATCAAATTAAATAAGAAAGCTGTAAACTGGCATGCAAGCCAGGGACTGCCTTGCCTCCGCTCCGGATGATGAAATGATGCATGCCCGGATGCCTTTGCGCGGAAATCCACTGGGATGCCCCAATTAGCCTCTGTTTGCGATGTTTCTCGAAATGCGTGCCAGACTTCGGAAAGTTACTGATTCTTCATTTTGCTGCAACAGAGAGCAGGAAAGGGGCATAGCAATGTATTTCACAAATATATGCATGCCTCGATTCTCGTGCCACCAATCACGCATATCGATGCGTGGTGGCCGAGGAGCCGAATTGCACAACTCAATATGGGGTGAATGCAGATGAAAGCTACAATAAAACCTAACTTCATCATGGATAATCCGGAGTGTCGGTGACTTGGGAATTGAGACCCGTTCCGTCACTCGGAGTACGAAACGTGCCTCGTTTCCCGTGCCCGGGCTAACTCCTATCCCGAACACTATGCAATATGCATGATATGCATGAAATGTAGCTAATATGCAATCCTAACATACACAATGTTATGAAAATGAGATGCCTCGAAATGCGTGCCCACGGGCACGCAAACTGAGATAATGCACTAAAGCATGAAATGACACTCCAAATGCAAATTGGGCTTACACTAACATGAAAGGGCCTCAGCCACACTCACATAAGAGGCCGTGAGATGAAAAAGATGCGCCTCGAAATGCGTGCACACGGGCACGCGAACCGAGGCAATGATATAAAGGCATGAAAATGCAAAAATCGGGCTTACACTAATATGAGAGGACCTCAGCCGCACTCACATAAGAAGCCGTCGGATAAAAAATAAAGTGCCTCGAAATGCGTGCATACGGGCACGCAAACCGAGGCATGGCATAAAGACATGAAATGGCATACGGAATGCGAATTGGGCTTACGCTAACATGAGAGGGCCTCAGCTGCACTCACATAAGCCGCCGAGAGATGAGAATGAGCTGCTTTGAAATGCGTGCACACGGGCACGCAAACCAAGGCAGTGGCATACGCAATGCTAATGACATGAAAAATGCAAATTGGGCTTACACTAACATGAGAGAGCCTCAGCCACACTCACATAAGCTGCCGAAAGATGAATACAAGCTGCCTCGAAATGCGCGCACACGGCACGCAAACCAAGGCAGTGGCATACTCAATGCAAATAACATGGAAATGAAACGTGGCATATGGCATATGAAAAATGCAAATTTCAGTAGCTAAAATGATGCACAAATAGCCCCCGAATTATGACAAAATTACACCCGATGCCCGAAATGCAATGTTATGCACCCGAAACGGCCTACAGCCCCACTAAACATGCACAATATGGACATAACATGTAAAACAGTAGCAAGGCAGCCCCTAAACTAGCATTTTTTCAGTACAAAGTGTGGCCAAACAATGACCACAAGTATGGCAAAAATAGCTTGCAAAAAAGGGGGAAAAGAGGGGAATTACAAAGCAAGTGGTATATACAATGCTCAAACTGAAAAACACAGTTCTAAAAAATTAAAGAGGGGCCAAAAATATGCACATTTACAAGAGATGAAATCCCCCAATTCAGTATGTAGATAGGCTAAACATAGCATGCAAAATAATGAGCCAACAAAGGCTATAACATGAGGTATCAAAAGGATGCACCAAACAGCCTTGGACCCTTAACAAAACATGAAGAATGGGTCATTTTAAGACTCTTTCCAGGCCTGATGAAGACTCAAAACAGAAGCCAAATAAGCTCAAAGGGGCATGCCAAATAGGAGTAGAACATGAATTCAAAGCAAGTGGCATGTAGAGCATGAAAACCAGGTTGAGCCCTTCTTCAATGTTGAAGAGGGGCTCAAAATAAGCACAATATTAGTTCATGAGATGCTCCAAATCAGATCACAAATAGGCCAAATAAATCATGCAATTTTACGAAAAATATGGAGGATTACAAAGAAAGTGCATGATAGAGAGGCCAAACATGATTGAGCCCTTCTTCGAAGTTGAAGAAGGGTTCAAAATAGGTCCACTCACAGTATATATCAGGCTCGAAAATAGATCACTCAAAAGCCAAACAAAGCATGCAATTTATTGGCCTAAAGAATGGTATTGAAAGAGGTGCACCATGGAGACACCAAACAGAGCTGAGCCCTTCTACAAAGTTGTAGAGGGGCTCAAAATAAGCTTAAAACTAGTAGGGGTCGGAGCCCAAAACAAAAGGCAAATAGGGTAAAGAATTGACTCAAAATTGTGCACAAAAAAAAGGAAATAGAGTCTTACCCTTGAAGATCTAACTTTGGTGACTTCTTGGCTTCAATTTGTTGATCCTTAGCCTTTGAAAATCACTCCTTTGCTGCTGAAATGGAGGTGGTGATGGTGGTGCTTAGGGTTGATGAAGAGAGGAGCTAGAAACTTGAAGCTTTTTAGGGTTTTTGGCTATGGAAATGGAGGTTTTGGAAGAGAGGCTCTTGAGATGAAATTTTCTAACCTCAACAAAGGAGCTGTCCAGCCCCTTAAGAGGACCAAAAAGGGTGTAAAAGGGGAGGGAAATGCATCCAAGCTTTCCCTCCCAAAATATCCCCCGGAGGACAGGGATATTTTGAAAAGCAGCTGGACAGCTGTAAGGGGTTCAAAAGCAGAAAGCTGGCCGGCCAGGTGGATTTCTTGAAGGTGGCCGGCCAGCCACCCCAACTGGTCGGCCAGCCACTCCCCCTGGCCGGCCGGCCATGGCCAAAAAAAGAAGTGAAGAATTGCTGGCCGACCACCATGTTTTGGTGTCCTCCCAGGTGTGTAGAACAAGGTTCCAAGGTTGGAATTTGGCAACTCTGAAACAGGAGTCACAACATTGAACTTGAAGGAGAGGCTCAAAAATGAAAGTAACAATTACTGGCCGACCAGTACTTTTTAGGGTCCTCCCATGTCCTCTCATCACAAATATGTAGTCTCGGCTCGAAGAAAATACCCCTAGGGTGTTCAACATTAGCCCGGAAGTGAGAAAAACGGGCGCCGGAGGAGCGAAACTGGTTTTCTGAAACAATTGCTGGCCTCCCACCCTCCAGTGATCTTCCTGGTGCTAAAACAGAGGTACCTGCCAAAATTGAACAAAAACTAATGCAAAACGAAAGCTCGGGGACCAAAACCGCGCGGTTCGGGGTCCCGAAAATGGGCTACAGGCGCCGAAAGTGGTGTTCGGCCATAAAGTGGGTATCAGGGTCCCCAGTGTCCCTCGGTATGATAAAATAGAGGCACTTGCCAAAATTGAACAGAAACCGGTGTAAAATGAATGCTCGGGGCCCAAAACCGCGCGGCTCGGGGTCCCGAAAAATAGGCGGTAAGCACCGAAAGTGGCGTTCAGCCACGAAGTGGGTATCTGAGACCCCAGTGTCCCTCGGAATGATAAAACAGAGGCACTTGCCAAAAATCGGAGAAATCGGAGATGGTTGGGCGGTCCCGAACCGAGGCACACGGCCTGACGGTCCTGAAAACCGGGAACCGGGCTCCGAAATGGGTAAAATGGCCTACGGCCACGAAAAGTAGCCCACGGCCACTGAGAGATAGTCTACGGGACCACTCCCTCCCCACAGGAAAGAAAACAGAGAAAACCGAGTCTGGTTCGCAAACCGAGGCAGGACACGAAAGAGAGTTCGGAAGTCCGGAGGCAGGGCGCACGGCCGCGACTCTGAGGCTTCTGAACGAGCACAATATGCAACATCACCGAGCGCTCAATCGGTGACATCTGAGTCTTAAGGTCGGTCAAAAATGGGGTGTCTACAGTTGCCCCTCTTTGACAGAACTCGGAAGTCAAGAAGTGACGGGAGTGAATGTCAAAGCCCAGAGACGACCCATTTTTGACAAGGCCGAAGACTTAGACAATCATACAAGATAGACAAAGATGTGCCCGCAGGCAAAAGGGGGCAAAATGCAAAATGACATGTACAGAGCCAGGTGATCACGCAAGTGCAGCAAGCTGTAATGAAGTAAGTATTGACAAATAGATGCAACAGTTTTAAGCAAGAATGCAAAGCAACAACTACATTTCATGCAGTTAGGAATGCGGAGAATTATTCAATTCTCGTCGCGTCTCACAAGGAGAAGATACGATACCTGCGCGATTCGTCTGGTCGCACTAGCCTCAAATGAACTGTACATACAATATCGTGCCTGCAAAAGAGAGAAATTCAACAAGAACAATATGCTAACAACATATATTCAATGTGATTCCTGAAAGTTTGGCACACGCGGTGCCGGCGGGTGAATGCATCGCAGTGTGATACGGGTAAGGTGCACAACGCAAGTAATGTGCACAAAATAGTGCGATGCGCAAAATAGCGCGAGTGAAATGTAATGCACTAACAAGTGCAGGTGGGACGCGCAAGATAGCGCGAATGCTACAACGCACAATGCAAGTAATGTGCACAAAATAGTGCGATGCGCAAAATAGCGCGAATGTAAACTGCACAAAATAGTGCGATGCGCAAAATAGCGCGAATGTAAACTGCACAAAATAGTGCGATTGAGGTGCGCAAAATAGCGCGAATGATAAATTACACAAAACAGTGCGAATGCAGGGGCGCAAAATAGCGCGAACGATTTGAAATGCACAAGATAGTGCGATACGCTAAACAGCGCGAGTGATTTGAAATGCACAAGACAGTGCGATACGCTAAATAGCGCGATTGATTTGGAATGCACTAAACAGCGCGATACGCTAAACAGCGCGAGTGATTTGAAATGCACTAAACAGCGCGATACGCTAAACAGCGCGATTGATTTGGAATGCACTAAACAGCGCGATACGCTAAACAGCGCGAGTGATTTGAAATGCACAAGACAGTGCGATACGCTAAACAGCGCGAGTGATTTGAAATGCACAAGACAGTGCGATACGCTAAACAGCGCGATTGATTTGAAATGCACAAGACAGTGCGATACGCTAAACAGCGCGAGTGATTTGGAATGCACTAAACAGCGCGATACGCTAAACAGCGCGAGTGATTTGAAATGCACAAGACAGTGATTTGGAATGCACTAAACAGCGCGATACGCTAAACAGCGCGATTGATTTGAAATGCACAAGACAGTGCGATACGCTAAACAGCGCGATTGATTTGAAATGCACAAGACAGTGCGATACGCTAAACAGCGTGAGTGATTTGAAATGCACAAGACAGTGCGATACGCTAAACAGCGCGATTGATTTGAAATGCACAAGACAGTGCGATACGCTAAACAGCGCGAGTGATTTGAAATGCACAAGACAGTGCGATACGCTAAACAGCGCGATTGATTTGAAATGCACAAGACAGTGCGATACGCTAAACAGCGCGATTGATTTGAAATGCACAAGACAGTGCGATACGCTAAACAGCGCGATTGATATGCAATGCACAAGATAGCGCGAGTGAGATACAACCACAAGATGCACAAGACAGTGCAAGTGAGATACAAAGTGTAAGTGCACAAGATAGTGCGATAAAATGCATCTTCTATGCAAGTATGGGGGCATTTTCTATGCAATAGTGAAAGCGAGCATATTCTATGCATGAACCATAACGATGCATGGCACGCATGTAACAACAGTGTATATAAAAAAAAAAAAAAAAAAACACATTCTATGTAATAGAGGAGCATCAAATATGTACTCTGGTGCCTCTGATTTGCTTCTTAGAGGACTTCACAACATACTCAGCTCAAAAAGGGCACACCCTGTTCATGTTGGCGAGAGATAACATCTGCATGTGAAACCCTCTGGTGCTGCTTGGACTGCCATTCTGACTTGAAGCAGGCTTACACTTGGGGTCGAGACACACTCATACCCCAGAGAAATGGCGAGGCCTGAGAAGGTGCACCTGGAATGCAGTCTCGGATTTTGCTAAAGTTGAGACATGCTAAGATGCTCCAAATTTTCCCTCTTTTCTTTTGCTTTGCAGTCCAGAACCTAAATAGCTTCAGATAGGCCCTTGTTCTACTGTTCACACTTATCGGGGGTGGACCCTGCGGCTTTTTGAAAGAACCAATCCTGTTTTGCACAAATGTGGAGAACGGCACGGCACTTGGAGCACAAAACGATTTTTCTTTGAAAATGAGAAAAGGATTCTCAACCGGGAGCCTACAACTGACCACAGCCAAACGACTCAACAAGGAAATAAAAGGCACACAACCTAGACACATCGAGTAACACTCGAAACGACTCAAAATAAGAATCGAGATAAAACAAAAGATACGACGCTCAGACGTGCACAGGGAGCCTGTTTCACCGGGTAGTGTTTCCCACCCTTTCTTATTTGTGATTCTCACATCACTCGGCCCTCAAGCTCGGCTTTTCTCACAAAACCTTTTTCTCAATTTTTCTCTCATCGCACATCTCTCTATTCTTAAACCTCTCATTTTTCATCCCTCCCCTGGGTGGTTGATGGATAAACAACAAGTTGAAGGCTCGGGCCCCTAGCATTCTGCTCGATTCTCTTTCTTCCGCTCACAGCTAGTGAATTCCTTCCACAGAGGGGTTGCACTACATTTGGGTGTGTAGCAAATCTGCAGCTGACATCGGTTGACGATGCTCTGCTGGGGAGTTTGGACATGATCAGATCCGTCTAGATGAGGGAGTGGAGTATCCTGATCCATTCCAGTTCGTACTTCGCAATTGGCTTGATACCTCGCTGCTTGGGGGATACGAGAGCTCTCTGCCTTTTCTAGCTTCAGTTGTGCCCTCTTCTGGCAGGTAGAGTGCCCCTTTTTTTTTTGGCAAATGCATTGACAACAAGGAAAGGACAGGAAGCCTGACTTAACTGTGCCCCTAGTTCATCATTTCGACCATTTTTTTGTTTTTGGCTTTCTACTAAAACAATTTTGACCAAAAATGAGAGTTAGATTAACATGCTTGTTCAGTTTTTGATTTGAAATCATGCAAGTCAGGTGGTAAGCACTGAAAATTTTCCTTTTTTGGGTCCAAGAAATGGTCCAGTTTTGGAAAAGATAGAATGATTTTTTCGAGAAAATTAGCCAACCTCGGTAAAAATTCTCAAAAACTATTTTTGCAAACGGCCACTTGCTCAACGAGCATGAAACCTACTCCTGAGATGCACAACCTCGGATACAAAGGAAAACTGCCCCGTACTTGAAGATAGTTGCATGGCAACGGAAAGTTGCCCCTTGTTTGAACGGCACCGCGGCGCATTGAATGGCAACGGAAAGTTGCCCCTTGTTTGAACGGCACTGGAGCGCACTTGCAGTCAGTCCTCAGAGCTACGAACACAAACAGACTCTCGAATACAGAGAAGGCAGAGATGATCAAAACCATTACATGGACACAATTGAATTTGAATCGTTTTACGGCTGGACTTCAGAATGAAGTTGCCTACGTATCCCAAAGATGGGAATCAAGCCTTACGTAGTTCGGGGTTAAGGTACACTCGGGTATTTAACCTCTCTTTTTTTATGCTCTAACTTTTGCCAAGGCGCCTGTTGCAGGTTTTCGACCTTGCGAGCTTTGTTTTTCTTTCTTTTCTTTTTTCTATTCTTTTCATTCCTTTTTCTTCTTTTCTTTTTTTGCATTTTTTGTATCTTTGCATTTTTGCATTTTTGTATATATATTTTTCCTGTCTCGCTCTAACTTTTGCCTGGGTCGCCCTTTCGGGTTTTCGGCCCAGCGAGCCTCTCAAAGGGTAAAAATGTAACCAGTCCATGCCAAATGGTTCTGAGATTGAAACCCTCTATATCCAGGAGAGTGGCTGTTGTATTGACTTGCAGAAAGATCCACCTTTGGCTCTCCGAGCACATCGGATATTTTTTGCCCCTAGTTCGAGGGGTGCTTCTGATCTAGCCTTGCAAGCTTCTTCTGATGAGGTCTGACCTTCTTGATCTGACTTTGGTGCCTCTTGTTCAAGGGCTGTTTCAAATCTGGCCACATAGGCCTTACATCGTGGTCGACCGTTGAACATTCTGAATGCCAGTTCAAGGTTTGAAAGCGAAGGGGGGTCGAGTCTCGAGGCTGAAAGCGATCCTAAGCTGCACAATCTCAAGAGCGATTCCACACATGTCTTTGCAGGACCGCGCAAAACATCTTTTGAAAGTTTTTAAGAAAGCGACAAATCGCTCGCGCTGAAGACAGTGTAGGATCAATCTGGATCAAAGCCAGGGTCCTTCTCAGTACTCACACTAACAAGCATGATTTCATTCATTAAGGGCTTCGCACGCCTCTCTTTCTCTCAATTTGATCAAAGTTTTGCAAATCCCGAGGAATTCCTCCCTCTTTGTTTTCACTGCAGTGTTCAAAAAGGTTTTGAAAAACTTAGGTCAATACAATGGCTTCAAGGCACAAGAGAGCAGGTGGAATGCACTGCCATTTCATTCAAATCCCGGCACAACTAGCACACGGCAGAAACAAATGCGAGAGTATGGAAATCACTGCTGTTTCATTCAAAATCTGTTGGCATAACTGGCTCCCTGGCAGAAACAGACTCAAAACAAGACAAAAAGACAAACGCGAAACAAAATGGTGACGCCCGAGGTAACACCCCCTCGGAATCACCCAACTCCTATACAACAGGACTGACTCGATACAACAAGACAGACCCAAAACAAAAGAGACTGACTCAAAACAAAAAGACAGACTCAAAACAAAGTAACAAAAACTGACCCAATACCCAAGTCAGAAAGCACAAAACTGGTATTTGCACATTGCTCAGAACAGTGCGTGCCATTCCCACGTCTGGAGTTGATCGAGCGCCGCCCGCAGGTGGTTCATCCCCCGTTCACATAACATTATCTCCCAGAAACTGAAGACGTCCCCGAACGCATCCCGGGGGAAAAGGTGCGAACCCCTCCCCGTTCACATAACATTATCCCCCAAGTTCACTGACCCAGTGCCGATAGACTTTGCTGAGCTCGGCGGGAGGATGACCCCGTTGTCAAATAGATCCTGTACTTCATGGCGAAGACGGAAGCAGTTATTGGTAGCATGGCCAGTTTGCTGATGGTATGCGCAGTACTGGGTAGCATCATGTGTAGCCGGAAGAGGGTTCGGGAGAGGCCGAGGCTCAAGGGGGTTGAGATGGCCTTGTCCAACAAGGATTTGGAAAGCTTTGGATAAAGGCATGTGGAGGGCATGGAAGACCCTCTGACCTCGGGGTTGGTACTTCTGGGTTTGTGGATTTTTGCTGGACGCACCAGTAAAGGGTTTGGCAGATGCTGACTGGGTTTGCTGATTTCTTCCGAGTACAGGATTAGAGCTGAAAGGAACATTCTTGGTACAACGGCCCTTCTCTCGGCTTGCCCCTTGATTCAAACTGCCCCCGACTTGAGTGGCGAAAATGCCGTCCACAGTGTTTGCAACAACTGCGAGCACTTGCTCTTTGTTCAGTCCCTCGGCTTTCAAAGCCTCAACAGCCAACAGAAGATGCTCATGGGGATCCATGTCCGCCCCTATCTCGTTCTTTCCACTCGCCTTTACCTCGCCAAGGGATTGGCATTCCTCAAATACAGCCCGTTCCAAGACTGGGGAGCCTTTTGACACGAACTCCCTGGTATGAGATGTGGTTGATTACGGAGCCAATGTCCCGGAGGCCAGATTTGTCACAGTTCTTTGAAGATCTTTGATCATTCTCTTCAACTCAGAAGTAGTGGGCTCACGGGTTTGAGATGATTGGGGTTCAAGTGCACCCATCATGCATAAGTCCATGCTTTCTGGGATAAACACCTCAGGCTTGGGTAGATGGGCCGGGGTGATGTATATGCTGGGGTCATAGGTGGATGGCAGTGTATAGATGAGATTGAGGTAGGCGGGAAATGTTTGGTCATTGGGGCCTGAAGGTGGAGCTATCGTTCGGTTATCGATGAGATTCTGGACCTCATGACAAAGGCGGTAGCAACGGTCGGTGCCATGACCGCGCTGCTGATGGTACATACAGTACTTGGCGGGGTTATGTCTGGCTGGGAGTGGGTCGGGAAGAGGTTGAGGATCGAGGAGTTTGAGATGCCCTCTTTCCATCAAGACTTTTAGTGCGCTAGTCAGGCTCATATAGAGAGGGGTGAAAGTTCTGCCCTGAGCTCGGGCTGGGCTGGCTGTTTGTAGGCTTGGTTTGGCAAAAGGGTTGGCTGCAGTGACTGTATTGATTTCAGTGGGTTCGGGAATAGTGCTACTTCCGGCATTGGTACTCCTTGAAATCACCCTCCTTGTCGGTTCACCTGTTCTGGGAATGATCCCACTGTTGAACGCATTCTCGACCTGGACCCCCAGTTCATGCAAACTTTTGAAAGTGAATAGCGGAGCGACTATCAATTTCTGCAACATATCATACTCGAGGGTCCGCACCATCATCTGCACTTGATCCCTCTCAGAAGGGCGGCGATCTGTCATCTGTGCGGCCTTTTCTCTCCACCTTGTAACAAATTCCACAAAAGGCTCTTTTGGGTTTTGGCGGGTTACTTCAAGCTCTTGGATGATCATTTCAACTTGGGTATTGTAGGAATACTGCTCGACAAAGGCTTCAGCCAATTCTTCCCAGTTTTGCTTCACTTTGTCCTCCAACTTAGCGTACCAAGTGGCTGCTACACCGGATAGAGTTCTTCCATACAGAGAGAGTTTCTGTGGCTTAGTTAGACCCATCGGCTTGAGGACATCCAAGAAAAGTCGGATATGTACCATTGGATCCCCAGACCCGTCGAAACGGTCAATATGTGGCATTTTGAATCTGTCTGGGAGCCGGACGGTAGACTCAGTGTGCCCATCCTCGATGTCGGGAATGGAGTTAAGGCCCTGTGCCTTTTTGAATTGCTTCTCAAGGTTCGCAATTTTCACTGCGGTCAGATCAAGGTCATTAGCATCAAGGGGATAACGCCTCTTATTAGGCTGCACTAGGGGTCTGAAAACTTGGGCTTGAGCCAACCCTTCTCGAGGATCCGGACCCTGCAAATCTTCAGTTGGTGGAATTGGGTCCCAAAGCTGGATGTGAGGCAGATGCCCCAGATGGGCGTTGCGTTTCAATACTGGTCTCAGCCTGCATGGCAGTTCCCTGATTTAACGCTGCTACCACGGCCACAAATTCTTCCGAACCCTGTGCCATCACGGGCTGCTGATTCTGAACAAGGGTGATGTGACTGGTGACTGACGGATCAGATGAACCGGTAAGCCCTGACTGGCCTTTCTTTGCCTTGCCTTAGCGAAAGAACACTGGTTGCCCTTGAATTCAATTTCTGACCTAACAAAGTCTATCAGCACTAGTCCAATGTACCCGGGGGATATCGGAGCCTTCTGAAGCTATGGTTCCAGAACTACCCTAGCAAAAGAGAAAACATGCAGCATTTCAGCCTAACTTCACCAAAACGGATATGAGCATAACAGGATGACTGTGCCCTCTACTGAATTCTGCCCCCAAAATTCTGCCTCAAATCTGATACCCTCGGGTAAACTGAATCCCGAAATACTGAACTGGTGCCCGCAGGCCTGATGCCCAAACTCATAGACTGATACATGCATTCCCTGTAGAGACGCACTCTAACAAGCACATAACAGATAAGTGAGCTGAAAACACCCTTATGTTGGGGTAGGGTTTCCCTGTCCTATTTTGTCAGGAGCTAGGGTTTCACTACGCACGCAGCGGCAACAAACAACCTATGAACGCGTAAGCAACCTGTCCTAGTTTGGAATAGTCACTATGGATCCGAATATGCACTAGGTCGAATGGTCAAAAAGGGTGCCCCGATAAAACCGGGGTTTGTGTTCCCATGCTGTCAGAGCCCAGAGCCGATCAGCCTTACGGACATGACTTGACAAGACAAGCCTCCGGCAAATCGTTCGAGAATGGCATATGGCAAACACGGTGTCCTAGGCGCACCAATGCAAATGCAATGCAAAGAAACACACAAGCGTAGTCAAAACCAGATATCATGAGTTCGAGTCAAGTTCTCTAAATCCCCAGCAGAGTCGCCAGAAACTGTAACAAGTCCGCGAGGGACCTCGCTACAGTTCGGACTCGATTTGTGCCACGGTTCTAAATCTTGAACCAAAGAGTCCAAATCCGGCAAATCGTTTTGAAAACAGATTTTTTTTTTGAAAGAAGTGCCAAACATGGACTGCTTTGCCAGATACAGAGTCGCCACCTAAATATTTTTTAAATGGGAAATTTAGGAAACCCTAACTCGGTGTCAAAGGCCACGTGTCCGTCATCACCAAAGTTGGCTCGGGAACTTGGGTACGATTGGGGAAGGTCACATCGTGAGCACCCCCGCTCGCCCGGTCAAAGACCGGCCTCTACTAACCATGATATCTGCTTTTGAAAACATTGTATGCTCTTATTCCGGTTATTAGCCTAGGTTACTATGTGATGCTCGCAGCAAACAAGTATAGACCGAGTCGCCTGAATTGGAACAAAACATTTCATGTTTGTTTGTTTGTTTGAAAATGGTTTGATGGTGCTACCCGCAAGTAGGCTAAGACGTGGATTTGCCACCCTCGGGTGGGCTTAAGAAAACATGATTTTGCCACTATCTAGTGGGCTTAAAACAAACAGTCAATGCATTGTCCAATCCAAATAACTCAACCTTCACCCACAGGCATTCAGGCAGTTATATCACATAAGCATATAGCCTCATGGCAAGCATGCTAACATGGCAATCACTCACACGCATGCAAGGATGCTAAAGCATAAAACTCACCGAGTACTCCAAGCCAAAACAGAAACTACATTAGAAATCATGCATGATCCTAAGTATACAGAAATGCCTAATGCAACACATGCAAAAATGCAATTATAGCAGGCTCGGCTATTCTAAACATGGCATATGGAATGCTACAACTAACATGTATTCAATTTGGAATTGAAATACAAATGCAGTTAGTATGATGCGCCGAGCCCGGTGCGTGCAAAACAGATGAATGATGCAAACATGCTGTCATACTGTATGCTAATTGAAATATGCCCTAATCTAACTATCATAAGCAGGTAAATAAAAGGGAGAAAGAAATGGGGGTTGGAAGACATACATCACACACACCCACACTTATTACAGCATTGCCCTCGCGCAGAGTGTCCGAATAAATAATACAGTCCGAACGTCCGAATAAAAGAATAGTACAGTCCGAGATAATAAATACACAAATTCCTAATTAATTATCAAATTAAATAAGAAAGCTGTAAACTGGCATGCAAGCCAGGGACTGCCTTGCCTCCGCTCCGGATGATGAAATGATGCATGCCCGGATGCCTTTGCGCGGAAATCCACTGGGATGCCCCAATTAGCCTCTGTTTGCGATGTTTCTCGAAATGCGTGCCAGACTCCGGAAAGTTACTGATTCTTCATTTTGCTGCAACAGAGAGCAGGAAAGGGGCATAGCAATGTATTTCACAAATATATGCATGCCTCGATTCTCGTGCCACCAATCACGCATATCGATGCGTGGTGGCCGAGGAGCCGAATTGCACAACTCAATATGGGGTGAATGCAGATGAAAGCTACAATAAAACCTAACTCCATCATGGATAATCCGGAGTGTCGGTGACTTGGGAATTGAGACCCGTTCCGTCACTCGGAGTACGAAACGTGCCTCGTTTCCCGTGCCCGGGCTAACTCCTATCCCGAACACTATGCAATATGCATGATATGCATGAAATGTAACTAATATGCAATCCTAACATACACAATGTTATGAAAATGAGATGCCTCGAAATGCGTGCCCACGGGCACGCAAACCGAGATAATGCACTAAAGCCTGAAATGGCACTCCAAATGCAAATTGGGCTTACACTAACATGAAAGGGCCTCAGCCACACTCACATAAGAGGCCGTGAGATGAAAAAGATGCGTCTCGAAATGCGTGCACACGGGCACGCGAACCGAGGCAATGATATAAAGGCTTGAAAATGCAAAAATCGGGCTTACACTAATATGAGAGGACCTCAGCCGCACTTACATAAGAAGCCGTCGGATAAAAAATAAAGTGTCTCGAAATGCGTGCATACAGGCACGCAAACCGAGGCATGGCATGAAGGCATGAAATGGCATACGGAATGCGAATTGGGCTTACGCTAACATGAGAGGGCCTCAGCTGCACTCACATAAGCCGCCGAGAGATGAGAATGAGCTGCTTTGAAATGCGTGCACACGGGCACGCAAACCAAGGCAGTGGCATACGCAATGCTAATGACATGGAAAATGCAAATTGGGCTTACACTAACATGAGAGAGCCTCAGCCACACTCACATAAGCTGCCGAAAGATGAAAACAAGCTGCCTCGAAATGCGCGCACACGGCACGCAAACCAAGGCAGTGGCATACGCAATGCAAATAACATGGAAATGAAACGTGGCATATGGCATATGAAAAATGCAAATTTCAGTAGCTAAAATGATGCACAAATAGCCCCCGAATTATGACAAAATTACACCCGATGCCCGAAATGCAATGTTATGCACCCGAAACGGCCTACAGCCCCACTAAACATGCACAATATGGACATAACATGTAAAACAGTAGCAAGGCAGCCCCTAAACTAGCATTTTTTTAGTACAAAGTGTGGCCAAACAATGACCACAAGTATGGCAAAAATAGCTTGCAAAAAAGGGGGAAAAGAGGGGAATTACAAAGCAAGTGGTATATACAATGCTCAAACTGAAAAACACAGTTCTACAAAATTAAAGAGGGGCCAAAAATATGCACATTTACAAGAGATGAAATCCCCCAATTCAGTATGTAGATAGGCTAAACATAGCATGCAAAATAATGAGCCAACAAAGGCTATAACATGAGGTATCAAAAGGATGCACCAAACAACCTTGGACCCTTAACAAAACATGAATAATGGGTCATTTTAAGACTCTTTCCAGGCCTGATGAAGACTCAAAACAGAAGCCAAATAAGCTCAAAGGGGCATGCCAAATAGGAGTAGAACATGAATTCAAAGCAAGTGGCATGTAGAGCATGAAAACCAGGTTGAGCCCTTCTTCAATGTTGAAGAGGGGCTCAAAATAAGCACAATATTAGTTCATGAGATGCTCCAAATCAGATCACAAATAGGCCAAATAAATCATGCAATTTTACGGAAAATATGGAGGATTACAAAGAAAGTGCATGATAGAGAGGCCAAACATGATTGAGCTCTTCTTAGAAGTTGAAGAAGGGTTCAAAATAGGCCCACTCACAGTATATATCAGGCTCGAAAATAGATCAATCAAAAGCCAAACAAAGCATGCAATTTATTGGCCTAAAGAATGGTATTGAAAGAGGTGCACCATGGAGACACCAAACAGAGCTGAGCCCTTCTACAAAGTTGTAGAGGGGCTCAAAATAAGCTTAAAACCAGTAGGGTTCGGAGCCCAAAACAAAAGGCAAATAGGGTAAAGAATTGACTCAAAATTGTGCACAAAAAAAGGAAATAGAGTCTTACCCTTGAAGATCTAACTTTGGTGACTTCTTGGCTTCAATTTGTTGATCCTTAGCCTTTGAAAATCACTCCTTTGCTGCTGAAATGGAGGTGGTGATGGTGGTGCTTAGGGTTGATGAAGAGAGGAGCTAGAAACTTGAAGCTTTTTAGGGTTTTTGGCTATGGAAATGGAGGTTTTGGAAGAGAGGCTCTTGAGATGAAATTTTCTAACCTCAACAAAGGAGCTGTCCAGCCCCTTAAGAGGACCAAAAAGGGTGTAAAAGGGGAGGGAAATGCATCCAAGCTTTCCCTCCCAAAATATCTCCCGGAGGACAGGGATATTTTGAAAAGCAGCTGGACAGCTGTAAGGGGTTCAAAAGCAGAAAGCTGGCCGGCCAGGTGGATTTCTTGAAGGTGGCCGCCCAGCCACCCCAACTGGTCGGCCAGCCACTCCCCCTGGCCGGCCGGCCATGGCCAAAAAAAGAAGTGAAGAATTGCTGGCCGACCACCATGTTTTGGTGTCCTCCCAGGTGTGTAGAACAAGGTTCCAAGGTTGGAATTTGACAACTCTGAAACAGGAGTCACAACATTGAACTTGAAGGAGAGGCTCAAAAATGAAAGTAACAATTACTGGCCGACCAGTACTTTTTAGGGTCCTCCCATGTCCTCTCATCACAAATATGTAGTCTCGGCTCGAAGAAAATACCCCTAGGGTGTTCAACATTAGCCCGGAAGTGAGAAAAACGGGCGCCGGAGGAGCGAAACTGGTTTTCTGAAACAATTGCTGGCCTCCCACCCTCCAGTGATCTTCCTGGTGCTAAAACAGAGGTACCTGCCAAAATTGAACAAAAACTAATGCAAAACGAAAGCTCGGGGACCAAAACCGCGCGGTTCGGGGTCCCGAAAATGGGCTACAGGCGCCGAAAGTGGTGTTCGGCCACGAAGTGGGTATCAGGGGCCCCAGTGTCCCTCGGTATGATAAAACAGAGGCACTTGCCAAAATTGAACAGAAACCGGTGTAAAATGAATGCTCGGGATCCAAAACCGCGCGGCTCGGGGTCCCGAAAAATAGGCGGTAAGCACCGAAAGTGGCGTTCAGCCACGAAGTGGGTATCTGAGACCCCAGTGTCCCTCGGAATGATAAAACAGAGGCACTTGCCAAAAATCGGAGAAATCGGAGATGGTTGGGCGGTCCCGAACAGAGGCACACGGCCTGACGGTCCCGAAAACTGGGAACCGGGCTCCGAAATGGGCAAAATGGCCTACGGCCACTGAGAGATAGTCTACGGGACCACTCCCTCCCCTCAGGAAAGAAAACAGAGAAAACCGAGTCTGGTTCGCAAACCGAGGCAGGGCACGAAAGAGAGTTCGGAAGTCCGGAGGCAGGGCGCACGGCCGCGACTCTGAGGCTTCTGAACGAGCACAGTATGCAACATCACCGAGCGCTCAATCGGTGACATCTGAGTCTTAAGGTCGGTCAAAAATGGGGTGTCTACAGTTAGTTAAGATTAACTTATTGAATTGAATAAGTTTATAATTTTATCTATTAAAGTATAATAGATACTACTCATGTGTGTATTTTCAATAAAAAAAACACTAGTAATTATAACAATTGGACCAAATTGAGACAAAATTATAAATTTAGGGTCAAAATTGAGAAAATTAAAATTGCAGGACAAAAATAACATAAGAGTTATAGGGATTACTAATGTAATTTATCCTTTTAAGAATAAGTACATAATTTCTTAATTAATTTTGAAATTATTGATAAATATACCAAACAAATATGTACATATTTCCTCTTTTTGTTATAATAAGTAGGTCTACTAACTCATGGATTGGACATGAATTAGATGATTCTCTAAGGACTAGATTCAAATAAAAAATTATTGGCAAAAAAATATTGACTTGAACTAAATTTTTTTGGCTATTTTTTAGTGTTTAATCCAATATTAGAACCTCTAAATTAGATCATATCAGTTACGAATTGATAAACTATAATATAATTTAAATTTATTATGATTAGAATATGACCTACAATTTAGGGTGACTTTATCTTAAATAATTTTTTTATACATAAATATATATAACTATTCATTTAATTGTTTTAAACATAAATATATAGTTTTTTTTTAAACTATGGTTCAAACTTTTTAATAAGTATCCATACAATAAGTCCATATTTCTTATTTTTATTATAAAAAAATATTTACAAATATTTATTTACTAATTAAGGGCCTTGCTACATCCCCTAATTTTTGGCCCCATAATCCCCTTAAATTTCAAACCAAGGCAAAAAAAAAAAATTGCCCAAAACGACGTCGTTTTGGGCATTAGGGGGATTAGGGGGGCATTTTTAGAGGGACAAATCATTTTCCTTTAATAAATAGATAGGTCAAATGATTCATATAAATTGGAAATAGAATAAGACAATTTTTAATGATTAGGTGAAAGACAAGTTGGCATAAATCTAATGTTAAGTCCAAATTTAATATTACAAGTGAGTCCTATTTTATTTTTACGTAAATCTTATAACATAAGACAAATTATAATTTTTAGACTTCACAAAGCATGAAAAAATTATTATATTGACAAATGTAATTTATCACTATCATATGATAAATTAAATTTACGAAACTCATAAGATAAAAAGTATTTATATTTTATCATAAATATAATTTTTGTGATTTATTTTTTAATTTTTACCACTACCATTACGACATATATTTGTTATTAAGAACTTAGAGCACACAATTAATGACATAAGAACCAAAAAAAAAAATTCTCTTACATATGATTGTGATAAAAATAAATAAATTTTAATTCATTTTAATTTATTTTTGCCAAATATTATAGATAAATTTTTTAAATTATAATTTAATTATAAAATTAATTTTTAATTATTTATTTATACAAGGATAATTATGCTAATATAAATAATTTAAATTATGAAAATAAATCTGACAAAATATCCCAAAAGACCCTCACAGCATGGGTACTTTGCCCAGCAGCAACCCTTCAGTTCACGTAAAAGGAAATTGGTGCTGGCTAGCTGTCTATAAGTGTAGCAGTTGCGAAAATTGGTGACCGGTAATTAATAGAGTGGGGCCACACAATGAAGAACAAGTTCTGTACATATATGATTTTGCAGTAGTAGTTTGGATTAGTTTAAATTATTTGAATTTGTGCATGTGAATTATCTAATTAATTATTCAAAACATATTTAGGGGCAGTTTAGAAAGAGGTTAAAAAAGTCAGTTACACCATAATTAGACTATAATTAGATTCTTGTAATATTTTGAAAGTATCCTAAAAAGCCCTTTTTTTCTAGACTTAGAGATTTTTTTTTGACTCTTTGAAATTTTGTAAATCCACCTTGAAGATTCACTCCGCTTGTCTACATCAATTATTCGCATCTTAGAAGAAAAAAACAAAATTTGTAGAAGATAAGGCCTCTTTTCAACAATCAGAGAAACGACCGCCAAGAAACGACAATAGTTTATGTAAATATTTGTGTCTGTAATTATTTGTGTCTGTTAGTAATAAGGCTTCTCCTTCACTCGCTACTTTAATAAAGCAGATGACCCCTACACTGCTTCATTAAAGAAAAGTCGTGAGAATCCTTACGCGTGTCCTGTAACATATTATAGTGTCAAAATTTTATCTAAAAGGGAGGATTGAATGATGTGCGATGGAGCCCAACGCAGTACTCGACATCATTATCCAAACTCTTTACTTGTTTTTATCTACGTAGAAAGTTTGTCAAAAATATGCATATAATTGTATGCATAATCTTTGTCTTTATTAATTGTATGCATAGTCTTTGTCTTTATTATTTGTAGAAAGTTTTGAAAAAGCCTATGCCTAGGCTTGACTAGGTCTTAGACTTTTAGGAAAAGTTGGAATGTAAGGCATTAAGTCTAGGTTTTGAGTTTTTGTCTTTATCCTTCTAGTGTATTGTATAAATTGGCATTCATGTCAACGAAAGAAGCAATGAAAAATTTCCCTCCACTCCTATTTGCAAAAATTTCCTACTCCTCTCAAAAAATTCTAAGTGTTCCAAGTCTTTCAGAAACTCAAAGTCTATAATATAATCTTTGTAAGTATATTACATATTAATATGAAGTGTGAGCAGTCTCTCTTTTTCCTTAGATATTTCAAAAGGGTAACTCTTTTGTTCTAAAATTTATTTTCTTCTTGGAAAAACTAAGTTTATGGAATGCTTACTTGTTCATTAATATTACATGTTTTGAACCTTTATAGTATCTATTGTTTTCTATTTTATTACTGAGTGACCTTAGCTGAAGAGCCCGTGTGAGCCGTGGTTAGGCGTTTGAGGGCAAATTGTAAGCCGAAAAGGAAAGGTAAGAAATAGAAAATAAAAATATACTATGTTGAACGAAACTTAGCTTCAAGGTGGGAGTACATATAATGAAAGCAACATTGTCTAAAAATAGTTTTTGCCAAAGAAAAAGAATTTTAGAATCTAAAGGAGAGCAGCCCGAGTAGAAATATCAATGAAATTTTGTTCACAAAAGAATTTAAAAAAATCAAAATTTTATGCCTTTAGAAAAAGAACTTAGGATTAAAATCAAAACTAGTACTGAGCTTATGCAAGAATTAAAAGATCAAAAATTAAGATATCAATTTCTATTATCATTCGCTTTCGGTAGATCTCTAGAAAATTATAATTTGAAAATTACTCAAATAAATAGACAGATAACTATAAAACAAGAAGTCTTACAGCTAGTTATACAACACTTTGGGGATTTATTAGCGTAACTGTAGAATTAACTAGATAATTCTCAGCCCAATTTTCAAATAGTGGTAAACCACTAACCCCAAACCAAAAATGGTATCAGAGCAGTGTTCGGTTTTAGGACAGTTTAAGTTAGTTCATGCATTTTGCCTGCGGAAATAAAATAGTTTTTATTTTCGGACAATTTAGTTATAAATTCCATATTATAGTAGCTTTTAATAATTTTAAAGTAGGATTTAATTTTGTATATGAAAAAAGTAGAATATTTAGATTTAGAACTTAGCAATCATAACCATCGTCTTAACATAGAAAAAAATAAATTTCGTTGTAATTTTGAAGGTACTTTTTCACATCAGCTTCATAGCGAACATAATTCTCAGCTAAATAGTATCATAGATCATCAGATTAATTTTATAGAAAATATTAAAAAGGACGTAGATAAAATTAGTAATCTCTTTACTTCATCTATAGACCATCTGCGTAATACTCGTAGTATAATCAAAGATCAAGATAAAAAATTAGATTATATCCAAGATCAGTGTAGTTCAATCCTACAAAAAACGAATAGAGTTGAATTTAGAAAAATTTCCCACAAAGCTAGAAATAGAAACCCTAATTTCAGCTATAAATACTAGCAGCTCAAAGCAAATAGAATTAGAATTTAAACAACTAATTGAAAAAATTCATAGTCAGATAAATCAAATAGCTAAACAAATAGAACAAATCAACCAAATTCAAGATAATTTAAAACAGAAATTAGAAATTTTAGAACAACTAATAAGATCTTAGTTTATGAGTAGTGATAAAAAAGCTAATAGAGATTACCAGATTATTTTAAAACAAGCAAAAGATTTTCATAATAACTCAGAGGGAATCAGTAGCTATCAGGGAATAAATCAGTTAGATAAAATATCAGTAAGACAAAATAATATAGAGATTTTATTTTTAATCCGATTGTGTGAAAAATTTGAAGAACTATTAGAACAATTACATAGTTTAGAAAATCGTTTAGCTTCTTTAGAAAAAATAATACTTCAAAAAGGAAAAAGAGTAGAATGACCAACAAACAAACTCCAATCTCAGATAAACGAAGAAGATATAGTTAGATATTTCGAAAAGCTTAAATTATCAAAGAAGCCCGCCTGTAGAACTTACATAAAATAAAAATGTTTAAACAGCTAGTAAAATAAAGTAGCAGTAAAAAGCGTAATGAGGATGAAGACGTCAAAGTAGAAGAATTTATAGACGTAGAACAACAAATAGAAAAGTTTAAAAAGGAAAAATTAGAGTTAATCCCAGCTAAATGTGTATATAAGTTAGGAAAGATTCATAAAAAACAATATCTATTTAAACACTATGGTGAACAAATGATTAATGTAACCCATGAAGATGAAAAAATAGAGCTAAATTTAATAAATAGAGAAAGCTATAAATATGCAGTAAATGAACACCTCAAAATGACTCATGATTAATTGTAGTAGGAGTTAACGCTTTAACTAGAGAAAATTTAGGAACTAAAGTTTTTGTATGTCTTTATGATGGTAGGTTTAATGATGTATGACAAAGTATCTTAGGTAGTTATGAATTAGATATGAATTCAAAAGGAGGAATAGTTTATTTTACACCAGATTTCCTATTACTAACCTCGACCTTTCATAAAAAGATAAAAAAAAAGAATAAAAAGTAGAGGATATAAAATGAAAAAGGGAGAAAAGAATTTATTAGTTTGCATAGGATTTTTAGGCTTAGCAGTCTCAGAAAGCAATACTCATTATAGACTTACAAATGATCAAATAGTTAAGTTATTAGGCGCAAGAGGAATAAAGGCACTACCAGCTAAAAAATTTAATTCTGAAGATAATGTAGCACTAGATTGGAATTTAGGAGATTTTCTAGGACAAAAGAGGCTAACCCCTTAAGACAACTTATTATATCAAAAAACAGATGGAAGTTATGCAGTAAGATTTACTCAATATACGTATGTAGCACCAGAAAAATCTGAAGATGATGAATTTAGTAGTATAGATAGGGAAGAAAATCAAGATAATCATAGTGACATAAATCAGCTTTATGTAATGACAGAGGAAAAAACAATATCACAAAATAAGATATATAATATTGATGAGATAGATTTGGAAAATTTCACCCTAAGCGATATAAATAAAATACTAGATACTAGATACTATGAATATATAGCTAGATGAGATACCCATGATGAAGCAGTGTCATTTTTAGATCAAGAATTCCATACAGAATATGTAGACGATATCATAGAGGATAAAATACATCCTACCAAAATATTTAGAATATCAAAACAATCTAATTTAGAAGATATTTTTTATATAAACACAGAAAGCACAGGAACTAGTAACCCACAACATACGGTAGAAGATCCAGTAAAACAATGCATTATGTAGTTAGAGGAAGAAGACCATTAACCAATACAAGACGTAGTAAAGCAGATCTGAATAAAAGATATAGGTTTCATGGAAAGCGTAGACAACTAGATATGAGTATACAATTACAGCTAGCTAATAACCAAGGAACCTTTTTAGATTTAGCTAGATTGGATCCTCAGATATGGCAAAAAGTGATAGAAAAATGGGAAAAAGATGCGGTAAAAGCATGGATGAGTAATCCCTTTCAATCAACTGATATGTGGGAATATATGGAAACACTTTTAGGAGACTCGGCTTTTAATATATATTTAACCTTGAAAGGAAAATATGAGTAAACAATTAGACAGCTTAAAGGACTAGGAGATAATCCATAGAATTTTACTAGCTTTATAAAAGAAATACTTATAGGATATGACCCTTCTAGAAGAAATGATTATACTCAAAGCATAGCATTAACTGAGTTAGATCAGATAACATTAGGAAGTTAGAAATATGTTGTACCCTTTAGCAAAGAATATTTAGCCATAGCAGCTAGAACTGGAAAAAGTTTTGATGAAGAAATAGTAAATAAATATTTTAGAAAGTTACCCGGAGAGTTAGGAAGAGAGATAGAAAATAAATAGTCAATTTATTATGCAAACTTACTAGCAAAAATAGCATCAGGAGAAGTGAGCGTAAGAGGAGTTTTAGGAATAGGACTTAGAATAATTTATACATTTCATAAGCTCAGAGAAAAATGTATAGAAATTAAAATACAGAAAGATTTGAAAAAACAAAACTATGGTTTCTGTAGCAGTATAATATATATTCCTCAGCAATATAAAGATAAATATAATAGGAAAAAATATAAGAAATATGGAAAATATAGAAAGGAAAAATATTGAAAGAAAAAATATAGAAAACTATGGAAAAAATAAAAATTCATTAGAAAGAGTAGAACTTTTAATAGGATAAATTATAAGCGACTACCTAAAGAAGAGAAAGATAAGAGAAAACAGAGATATCTTAGAAAACCTAATAGTAAAAACTGTAATTGTTTTATATGTGGAGAACTCAATCATTTTGCAAAGAACTGCCCCAAAAGACAGAGACTTAATACTAATAAACAGATAGAAAGACTACATATTATAGAAGATTTAGAAGAAGATATAGTTAGCATAAACAGTGATGATTCAGAAGTCTATAGCATTGTCAGTGATTATGAATATCAAACAGGAGCCATAAGTTCAGATAGTGATTCAGAAAGTGATACAGACGTAGATAATCTTTTAGAACAACTCAACCAAGAAATCAGAATACCCTCTTCTCATGACAATTTCTTTATGATGGAATGCAATGTAGATACTGAATATCAGCATAATTTTAGAATAGGACTAGGATTTGATACCACTAGATGCAGTTATT